>JBAIAA010000985.1:0-454911 GCA_037893245.1 Crossaster papposus | reverse complement strand
GAAGAACAAAAATGATAAGAATTGAATGAATTGAATTGAATGAACCGGATGAAATATTGAAATTTTCCAAGATTGGTTTCTCAAAGCTGTTATAGTTTTTGTACAGGAAAAAAGTTTCATTTGGATACAAAATTTATTGAGTTTATGGCTAGTGTGAATCTTGAAAGCTGGAGAAATTTCGTAGAGAAATTTCCAGTACAGTTCACGGAATGTCTTCAGAATTAGCAGTTTTGAAATTAGACTATCATGGCATTTTGACTAAGTTGTCATAAAGATTACCTGTGTAGTAGAAGAGAAATATAATAGAATCTTAACCGTCTTCATAAAAAAAAGTGTTTTGATGTTATATTTCAATGTTTTTATTTGTTGAAATTTTAAGTAACTGTGGTTCCAATTTTAAGAAGTGGCCTTATTCTAACAAAAGTGACTTTTTTTCAAGTGTGCAAGGTTAACCGGCCAAAAGAGTGTCTTTTGTTTGGGGTTCTTGTAATCTTCTCGTTTATGTACATTAATCAGGATTTGAGCTAGTCTCCAGTGATTTTTATTTTAGTAAAGGTTCGACATTTATTTGTGTAGAAAAAGTAAAATATTTATTCTACATGTAACAGTGTTTGTTTTTATGCATTTGTTTAAAATAAGTTTTCATTTTTGTTTCTAAGTTCAGGGTGAGTTGTAATTTTTTGTATGTGGTTTGATAAACAAACAAACAATTACGTTTATATTCAGAAAAATCTGGCCAACCTGTATGTAGATTTTCAAATTTTACATCAGTTTTCTTTTCCCCAAATGTCCTTGCTTATTGAACTTAATTTGTCTGATGTTGTTCCTGCACAAAATGTGTTAACAATAATCTATTGCAACTCCCTTACCCTTCACGTTCTACTTCTATTTACCGCTGTTTCGATTCTCCTTATATTTTGTCTTTTCTTGTGTCTCTGTAGCTATCACTGTGTTTGTCACCCCTTCCCCCACCCTTTCTCTTTTCCTTATGATTTCCACAAATCTGTACCACTTCTCGTTCTCAAAACTTATAGGCTATGACTCGCCATTTTGAAAAATTAAATCGCAATTCAGATTGTTTTCCCTTGTGTGTATTTTGAAGTCACTGTCTATCTTTCTGTATGTAATATATTTACATTTACTTATAAATATGGATATAAATATATATCCCGGTTGATGGGTGCCTGCAGTTAAACGTCGTAGAGTTAGGACAGATCTTTAATGCTGTTAACATTTTATTGAAATCGAAGGCTGTTTGGTGTTCCTTTGTTGCTTCCAAACAAACAGTTCTGGACCAGTGTTCTTGCAATGATTTTCTGTCGTTCATACTCGCGCTGCCAACCAAATTCTCAGAAGCCAACATTTACAGTTTCAAATAATGTGGACGTAACTGTTTAATATACACTGCTAGGGAATTTTCCCAATTTGAAAAACTGAAGTGTCTATAATAGTCACATGTTATTGCAAGAAATTTGACCATCTTTAACCAATAACAAATCATATCATTGGGTTCCTTTCACTCATTTATGATCCCGACTTTTTAAGAAAAAAATATCTGCACACTGCTTGACCAATTCACCCGCTCCGAACTGTAATTGAACAGCCGGAGCTAATTTTGGCCAACTATCGACCGAACAGCCAATTGACAGCCTCAATTGTGCTTCATTTGCATATTGTCTGGCGCACTGGAACGTACCACTTTAACACAAGGGGTTGGGCTGCGTTGAATTTCGACATTGAATAAAAGAATATTGTACTATATAGGAGAAATTATGAATTTAAAATTATTTCTGCTTTTCGAATGCCAATCATTGTTTGTTGTTCATCAGCTTTTTCATTATTAGACAGAAAATGGAGTGGGTTTTTCCTTATTATAGCTGTAACAAAAAAAATTAAGACTATTAAATCACTGGTGACGTGTTGAATATTGTTGTATTCAAAATAAACCGTAGTTCCTTACTCCTGCAATGTTGTGTAAACTTGAACTCATTACCCTTTCGTTTTCTATAGACAGTGATATCCTATTCAAGTTAATCATATAGGAGAGATCGTGTGTTCCATTTTGACGCATTGTGGACGGAATAAACATTAATTTTTTTTCCAAACCTGACAAACTTGTTTCCGTTTATTTTATTTAGATTATCTATTGTTTTATTATTACGACCTAAAGGTATATGATTCGCTATTGGTAATTGTTTGAATTATCAGAAATGGTAGAATTTTTTTTATTGTTTTTATATTTTTATTTTATAGTAAATACCGTTTAACTGACCTATCCGAAGTTTAACAATCATGGATGCCGAGAAAAAGCAAGAAAAACGGCGTATACCCAGCAAGATATGGGACCGACGGACTCCCCCTTAGTACCACATACCTATACACTCTCTAGACTATCGTTACCTAACACACCCCTTAAAAACCCTCAAAGAATGTCTTAGAAAGCACAACATTCTGCCATAGAGGGCTCTTATTCCTCCATGATTCTGCCAGCACAATGACCACCACAAAGGGGGGGGGGGTGGGGGGGGGGGGGGGGGGGGGGGGGGGGGGGGGGGGGGGGGGGGGGGGGGGGGGGGTCCCTCCGTCTTATATCTTGCTTCATAATCATTATGATCAAATTTATCAAAGTATTACGCAAATGACGCATACTTAGTAGGCCTATTTCTGGCCTGCTTTACAAGAAAAAGACGAGTGGTTTCGAATTTTCACGGAATAGACAAAAATCATGGTACATGTTCTTTAATATTTTAAAAGTGCAACCGTTAATATTGAGTTGTCCTTGTCACCAAATACACCAATCACTGTGAACATATTCTCGGAATAATTTAATCGCGTGCTCGCAATGCACGTTTTAACGATGGCTCTAGTCTTGATCCAAGACCAAGCTAGCTAGCCGTTCATTTGTTCCGCGGCGCGCCGTCCGTATATATCCAGGCTTATTGAGGGCGCCCTTAATTATCGCCATATTCGTTCCCCTATCTTGATAGGGGAACGAATCTGGCGATAATTAAGGGCGCCCTCAATAAGCCCGGATATATACGGACGGCGCGCCGCGGATCAAACGAACGGCTAGCTTGGTCTTGGATCAAGACTACAATGGCTCAAGCTATTTGTGTTTCGCTGAGATTCCATTAGCTTCACAGTCGGACATCGCCCACTGCAAACACGCCGAAAGGCAAGAAGTATTGTCTAACAAAACATAAGATGGGGTGGAAATTCGTTTCGTGGAAAATATGCCGTCCCCAAACCACTACCGACGTGGCAGTATAGTAGCTTAGGGTAAGGGTAAATATACATTGGAATTATAGCAAGGTTTCCTTTACGAATTTAATGCCCTGTTCAGGCCCATGGGCCACTTTTAAACATAGGCTTACTCGTTATCGCAACCACATTTGTATTACCTTTCATAATACTTTTCGGGCAAAAAGTCAAAACAAGCCGAAACATTTACAATCTTTCAACAATTTTGTTCAACAAACTCGTGTTTTGGGGAACACCAGTCCAGCTATTTTAATGGTATTGTTCTCGCACATTAGCGCGCGTTCCACCTGCTGCATGATGTGCGTTTATGGGCTTTATGGTAAAACGTTATGGGCCATGTATTTTTCGGTCGTACCCACGAGCTCTATACCAATTATAGGAATGGATAAATATGATAAAACAAACGAATTATTGCAAACTTGGTTATATCTGTTTGCATACAAATCTGGTCTAGAATTACCAAACATTGAATAAAATTATAACGTGAATTTCATATAAAATAAGAATTTCTTAACTAGGGGGTCCTTTAGAGACCCCCTACTACTCCCCCACCCCTACATTGTTACCACATCAAATATATAAGGCTTAATTAACTAACTGGGTTTAAATTTTGAGGTTAATAAGAGTTTTTGTTATCCTATTTGTGTTTAAATGTAACTTTTGGTATTTTTGCCTAAAAGAATTGACCCCCCCCCCCCCCCCCTCTGGAAAGAACCCCCCTTTTTGGATGGTGCGTTCATGACTTGGGCTTTTTACCCGACATATTCTTATTCCTCATGAAATTCTGGACTAGAAAAATCACATGAGATAAATTCCCCTTCCAGGTGAAACCTGGTCTTTAAACTGCATGCACCAACTTCCTTCGCATTTGATGCCATTTTTACTCTGTTTCTCCAAACAATAATTATTTGCTCCATTAAAAGTCTGGGGCATCGTTTCCCGCCTTAAAACCCAAATGATGAATGGGGTTTATTTTGCGAGCATCGAGTGCCTCTTCCGTTCCAGACCGAACTCGCCAGCCAAACTCCAACAAATTGCATTAAACCGGTCCTGCCACCACCGGCCCGAGTGACACTCGTGGCCCGCCATCCGTTTGCTGTCAACATATTTACCGAAAGAATTATCGGCGAAATTTTTTTACTCGAAATGTTTCTAAAATGGCACACAACGGCAGTATCTGAATGGCAGTATCAAAAACTATATTCATGTAGTTGAAATTGTTCATCAATATAAATTGAGCGAGTCGTTAGTTTCAAAGCTTTAAATTCACTTTACAACCATTTACAACCGTGCACACCCTATGTACAACCATTTACAACCGTGCACACCCTATGCACACACAAAACTCCATACAAACAACTCCATAGACATTTCAGGGCCGACCATAATTTATACAGATTCACTTGCAAGTCAAGTTCTAGGGCTTCATGTTTCCTTTAAAAAAAATAGTACGTAAAAAAATAAAATAGCGAAAAAGTAAAAAATAAAAACAACAATTGAGTAACCAAATCAAATTAAAAGTTATTTATTGTTAATACTATAATAGCCAGATTCAAATTTGTGGACAATAAGTAGCATAAATGATCATTTCTGCCTTAAAAAACGTAAGTATGCTTTCCTATGGCGATATTAAATTTCAAACATTTAGCATTTGGTCCATTTTGATTATATTTATGCCAACGATTTTGACCGACGTGGGGAAAAATTATGAATAAAGCGCCCTCTTCTGGCGCTTCACGATACCAAATCATGAGCACCTTATCGGCAGGGCGCCCTCTCAAATCAAAACCCTCTATTGAAGCAAATAACACATTATCTTTTGTTTTGCAACCATATCATATTTTCGTACGTGCAGGTGAGTCCAAGTAGGACACAACAAAAAAAAAAAAAAAAACTAGCAAGAACAAATATAATGGATTTGGTAAGAAATGTGCGCACCGAGAACAATATGCAAGTGCGCCCTCAATATCATACATTATTGTTACGGCTTTCGGGCGATTCACAATGCAGTGCGCCACCAAGCGTTTGACTCAAAAGAGCAACTTTTAAACTTTACGGTCGACTTCTTCCGTATATCATACTGTAGTGAAATATCTATTCTTCATTGTTCACGCGAGGTACAACACAAAGTTAAATGTATCCGGAAGCGTCGTTGATTAAAACATTGTTATTTGCAGAAAAAAATTGGAACTTTAATCGTGCGCGTCCAAAAAGACGTAAAAACTGATGAGTTCATGCAAAATGAATACCGTTTTTCAAACTGATGCCGACTTTTCCCCATGATGCACTGCGGGTATAGCAGGATTTGCGCCTCCAACGGCAGCTTCTAGGTAATGTGAATCGCTCGAAATGCGCGCGCTGTCACATGGTCAGTATTACATTGTATAGCGTGGTACTTTCGTGGTAATAGCAGTAATAAACAAATTAAATTTGACAAAGTTTGACAACAAAAACACTGCCTGTCGAGCTTCACCAGAGTTATGCTCAATCATAAGCTCAACGTTTACGAGTCCCAGTCTGAGTGCCCTCACCTATATATAGCTAGCTCCCCTCCCCGAAACCCAGTGCACCCTCCATTTTTATATTCTATAAACTGCATGCACCAACTTCCTTCGCATTTGATGCCAATTTTACTCTGTTTCTCCAAACAACATTTGCTCCATTAAAAGTCTAGGGCCTCGTTTCCCGCCTTAAAACCAAAATGAGGAATGGGGTTTATTTTGCGAGCATCGAGTGCCTCTTCTGTTCCAGACCAATCTTCGCCCGACTCCAACAAATTGCATTAGACCGGTCCTGCCCCCACCACCGGCGCCGGAGTGGTGACACTCGTGGCCCGCCATCCGTTTGCTGTCAAAATATTTACCGAAAGAATTATCGGCGGAAATCTCAAGTTACTCGAAATTTTCCTCAAATGGCACACGACGGCAGTATCTGAATGGCAGTATCAAAAACTATCATTTTCCAAAATAATAATAATTAATAATAATAATCCATTTTCATCGCGTAGCCTAAGCCTGTCCTTTATTAATAAATCCCTAACCCTCCCAAATCCTCCAAATTCCTCATTGCAAAATGCAGGATTTTGCAGGATTGAGGTCACTTGGAGTTTGATGCATTGCAGGATTTTGCAGGATTGAGGTTACTTGAGGTTTTACCCCTGCAGGAATATGGAGGATTCAGGTTATCAGGCTGAATGTGACACACAAGGATTTTGCAGGATTGAGGTCACTTGGAGTTTGATGCATTGCAGGATTTTGCAGGATTGAGGTTACTTGGGTTTTTACTGACTGCAGCCAGGGCAAGACTGCAGGATTTTGCAGGATACAGGCTGTATGGTCACCAGTGACCAATATTGGAGGATTTTGCAGGATTCAGGTTACTTGGAGTTTTAACAATTTAGGAATTGGAGGATTTTGCAGGATTCAGGTTATGTGTAAGTAAAAATGGGTAGGGAGTTAGGGATGTATGGCAGCCGCAAATCCTAGCCCGAGCCTAGTCTCTACCCCCGTTTGGTAAACGCCGTGAGAGTTGGACATAGTGCGCGCGACACGTACAAGTACACAATTACACGTGGTGAGCTAGCGCAGTCTGAGCTCTGAGGTAGCTAATTTGGGTCGATCAATCTGCAAATAGATAAAACTGGCAAAAGTACTCCCACTTTACAGCCAGATGCACAGGAGACTTCTGCCTCCAGTCCAGGATAAAAACGAGTCCAAAAAGTTGGAATTCAAATCTGGACCCATTATTGGCGCCACATCACCGACTCGGGCTACAATTGGCGTAGAACGGCCGACGTACTGTGACTTTATAGTACGGCATGACTCCATGCAGATTACCAATTCTGATTTGCAGGTAGGCCCACTTTTTTCTCATGAATTTTTATTACCATTGAGAACTGTTCAATAAGAAACTCGAAAATAATTTAAACTGCTGCAAACTGTTTTATTATTTTAATAAAATGAAGAGGGGTTGATATTTCGATCTTAACGAGATCTTCACAGGCCTCTGGCCTCTGGGGAAGATCTTAAGATCGAAATATCAGACCCAATCAGATTTTATTTTAAGAAAAGTGTAATTTTCTTCCTTCCTTCGAAGTGCAGCCTCATGTATGTATGAGGATAAAAGCATATGGGTGAGGTATAGACTATATAGGCATATAGTCGTATTGTTTTGCATTGCATGGATTTTGTTCATTCATTGATAAATTCCACTCTGGCAATGTTGGCAAAAACCAAAGAAAAATGTTCTAAACCTGTTGAACTTAATAGGTGGGATACACCATTTGCAGATATCGACAACATTTACTACCGAATTATTAGAAAATATGTTATCTATTTAAAAGTAAATATTGATTGTAGCCTTGTTGTAGGCAACCAGCAAAATCATTGCGGTAGAGAAAACTAGATATCCTGTAATTGTTCCGGAAATTGATTTTTTTTTTTTTTAAACAAGAACTTTTACATAAGAACCACTGCGTAACGCCGGTTGAAAACAAACGCCGTTTTTCTTGCTTTTCTCAGCATCTATGACTGTAAAACTTTGGACGGGTCAGTTAAACAATATTGACTATAAAATACAACCTCCCAAATTCATCCACTCCTGATAATTTAAGAAATTACCAATGGTGTATCCTACCTTTAAGCTCAGTAGATGTAACACTTTTGAAGAAAACAATGAAACTATTTACAACTATTTACTGATACAGTTTTTGATTTGTTGAAATGAGAGCAAGCCAGATAATTTACACAGAATATCAGTAGGCCTAAGCCACGTTTATTTATGTAAGCTTTTTTTTAACGATAAATGAGAGATAAAATTAGATAGGGGCCTAAAGTTTGCAGCTAAATGCAGAAGAAGGGGATGCCACACTCAGGATTTTCCAGCCCGCAAGCAAAACTGCTTTATTTCACCATAAAGTAATTCCTCTATAATTTCACCATAGTTGCCACCATCAGCGCGCCGCAGAACCACGTCAACTGCAGATAATTCCTAACGTAGAAAAGCAAAGCCCGACAACTTTATTACAATGTAGCAACTTTAAACATCTTGCAATTTGGCGAAACCCATATTAAACAATAGCCGTCACTTAAAGGTAGTATACACCATTTGCAGATATCGAAAAAATTTACTACCGAATTATTAAGAAATATCTTACTTATTTAAAAGTAAATAATGATTGTAGGCATCCAGCAAAAAAAGAGCCCTAGATATCCTGTAATTGTTCCAAAAAATTGAATTGTATAAACCAAAATTCATTCTCGCCGTCCGGCGAGCGCGAAAAAACAAAGATAACATAAGAATAACTACTCGACTCCGGTGGAAAACAAACTCTGTTTTTCATGCTTTTCTCGGCATCCATGAATGTAAAAATTCGGACAGGTCAGTTAAACGATATTTACTATAAAATACAACCCCCCAAATCCACCCATTCCTGATAATTCAACAAATTACCAATGGTACTACCTTTAAGTGGTCAATTATTTCCAAAACACCCGTGACTTGTACATGACAAAGAAACTAAGTCTGTGTTTCACAATGTGTCTTAACCCAGCCCCCTCCGACCCAGAGCTGGCCCTGTCTGGTGGATGAGCTAGTGAACAGTGTTATACAAACGATCCTTAGATGTAAATGTTTTTAATTAATTGCTTTGCCAATCCTTGGGTAAAATGCAGTTATTTTACAAAATCAAGTTCAACTTTCTTGTAAGTTATTGCAACTAAAAAGAAGAAAGAGTTAATTTTGCACTGAAAACTTTGTTTCAAATTATGAAATTAATTGCATGATGCTCCCTATAGACTTGCCAATAATTTGACATCCTGAACTTAAAAACACTATTCTAACAAGGCATAGGCCACTCATAATTAGGTTGTCAGGGTTTTATCACTAAAATTCTTCCCCCAGGGGAGATAGGGTGGGGGTACTGCATGCAGTCTAGTTTTAGAAAAAGAAGATTATTTTAAAGGGAAGAAAATTGTAGTGCTTTTGGTATGCACCTGTCTACGCCAACTAATATTTCTGCATAAAACCTGTTCAAAGTGAACAGAAAAGTATTAACGACTTATATGTTAATAAATCATCTAAATTGTGAAGTTTTTTTGGTCAGACCTCTCCCTCATATTCTTTAAGAAAGAAAAATGTGTCGGCTGTAAAGAGTGAATATTCTCAATTCATATGTCATCAATCAAATACCAGACAAAATTATCCTCAAGTGTTGCGCCATTTAAAAAAATAAAAAATTGTTTTGATAACCCCTAATATTTTGAAGACCTTTCTATATATTCTGTGTCAGACTTTCTGGTCACTTTCCATGAATTGAAGCTGTCATTTTATGGCTAATATTTTCTTTATAAAAAATCAAGAAAAATGTGTACCAAATTTACCGTGCATCTTTTAGGCATAATAGACAGTGGGTACGTAATTTGTTCTACGGGTTCCAAAAAATGATTTCAGTTTTTAAGAATTTGAAAAAGTTGTGACTAAACTTTCTAGTAGAACCGATATACATGTACAAAAACATGTTAGTGTTGGAGAATAACAACTTTTTTTAAAATTGTGGATTCAGTCGTCCCATTTTTTAAATTGTTCTTATTTAAAGAAAATTACACACTTTTTCAGGCATTATTACTAGTCAAGGAAGAATCCCAAATCCTCCCTTATATTTGTGTACAGCCCTATACATGTATTCATCAAAATCCTGGAAATCTGGGTTTTTAGTATTATTTAGGATCAACAATTTGAGGTTATTTTTTTAATTTGAAATGTAGTAAATCCTAAAAAATATCTTACTTGGAAGAAATTTTCAGGCTTCCAAATGTTTTCTATTTGTATATTTTAGGACAGACAAGTCCGTGAGCAGTTAACATTTTGGGGGGTTATTTTGTATATATTTCTTATTTGACAAATTTGAAAATTGTGAAGTAATTTTTTTCGGCCTAACCCCAACTACTTTTGCGAGAAGATAACAAAAATACCACGGTCATTGGATTTCACATTGCAAACAGGAAGTCCAATATGTGTTGCGTTCCATCATTTGTTTTAATGGACCATGTAAATTGTTTGAATTGTTCAGTAAGATGAATGATGGCCAGTTATTTACTTTAAGTATCGAGTTTTGCCTATATACTGGTCAGGGTGTCAAGTTGAGTGTGGCACTAATGCACTGGCCCGGAAACTGCTGGCGGCAGATATTTTAAAGGTGCTTGTGGGAAATCTTCACGTGCTCCTTCCCCTCTTTTTTTCTTCAAACCGCATTAAGAGGAATGTATATATACTACATAACTGTTTTTACTTGATTGTAACCCTTAGAGGTTGGATACACCATTGGTAATTGCTTGAATTATCGGGAATAGGTGAATTTGGGAGGTTGTATTTTATAGTAACTATCGCTTCTTTTTCCTCCATGGTTTAACTGACCTATCCGAAGTTTACAACCATGGATGGCGAGAAAAACACGAAAAAACAGCGTTTGCTTTTAACCGGCGTCCGGCAGTTTTTTGTTTAAAGTTTTTTTTCGCAATTGCCGTCATTTTTTTGAATTATTACAAGATTTCTAGCGCAATCATTTTGCTGGATGCCTAGAATCATTATTTACTTTCAAATAAGTAAGATATTTCTTAATAATTTGGTAGTAAATATTGTTGATATCTGCAAATGGTGTATCCTACCTTTAACCAATAGTCACCCCTAACCTTACATTTATGAAATTTGAATGCAGCAATAGGAAGAAAAAAAATATAGGTTCCCAGAGCACCCCCCCCCCCCCCCCACCACCAAAATATCGGGAAATGTTGTTATTGTGAGTTGACTCTTGCATAAATGACAATATACAGTATGTATGTAGAAAGTAGATTGTGCCACAATTGTTTTCAGAAGGCAATAAATGTTATATCGATGTGAATAATTTGTTTTGCAGAAGTACAAAATGATGGTTCTCAAACAGATGCCTGGTTTCCATGGTAACTTCAAAGGTATATGATCTACAAACATGTCTTACTTAACAGCTGGTCCACATTTGGAGACAATAGAAGGTAATTTAATAAATGTAGTAAATACATGTACATGTAGGTCATTCCAATCCCATAAATAACTTCCTATTATATTAAGTATCATTTAACCCTAACCCTACCTAATGCTACTTTTTACTACTTAGTAAAAAGTAGTATGCAGTACTCTCACTGACTTGTGTGCAATGCCTGTAGTAATTTTTTGTATTTGGTACTTCACCCCTAATTGCACTCGTAGTACTTTTTAGCATTGGGTCCCTCTGCTTGCTAAGTGTGCATGACCCATGTATGCTGTGTAAGGTGTTCTAAACTCTACAGCAAAAAATGTCACTTGGGACACAGCAATGGGTCAAGGTTGGACTACTTCATTTTTTGCTGACCTGTATTGCCACTATTAGTATTTTGTAGTTGGCAGTATCTGTACTCTGTCAGTACACACCCAATCATCAGTCATGGAGAGACCCAATGCTACAAAATACTAAGTAGTATTCTGTAGTACGCAGTTCTTTAACCCAAAGTATAAAGGCCTAGGGGGTTAGGGTTATATATATATTATATATTATATATATATAAATATATATTGACTCTTATGTGGATTTTGCATCACACAAGATAAGAAAAGACTGCCCTCTTGTGGCCTCATGGGTGAACCAAGTATCTCAAATATATCGATCCATTCACCGACTTGCACTGTGGATTGTTTGAATGCTGCCCTCTTTTGTTGGGAATCTGTGCAGCTGTTTTATCATCCTTTTTTCCATCTATAATCCGATCCTCCCTTCACAGATATTGACAGTGATGATTTTGACACGGACTCCGAAGGCGAAGAGGTGCCAGAGTTCACGCAGGGATTGGTGGATCTGAGAACCAGGGAAGGGGCACCGGTCAAGTTTGTCTGTGTAACTGCAGGTCATCCCAAACCGGACGTGCGTTGGTTCTGTAACGGGTCAGCCATTGGAACACATCCAGACTTCACGTTCACTGTGGAAGGAGATACGTAAGTGAATATTTCCATATTTGGTTCTGTTGACCAATTGTCCTTCTTTTCTCACTATTAAAAAAATTTAAAATAATAATAATTATGAAGATGATAATTTGACTGTACAGATTACAACGACGTGATCTGTTGGTTTCATAAGTGTGTCTGTATACATTTTAATACCCAAAGGAAAATAATTGTATTTTGTAAATTTGTGTGTGTCCATTATTGATCCTTAATTTGTTCACTGTAGGTAAGATACCTTTGGCAGTAATCGAGCTGTTTAATTAACCAATAACACACCCAAAACCTACACCGAAAGATTTGTTTGTTTTAATTTGTGTCCAAACATGGCCGTGACAATTTTGAGGTCGGCAATTTGGCAAAGATCCAGGTAGGTCAAGTTACTTACCATAAACAAACAGCTTTTCGGTGTGCATTACAGTTTACATTTATAAATGTTAGTAAAGCCTCGAGACACTACCATGAAAATAAAAAAAATAATGATCATAAGAAAGACTACCATCTTTATGGCGGAATTTGTTTACTGTATGTACCTTTAGCTCTTATTTTATGGGCCTGTAAAATTGGGCCTGATTGAATATTTGTGGTTTTCTCCGGAACTGGAAGCAGCCTTGAAAAAAAGTTGCTAAAGTACTAAGCAGTGTGATGGATGAGCCATCAAAATATATGGAATACCAACATGCACCATCCACAACCAAATTTGCAATAATCAACACTTAAAAAAGAAATCCCAATTAATTATTTTTTATTTTATTAACGGATATCCGGTTTCGTTTCTGAGAACTTCGACTTCTATATCCATGCGAGTTTCAATTACTTTTCCATACAACCTCCTTCCCTTACACTTGAAAGTTATTTATGTAATACATCCTTTTATCTTATCTTATCATTAGTTTAACATTCTACCAAAAATACACTGGGCTAGAAAAAAAAAGCAGTACACTTTAAGATAAATTTATGTATGACGTTGCTCATCTTTTCCTCAAGGATTAAAATTCTTAACCAGTTCGCGCCGGGATTATTTTACCATCTCCGAGCCGACGCGCGGGATTATTTTTAATGAAACTCGATCCGAAGCAAGTTTAGGCCGATAGTACCGGAAGCACCCCCACGCATTTCCCGCCTTGCTCGCTGCTTTATGCGTCATCCACGCCCCGGTGTTCCTGGCAGCGCCTCGGAATAGGCAACTAGATAGATGGCGCTTTACAAATGCATGATCATCATCATCATCATCATCCAATTTAAATCTGGGGAAAACTTTGCGTTTGTATGTACGTCATCCGGCGCGAACTGGTTAAAATATAATATTGTTCGTGATCAGATGACGAGTAATTGTTTCGGTGGAAGGGAGAAGTTGATAACCAAATTGTACATATCGTGTAAATCGGCTTTCTCGCGACAAATTGGGCTTTACGTGAAATAAAATATCTGTTTGGGGAGTATATAGGCCTCCATTTTGTCTACGTTTCTTTATCTTGTTTGTGGAAAGTTAGCTCGGAGATTTTAATGTGGTTTGCCTCGATCGGAATTTAAGACGAATGCCCTCAAAATAGACACCTCGAAAAATTTGACGTAATTATATACTATTTGTTTGCATGCAGTACATGTGTAATCAACCCAGATCAGAAGTGATGAATAAATATCTGCTGGTATTCTGGGCAGATATTCAGGGCCTCCAGTTGCCAATTAGAGCAGAGAAACAAGGTCAGGGAGTATATAGTGGAGGATATAATCTTTGTCAGTTTAATAGTAGGTCATGCAAAGCTGCAGGTCATGCAAATTGCAAAGCTGTAAATAATATGGGGCTTGGAATTTCTTTGTTTAAAGGTCGTTTAGAAGTACAGGTTAATTTGGTCTATTGGGCCTAAGAAGTCGACAGAAATCAGGCATGAGAAATTTCGGATTTCTTTGACTTTTCGAAATTTCAGAGAAAGACATTATTAAAAATGTAGTTCAGAAAGATATGCAATTTTCAGACATTTCATCAATTTTTTGACTTTTTTCTTACAATATCATCCATGAAAAATGTACACCCACAGGTAAAATTTGCTATAGCCTATTTTTGTTTCTGCTTTTTATTTCTGCTTTTTATTTCTGCTTTTTATTTCTTCAGTGAACAATGTTCACTGAGTTTCTTAAAGTTGAACCTGGTCAATAATGCTGTTAACCCTAATAAACTTCAGGGGTGTGTGAACATTCATGTTAAAATTGGAGGATTTAAGAATTAGAAAAATCCTAACACCGTTCCTTTTTTTCTTGTCTACACTAATTCTGACTGCATGAAATTACGATTTAGTGGAATAGTGAATAGTACATGAATGTAAATATTTGTAGTCTGAGAATCAACTACTAAGTACTAGTATTTTTTTTCTGTAATTAAATGTCAGGCTAACCAAACAAGTGCAGAGTGTCTCTGGATATTACAAGCAACATGCCATAAAATTACAACCTTGTGACCCCAAACTTTAATTTACTGGCTTGACAATTTATTATTATTATCATCTTGTGTTTGTCTTGAACAAATTCTTCCGTGTATTATTTATGGAACTGTCTGCAGGGTACATCTGCATGTAACATACAAGCAGGTTCTTGCAAGGTCGAGGCACTAAATTTTATATTTGAAGATAGATGTTTTTGTTAGCATTATTTGTGTCAAATATCATGGTAAACGTTGTACCACTGGCATAATTCTTAAATGGGTTTCTTGGTATTGGTAAGGCTAACTTTGACGTAGTCGTTGGGGGATTCAGTTACTGACCGAGTTACTGACCCAACTAGGAATGCTCATGTGGAATTATAGTGCATTGGTCAGTGTGGGCAGACATTTACGTCAATGCTTCAGGGAACTGTTACTGTATCCCCAGTTAATTAAACAGTTACTTATTTTTATCTCGCTGTGCACATCTTAGAGTTTGCTCCCTGCTGGGGAAGTCATGTAGATGGTCTGTTTGTCACATATGAGGTGTGGTGCTTTGCATATCGGTGCCATTTTTCTTTTAAAATGTGGAGATACCAGATATAAATGGTCTGCTAAAGGTAGAATAATATTGGTAATTGCTTGAATTATCATGAATGGGTGGATTTGGGGGGAGGGGGGGGGTTGTATTTTATAGTAAACGTCGTTTAACTGACCTGTCCGAAGTTTTGCTGGATGCCTGGAATCATTATTTATTTTCAAATAAGTAAGATATATTAATTTCTTAATAATCAAAATATCGAAATATTAGTCCCTCTTAACTTATTTAATTTCTTAATAATTCGGTAGTAACAAAAATTCAATATCTGCCAATGGTGTATCCTACCTTTAAGCATATAGCATATAATAATTAACCCAATAGAAATGTAACATAGTTTTTAATACATTTAAAGTTAAAAGTTGCACAAAATGTGTTCTTAAAAAAAAGTTATCTCACAGCCCTTAATATCCCCGACAGTTCTGAATCCTCCAATCTAAATACGATTTTTAAAACTCCTCAAGAAGTATAACATTGCATAACAACAACAAGTATAACAACAACAAGTATAACAACAGAGTTCATTGAAAGATCAAAGCAAGACAGTTGCGCATTCGTCTACACTCTTGTAATTGATTGACATCAATAATTTGGGAGATTAGATGTTGTCAAACTTCCCACTACTATAGTTACTGCACTTATCCTTGATCTTAATCTCCTCTTCAAAATTCCTGTTCCATTCCTAAATCTGTATTAGTCCTGAGATTTTCCATCTGTTCCCAATCAAGTTTGTTTTGGTAAGTAGAAGTGAGTTTCTTTGCTTTTAGTGCTTTAAATTTTCGGTTACATACATTTTAATAAACTGCAAATGAATTGCATATCATCTCAGAGCCTCCATTTAAAAATGTCCATGTTATTGATATTTTGTTAAAATATTAAAAATTCCTGTCCAGGTCGTCTTGTCTGAAAAATGTTTGCTGGTCATCTTTTTAAAGAAAAAAGAAATGATTTGTGTAACTATATATATTTATAAAATGTAACAATAAAGTTTTTTTATAGTACGTGTATATTATAATCTTCCCAAAATGACATCAACAATGAACTTAAATTAACCCAGACAACAATTTTGTTTAAACACACACACCTGGCTCTGAGAAAATTTGTGGGTTTTTTTTCAAATAGAATTTGCCTATTACTCTTTCTGAGATCTCAGCCAATTTGTATCCACTTCAAGTGACCTCTGTGCCAGAACAAGAATTATTAGTTGTGAAAACTCTCTTCAGTGACACTGATAAATGGTCAGAGGGTCAGTTATGGCATTCCGCTTATATTGGGAAGTGATAAGTGACTGTCTGGTCAACTGTGGACTGAACACTGGACTTGTCTAGTATGAGCCTTCAATCAAACAAATGACCCTAACCCTGCAGTAATAACACCATAAATTTAGAGTGTTTATTTATCTTCTGATATTGGCATGGAAAATTGGTCCAATTTGTATGGCTGAAGCCAAATTTGAGAACTGTTGATTATGGTGAATCTTTCTCCATAAATGACTACCCAAAATAATTACTAAAATAATTACCAAAATAATTACCAGAACACAGCCCAGATATCGACCCTCTTCACAAACAGCCTGGTCTATCCCCCAAGATAGCCAAAATCCCACCTGGCAAGGTTTAATCATTTAATCATTCCTCTTCACACTGTCAAAGTTAATCTAAATACTCAGTCAATCATGTTTACCAACTTAATACCCCATAAGCCCAGAACCCAGCCCTCTAAGCCCATCAAAGCTTATCTAATTACCCAATCAATAGTACCCACTTGCTTGATATTAAGCCAACAAGAGCCCAGAACCCAGCTTTCTTCACACCCATCGAAGCTAAGTTTATAACCCAGTCAATAGTGTTTATACCCACCTCATTGGTACCCCTATAGCCCAAAACCCAGCCCTCGTTTACACCATCAAAGCTTATCTGATTACCCCAGGCATTGATATTCATTACATTTCCAAACTTGTGCAAATGACTGACATCACTCTTTAAAGTCCCCAGAAAGTAACCTCTGGCTTTGTTAGGAATTTGATTCTTCCCCTTCGTTGTTTTGTGATAAAAACCTGATTGAATCACATCCTAAACATTCTAAGTATCCTCTATATGCTATGTGTTCAATCATTAATTCCTAATTTAATGTTCCTTTGACATTCTGCATGCACTGTGGCTAAGCATGGAGGTAGGAAACATCACACCCAATGACCCTCCAAGGTTACTTCCTTATGTGGCCTAAAGGATGCCTCACTCAGGTTCCATCAGGCAATGCCACTGCACTTGTTGATAAGTAAGTAATTAATTCTGATGTCATCTCCAGTTAATTCGCTTGCCAGGGATTGTCGAAAAATGTAAATTTTATTTGCCAACAGGATTCATGCCAATTAAACCTGGATGGGAAAATTAGTTAGAAATGTGGCCATATCTGCATCTAGAGCCAATTTTTAATGTACTTGCTGAAAACCTGCCAAGCCTTATTCCCGTTCATGACATAAACACACAATTTTCCCAATTATTTTGTTCCACAATTTATTTCATGGTTGCGGTCTGCACCTCGCTCCCGTATAACGACGAAAAATCTCCATTTATGGAGATCGGTATGCATGCAGCACATACATGTATTGACGCCTGGAAGCCCTACTTTAATCATGATTAATTTTGTCTTCCAAATTTTTATTTTCTTTTTAATTTTAATCCTATATTTCTCCGATTTTTTGTCACCTCAAGTGGTCTATTTGAAAGCCTGAAACATTTATAATTAGGTTCTTACAAATAAGCTGCCAAAACAAAGACAAACGAAGCCATAATTGCTTCGAAATGGTCAGTCCGACTCGCCTATGGCAACGGAATTATTCATCTTGTGCAGTCGGCTAGCTTAATTGTTGGTAACAAGATGAAAACTTTGGTCAATATTCCAACCCAGCTCCTGTGTTATTTTATTGCCTTCTGGGGGTTATTTTGAAAGTTGCCAGTACTCAGACTATAGATTGTCCTCAAGTTCACCCCTTCCTTCCTATCATCTTTAGGTCACTGCCCCAAAATCCTGACCCCTTCCGAAACAAGTAGAGAAATAATTGGCCCTTTGAGGGATTTCACATTCGGTTGACTGATATGTTTTTATTCTTATAATAATTTGTTTTAGCATTCGTAACAACCCCTGCTGTTTCTCAAGTGTGTTGTTGAGCATCGTTCATAAAGCTATCAGATTGGTAATTATTTCCACATTAAAAAAAAAAAGCTGGTGTTGCTTTTACCATAGAGCAAGGTTCTGTTTCTTGCTCTCTGCTTATACCAATCTGATGTATTGTTGTAATATATGTACCTGTTGCAGTAATAATGTTCTTTAAAGTTAACTATTTGTTATAACTGTGCCAATATTTCACTTAAAAAAATTAGAAATATCGTTCTTTTAAAACTAAACTCTTTAGGGAGCCTATAGTCTTGCCACAATGAAAGTTAAAATAAAAAAAGTTAAATATTATAATTTTCATTCCTTCAATAGGATTTGTGACTTTGTGACGGTGTAGATCAACTGCCAACTCGATCTAGGTATCAAGGAGAAAATCTTTATGTGAACCATGTTTATTGCCTAATTATGAAATCTGAGTAGTTTAATTGTCAGAAATGTTGATCAAATGTTTGGAATTGCAATTTTTTGTTTTGGGCCAGTGAGATTTGAATTTCTGCAATTGTGTACACTTACAACGTACAATTTACAATGTACACATTATAGGCATGCTTGCGGTTTGTATGACCACACCGGATTTCACCGAAATGGGGACCATATTGAACAAACACTGTTTGATGGTATCCAGATTTTTCTTCAGTAAATCAGTTGGGAGTTACAGATGGTTAACACGGTTCCTCATAAAAAAAAACTGCCAAGGCATTTGGAACATGTGTACTTGTGTTGGGGATGGTTCCAATTGAGGTGGACAATGGGTGGCAGATGTTGTGAGGATCCAGGATCGGTGACCAGTGAACAGGGCACCGGGGAGGATTGAAGGACTGAAGACCATGAATATGACGAAATTCATTCCAGTGCAACAAATGTTTTCTTGCCTTATTGAAAAAATGCAGACAAATTATTGACTGAAAATATTTGGTGGTTTCCTCTCGAAAAGTAGTAAGTTTTAATATGTGATCATGAAATTGATTCGAAAGAATTCAAGGAAAATGAGAGATTTGTCACGAGGAGATGGGTGTAATTAGCGCAGCAGCATACCACATGACTTTATTACAGTATAGTAACTTAAAATGCAAAAAGTCAATCAGCACTACAATCTAAAAATCATATAATCATAAATATTTCACAACCTGCAGACAACTCAGTAACAACATGAACAGCAGGCATCCAATGTTGGTCCGTTTAACAACCAGCGTGATATGCATGTTGGATAAATGTTGAAGCTGCTATTTTTGATCACTGATGTCACATTCAATTTTATATACGTCACTGATGATTTTCGTGTATGTATTGATCTGTGAAGTACATGTACACGTTTTTTTGGTACTAAAAATTAAATTTCATTTCGTCAGAACTTGATATGAATATAAATAGAACCAAAGAAACTTTTTTAATAAGATTTATGATTTTGTTTTCGTACTTTCAACTACCGGTACCAAAAATTGTGAGGATTTCCGCACATCTAATCTAATAATGAATTTACCTTTTTCCGATGGAAATTGCATCTTATGAAACATTTGGCTGTGGTACCCACTGCTAATCAGATTCAAACCATCCATTCCACCCCTGGCTAGCTCGGTAGTCCAGTGGGAAGACGTCTGCACTAGAAAGCAGGCGGTTGTGGGCTCGAGTCTCACCCGAGTCAGATTTTTTATTTTATTTTAGAATCTTTCGCGACAATATTATAAATACACGTCGGTGAAGAGCAACAAATCTATTATTGAATTTACATTTTCCAATACAAATTCCATCTTGTGTAATTTACTGAGCCCAACCCGAAATTAACGCTGTTAATGACCGAGCCGAACGCATTAACGTATCTAGGCCCATAAGCCGGTTATAAACAAGTATACTTGTAACTGACCACCCATATTTTCTTATTTATGTTAATATTTTCTTATTTATACACAATTTTGTATGAATGTTGATATTACCTGTATTTTGTTAGACTGCCCTGCTGTGTTGTATCATAGAGAATTCTTTTCTCTATGGTTGTATGCACATCGTGCTCAAAGGCACTTATGATATTGACTGGATGTTTTCCTTAGTATTGTGGGATGTTTTGATGTTTGAATGGAATGCTTCCAGGCACATCTGTTTGGGTCGTGGTCGGCACATTATTGGCCGGTTGGTTGCCAATAAAATCCAGCAGTGCTTCTGACAAAATAGTGTGCTAGAAATAGCGACCACCGCTGAGTCTTTATGTAACACGCGTGCCTAGGCATTTGGTCTAACTATACATGAGAACCAGTGTTTAAAGTTTTATCATGAGGTTTTTACAATAGCCGTTGATATTCTGTTGCTCTGTTTTGAATACTTTTGGTTTTCTCTTGAAGATGGACAGAGTACAGGCTAGGTACACCATTTGTTGAAATCAAACTCGTTATATCCAGCAACAGCATTTCTTCAACGAAGAGATTAATTTATGTTACAGGGGCGGGTTATTTTAGATTTCTGGCCTCGGATCGAGTTTCGTAATAACCATATAACCATAAACCTTTATTATTTTGTTACTTTCTATTTCCCTGATCTCAATTAAACAGACACACCCTTCAGATCAACCCTGCATATCCTGAAGACACTGGCATCTACACACTGC
Organism: Crossaster papposus; assembly: GCA_037893245.1. NCBI lineage: Eukaryota > Metazoa > Echinodermata > Asteroidea > Velatida > Solasteridae > Crossaster > Crossaster papposus. The sequence continues at coordinate 433,857 of JBAIAA010000985.1, read as the reverse complement.
AAGCATCTAACCGCTCTTGGGTGAGACTTTCTCACGCCAGATTGGCGGTCGAAGAACTCTTCACCGACAGTGAACTGAATGGTGTGCCCGAATCATTCTTCGAAGTGCCAGAAGCAGAAAACAGCAGTGGGGACGAAGATCCATCTGGCAATGTTGACATAGCGAAAGGCCACGAGGTCGGAGGTCAGGGGTCACGGGAGATCGCCAGGATGTTGAAGAAGAGGATCCAGATCAAGCCAGGGGATACCGCCCTGCTGGAGTGCTGCTGTGACCCATCAAAGTCAGATGTCAAAGTCAAATGGTAGGTAGATGAGGAACATAATTATGACAGTTAGTTTAATTATGAAAGTTGAGGTTGTTTGGACTTAAAGGTAATAGGTTTATACAACATGTATAAACATGGATCCAGAATAGTAGTTTTGATGCTGTTTCACTGTCTGATTATCTATCTATGGATCTGTGCAGTGTTTGACAATTCTACACTCCAGACTGATGCACGACACTATATTTCAGAGTCAGCTTGATCCTCTTCAAAACTTATCTTCCCCTTTTTCCGTTCATAAAGTGCCTCTTATAAAACTCACACAATAAAAGCCATTTTCTTTTTTAATACAGATATCCTCTACCATTGGCATTCCAAGGTGTAGTGCTAGGAATAGAAGGTTGATTATGAGTTGAGTGGGACATTATTGAGCCTTATCAAAGTTATTTTCATCCAGCCTTTGACATAATGGCAGATGTTAGTACTATCGAGAGTGACGAACGACAAATTGGAGTGGTCAGGATCTAGCAACCGTGAGTGTCAGCCAGACTTGGGGCCTATACACTGTTTCATGTCAGCCAATTTGAATGTTATGACTGTGCTTGTTGTAAAGTGTGTGTGCAGAAACCATCCGGAAGCCATAATCATTCATGAGTGCACTCATCGTAAAATGGCATTGTCTTTAAAGTGAGTTAATGTGGCTGCAGTCGAGATACGAAAGGACATTCTCTTCTCACCAGACAAACAAGACCTTTTTTATTATTCCTCTTTTGTTTGAACTTTGGGAAGACCCCTGTATGTTTTGTTAACTTACAACCCCAAATTGCAGATGTTTGCTGGGAATCGCAGACGATACTGTTCTCTTTTGTTCTCTGTCATTTTTCGTCCACGGTTTGAATACCCCAGCACGCCCCACAATTCCTAAAACAAAGTAACTCAGTCATGTGATTATTTGTTTCTAAATATGTGACCCGCTCCATCAAAACCCCAAATAAGTCACATATGGGCTAATTTTGTGCTAGACCGGTCAAAATATATATTTATTTAGTTTTATTATTTAGTTTTTTTTGTGGGGGTGTATGGGAGTGAATTTTTTGAAACACTGCAAATGTGAAACACTGCAAATGTTCAACACTGCGTCAACCCCAAAATTTGTCCAGTGTGAGAAGGGCTTTCGAGACGTTTGGACCAGTAAATTTAACTAGAGACTTTGGGTTCAAGTCTCTCCTAGGCATTTTATTTTGTTCTGGGTTGTTTCCTCTGACCTACATTTAATTGGACCGGATGCTTGTAAAACCATTGTGATTGACTAACCATAACAGCAGAAAGGTTAAAAATACATGTTTCTGGTGATGGCATGGATTCTTGGAGCTATTTGATGTTTGTTAGAACAGCACAAAATGGACGCAGCAGATGTGGAACTTCATGAACACTTTTCATGGCAATGATGTACATGAAGATGAAAGATTTGATGTTGTATGCTATGTGAATGCATTTGGATCTTGCACATTGTCACGACAGATTGTTCTCGAGTCTCAGATGAGAATGGATGAGAAAGAGATCATCGTAGTCTTCCAAAACAACATCATTGAACGTATTAATAGACCGCCCCGGCATGTCTCAAAGGATAGTCTTTGAGGATAGATTCTTAGATCAAGTTTGTTTAAATTACATTCGTTCATTCAGAAGATGATCAGATGTGCCATTTGGTAAACATTGCATGATAGTATTTTTTTATTCTCTGTGCCTTCACCAATAAGTCTAAAAGTGTTATCTACACTTAAAGGTAGGATACACCATTGGTAATTGCTTGAATTATCATAAATGGGTAGATTTGGGGGGTTGTATTTTATAGTAAATATCGTTTAACTGACCTGTCCGAAGTTTTACAATCATGGATGTCGAAAAAAGCACGAAAAACGGCTTTGTTTTCAACCGGCGTCGAGCAGTTATTCTTATGTTATTTGTGTTTTTTTGCGATCGCCGTCCGGCGATCGCCATATTATTTTTCAGAATAATTACAGGATATCTAGCGCAATCATTTTGTTGGATGCCTAGAATCATTATTTACTTTCAGATTAGCAAGAAATTTCGTAATAATTCGGTAGTGAATTTTTTCGATTTCTGCAAATGGTGTATACTACCTTTAATAAATACCTTGGAGAATTGGTAGCTTCTGATTGGTCGAAACTCGAGAAAAAGCGAATAAATGGCCCCTGAACCAGCTTAAGTTGATCAAGCATCATGTTAGCTAAAAACTGATTGGCCAACTAATACAACAATCCTAAGGCAATTTGCAACAATATTACAGCAATATGGCATTATAGTCTACCATGGTTGAATTAAGCTGGGATGGTTTTGTAGACTTCCTATTACAAGACCCGTTGTAACAATTATTACAATATTGGATGAAATTGACTCCTTGTTCATTACATTCTACATCTTAGTGGCATGCCTAACCCCAGGGGTCCTACATTGTAAATCGTTTCAATTTTTCAGAAGATTGTTCACACATTGTAGGGATCGAGTTAGGGTTAATAATCTTTGAAATTATAATTTTGTTTCTGTCGGTACATTTTCAACTGGGTCAAGTTAATTACCACGTGTGTAAATAATGCCTGTGCTGACTCTACCGGACCAGTATGTCTGCATTTAGTTACGAACTTGCGACTCGAATGAAATCCAAATACCAGCTCAGAATACCGGACATTTACATCATGTACTTCTATAGCACACATGGTGTAATCATTTAGCCCATGTCGTGCATATTTATGTTTGTGTTACATTACGGCGTGTTTTCGATCGTCTTCTGGCCGACTTCGGTATATGCAGGTAGTCCCCAGGTAGTAGGCCCATCCAAGTCGGATCGGATCACTACCCCAGGCTGTGTGACATGTATGCGCGTCAACCTCGCCGAAAACCAGTTACACGCACACAAATTGTAGGTCGGCCGAACGGCGGGGGAGGCATAGAGCTGGGTACAGTTTGCGACAGCTGAACGGTTGGGGAAAAAGACCTGCAACTCGGAGAGAGAGAGAGAGACCAGGAAAAGAGTGTGAAATGTGAAGCATGTGCGGTGAGCTGTGCCAAGGACGGAATGTAGATGAGTAGAGACACAACGTTGATGAGGTTGATAATGAAGATGATGATGGTTGACTGGGATGGGCCTAGTATTTAGTCTATGTTGGACTAGAGAAAACATTAGTGATGCACTCCTAGTTACTTAGAGATGTCCTACATTGACCAGATGATCCAGGAATACTGTCTTGTCGAAGGATTAATGGAGTAAATGAGTGACGAGTCTGGGGTATAGCTGGATGTGATCTTTGAGGAGTGCTTCTCCACCTTTTATTTTAAAGAGTGCTAAATATAATTGTACTTGTGGAATAGCTGTAACATTTCTGGCAGGCAAGGATATGATGCTTGTGTTGCAGATCGGCTTACATTGAGACACATGGATTAATTATTCAAGTTTGAAGGGTATGTATGTGTAAAAAGAAATACTTTAAAAGCAAAAGTGTTTTATATTTTTTGGGAGAGATTATTTCGGTTATTTGTAAAATATTGTTGAATTTTGTTCTCGACCTTAAAGTGTACACTAAGTCTATAGGGTTAGGTTATAGTACAGGAACAAAGGGAAACACAAAAGGGTATCCTCGGTCATTATGGTAAAACAATATTTAATGTTTCAGGTGTAAATGCTTAGTTTTCTTTTTGAGGTTTTTTCTTTTTTTAATTTGCAGGAACATAAACTCGGTTGATGGAAGCTTCAAACCAATACTCAGAATGTTTTGATGTAGATTGGCTTTACATTTTTTTCAAAATCTGAAAAGTGTCAACATTGCGGCAAAAAAAGAGTTCAAGTTAATTAATCCTTAATTAGTTAATTAACTGAGTTTCTCGTTAATTCTCTTTTTGATACGGTACTCAATAACAGCAACGGCGAAGAAAACTCGCACCTGGAAATCACATAACAAACCGGGTTTGGAATGATAAAATTTGAGTAAGATCGAACTGCTTCTATGAAAGACAAATATACCCTTTAACCAGTTCGCGCCGGGATTATTTTAACATCGCCGAGCCGACGGGCGGGATTATTTTTAACGAAACTCGATCCGAAGCGTGTTCAGGCCTATAGTGCTGGGTAGCACACCCACGCATTTCCGGCCTTGCGCGCTGCTGACATATATTTCCGAACTTGAACTTGGCGTATATATTCGTCATCCGTTTTGAATTTGGGGAAATTTTTGCGTTTATATTCGTCATCCGGCGCGAACTGGTTAAAGCTAAAACCACTCTGGCAGGTTTTGTAATACAATATTGGGGGGGCAGATTTTATAATTTATTTTATTGCCAGGTTGATGCATTTGATAAGCAAGGCGTGCATTGACGTAGAATGGTGTTATCTTAGAATATTGCCAAAGACTCGCGTGCTGAAACATTACACGCCCCTTACGAAGTAGGTCACTTATCTAGTATGTAAACAAAAGACATGGATGATAACATTATAAGAATATTTCCTGTCTAGAAACTACAAATTCTTGACATACATTTAAGATGGTATTTCTAAAAGTGCAGGGCATACTTCTGTTTGGAATTTCTATAATGTGAAGCAAAAACTGTTCAGAGTTCTGAGTCAGTTGTAAGATACAGGTAACGGGTATACAGAATAAAGTAATTTCCGTCTAAAATAAATTTGTGGATCGTATTTTTCAGTGCATCTGTTTTGAGCTTTGAGCAAGCACCATGCTTGTTTTCTAGTGGATATCAGCATTCCATTGTTTTGATGTATTAGGCCAATTAGACCTAATTCTGGTAATGAAACCAAGGATTCTTCAAAAGTGCCCCAGGCACTGTAGCTGGCGAGCCTGAAGAAACCTGTAGAGAGAAGACAATGGGAAGAAGGTACAGTTTTTAGAGGTGGGAGGAAAACCCCAGAAGAATATTCTAGGGGAAACTCCACAAAACCAGGCAGGGGCTGAAAACCCCAGCTATATGTTATCAGGGCAGGAATTGAACCTAGGCCACAGCGATGGAAGGTGAGGAAAGATGCCAACCTGAATCCCAGATTTCTTTTTTGGCCAACCGGATGACTTTCTGAAAAAATTATCATTTTTGTTTCTCTGTACTTCATTTTGAAGGTTGAAAGAGGATGAGGAGATTATCCCAGAATCCTGCCAACGTTACAAGGTGATGCATGACGACAGCGGAGTGCACTCCCTGGAAATAAGCGACGTCATCTCAGATGATGAGGGCGAATACTCGTGTGTGACTGATACTGAGGATTCTGTGACATCCAACACTACACGTCTCATCATGAAAGGTGGGAAATCTAGAACAAACACCGGGAAAAAAAAGACCATACAGAAAGACCTAACATGTAGATCTAATGAAGGAAAGGTCAAGTTATTACCAAAAGGTCACGTTAGTTCCGAAGACGTGAAAACCTTTTGTTGGAATAAAAAATGCGAAAAGTAAACGGTAGGTGCTATTATCACGTTTTTTAGTACGTGAAAAAGGGGTCGTATTGTACTTTTCACGTTTTTCGTCCGACAAAAGGTTTTCACGTCTTCGGGCCTTACAGTGTATCATGCTTCCCTCACAGTCACACATCCCTCCAACGCACGGTATGGTCATCTATTGCACTGTACCGGCAACACATATACCTAGATACATGTATACCTTTTAGTCACTTTGAAGTCCCTTGATAAATATTGACATCATGCTCGTTGGTATTTGGTCAGAGTGATACCGGTGACATCAGTGGTGTAATGGAATATGGGGCTAGCGAGACTAGAGAGTGATTCCTGGGTCAGTCAACAGTCTAGTGTTTCATCTGGATAAAATGTTAGGGCCTTGTCTCTTCCTCGGTAAACATTTGAATGATTACGGGATTGAGATGAGAGAGAAGATGCAAAAGAAGTCGATACTTTATTCTTGTTTAAGAACTTAGTTCATGAAGAGACATTTTCATCATGGCAAAGTAGATTTAAAAGTAAACATGATGTAAACGTATGAATTGCTTTAGCAACATTTTGTCAAGGCCTGTGTTGATTTTAGCTCCAAGGAGGAAGGGGAACCTTTCTCTTAAAGAAAAACGGCTCAATATTTGTCTTTCACATGACTGTTTTTATTATTGTTTTCTTGGTTTAAACAAACTTTCTGTTATTTAGGAATAGTCTTGACAATTGCTTGTGCTATTATCTACATAAACACATCTTGGAAATTTGACCACAGTGTAAAACATTTCAAACGAACGAAAAACTGAACTAGGTGTAGTAAAAGTGATCCCCGTTAAATTCCCAGGTCAATGCAACATTATACTAACTTTGCTGGTATTGTGACTTTGGGCCTAATCCCTGGCCACGTGAGAATTACGGGTTTAACGCCCCCGGAACAAACAAAGATATTGACTAATTTGGGGAACTGCCAACACAGGTCTGAATAGCTCAGTTGGTAGAGCACCGGAACGGTAATCCAGAGGTCATAGGTTCAATTTCCGCTTCAGGCAATGTTTTTGTCTAGGCAATGTTTAAGTGTAAAACTTAAAAAATAAATTATAGACCTGTATTAAACTAAAAGCACCAAAACAACTTGAAAAATGCACACAAACTCGTTTTAGTAAATTGTTTGAAAGTATTATATTTCATAAATTACAGATACAACAAACAAAAGATTAAAAACTCTTGCATCTATCCAAACACAGAAAGTATACATACAAAACTCAATATGGTTCACCTGATCAAGTTTCGTACAGGTATGTCTTCTTGGTGTCACAGTTGATGCCTGGACAGAAGGCCTAAGGTTGAATCTCTGACACACATGAACTACGTGCGTTCTATCTTGATTATCTGAACAGGTGATGACGTTATAGACTGCTGCTGTGCCATGTATCAGAGAAAGGGATCAGTCGAGAATATCTGAGATAATTGTTTTGATTAATGTACATTTGCAGCCAGCATTGTCAATGTCGGGAATCAATTCGAATTCAGTATAATGGGTTGTAGGACTTTTCCTTTCTAAGAGTAAGAAAAGAAATCGACAACAATTTCAATTTAAGGATGTGTTTGATATGATTTACCCCAAAGTTAAACCGGTTTTGAAAAAAAAATTGTTAAAATCTAGTAAACAAAATTCCTGTATAAATTAATTCACACTAAGGAAACTCTGGTATTATTTATCTGGTCACAATTGTTTTAAGGTCATACTTGTAGTTGGCCTAACCTCATTTCCTAAAAATAAAAAGTAGTCATCGTTCATTTTCATAAAGTAGGGCATATATTGAATGCCAAACAAGTGTGCACGCGTACTATGAGCCTTTAAATGCTTAAACACATGTGGGTTGCATTACTCATTTTCAAAGATTTCCGAGTGTCTTTCCAGATACAAATCACAGCCGAAGCCATCCTTCTTGTAGTAGTTAAGAGTTAAAGGTAGTATACACCATTTGCAGATATCATAAAAAAAATTACTACCGAATTATCAAGAAATATCCTACTCATCTGAAAGTAAATGTTGATTCTGGGCATCCAGCAAAATGATTGCGCTAGATATCCTGTAATTATTCCCAAAAATATAATTTTATAATGAAAAATTCGCAATCGCCGGACGGCGATCGCGAAAAAACAAAGATAACATAAGAATAACTGCTTGACGCCGGTTGAAAAAACTCGCTGTTTTTCGTGATTTTCTCGGCATCCATGATTCTAAAACTTCGGACAGCTCAGTTAAACGATATTTACTATAAAATACAACCCCCCAAAGCTACCAATTCATGATAATTCAAGCAATGACCAATGGTGTATCCTACCTTTAAACACATAATGATAAGATATACTTTGATAACTATTGCATTTGACTACATGTAAGTTTCTCATCTTCTGCTGCCGCATCCAAACAGTTTTTTGGTTTCTCAATTTGTTTAAGTACTAGAAAAATTATGAAAGTACTTTTCTCCTTATCAAAATGGTTCTCTTTTGCAGTCTCTTGGAGTGTACAAGTAGTATGTAGGGGTAGAGTCTAATTATTATCATATTATGACGCGACGCTACATAATTCGGGGATAAAGTACAAATGAGTCAATTACCTTGTAGGTGAAACAGGTTTTCTCATCTTCCTTTTTTCAAAGTTAAGATGAGAAACTATATATATTTGTTTGTCCAATATACATGTAGTCTGATATATAGTCTGGTAGTATGGATTTTTAAACTTAAACCCGTTATTTTCAATAAAAGTACAAATTTTGTATAGTTTACAAAGATGCTCTTCCTACCATCATTGTAAAAACCTGAGTATTTTCAAGTACCACCCCCAGTTTATCAAATGTAGTTGGTCTACATTTTGTTTTCAATACATTTTTTGGGGGGAGGGTTTTTTTTTTAAGTTTTTTTTTAGACCATTATATTTTCATAACTGTTTTCTACAACCTCCCTGTATTTTCTATAGGCCCTTCCTCTTTTCTCTCCACAGAGAGAAAACCCAAGCCATGGGATCCAGTCCCGGCCCGCTTTCTGAATCGCATCGAGGAACAGACGGTCACCGAGGGCGAGGAGGCAATGTTCCGCTGTCAGATCATCGGCCATCCGAACCCAGAGGTCACGTGGTATCAAGATGACGAGGTGCTATGCCCGTGTCAGGACGTCAAGATGACGTTTGACGGGCGGACGACTTTTATGATCATCGCCGCTGCGTACCCGGAAGACAGCGGCCAGTACACCTGTCAGATCTACAACGGGTTAGGAGGACGGCTGAGCTGTAGCGCCAATCTTAAGGTCAAGAAGATGAAGTCAAAAAAAATGGTGCCAAAACCACCAGAATTCACCGAAGTCTTCCACGACAGGACAGTTCCCGAAGGCACAGAGATCAAGTTTGAGTGTCGGATACGCGGCAATCCCAAACCCAAGGTGGCCTGGCTGTTTAACAATAAGCAACTCAAGCAGTCACCAGACTTTCTGTTCTTTCGCAAGCACAACCTGTACGTGCTTCACATCGTCGAGGCCTTTCCAGAGGACGAAGGGGAATACACGTGCAAAGCTTTCAACTCAGTCGGGGAGACGCAGTGGAGTGCCGAGCTTTTTGTGGAGGAACAGCAATCCACAATCCCCTCCCCATCCATCGGAGCCAGCACAGCCAATATATTCCGGCCGTCGTTTCTCAGCCACACCAAGGACTGCAAAGCCGTGGAAGGGGGCCCAGCTACCTTCAACTGTAAGGTGACCGGCTCTCCCGAGCCGGAAGTGGTCTGGCTCTTCAATCAGTCGGAGGTAGAAAGTGAGGACCGCTACATTCTGGAGCATGGAGTGGATGGGAGCTGTATGCTGATTATTCCCCACGCCACACCCAAGGACGTCGGGGAGTATACATGCGTGGCGAGGAGCTCGCTGGGAGTTGCTCAGAGCACTGCCAATTTAAAAGTCGTAGAGAGAAGTAAGTAGTCTGGCTCATAGATAAATGTATTGAATCCTTTTCTAAATGCATTTGCAAGTGTTTGTTCCTACTTTTACTATTTGTTTTTCCTTGCTTCTGCCGGTCCACATATTAGTCTAGACGGGATTAGAACCCCGGTCCCAACAGTGAAATGCGAGGAAAAGAACCGCTACACCAACCTGACTTCCTTATCAAAACCTGACATTCTCACACAAAATATTGCTTTCACATGGTGCAAACACACTGCAAACTACCTGTAGATCAATGTAGAGCCTTTTAGGACATGTACCTTGAATTTCTGTACCCTGCAGTCTCTGACGATGATCAAGAGCAAGACAGTGGCTATCGTGGTCAGGAGAGAAGACTCAGTGATGACTTCAGATGTAGCAGTTCAGGAAGTGCCGGTAGAATCTCAACTCTTTTTGTTTGTGAAAATAAGCTCTGGGAATATATCATTTTCAACATGGCTGCATGTACCCACATTTAAGTAGAATAATATTTTGATCTTAACATTCAAAATTCTGAATTTGCCCATATGTGTCTTCATCCGCTCGCTAGACATTCCCAGTCGTCCAGTCGGCAAGCCCAACGTCTCAAAGATTGCCGGCGAATCCATCCTCCTGACATGGGAGACCATACCCAACAATGACCTGGATTCTACCGTCATGTACATCATTGAAGGCAAGGATGCAAGCGAGGAGGATTGGATCCTTATCGCCACTGACGTGACCGATACGTCGTACTGGGTGTCCAGTGTGAACCCCTACGGAGGGTACGTCTTCAGGGTGAGAGCGGAAGGCGACAACGGAATCAGTGAACCTTCTGAGGAATCCGACGTCGTGTGCCTGATGGACTTACGTAAGTATTTTAAGCTTGAAGCAGATTTTGTAATTTGCCATTTGATATATATTTAGCCGTAGAGCACTAGTGGGCCAACAGTTACTGTTCAACACATGTGCCAGGGTACGAGAAACATGGTGCTTGTGTTCTTGGGCAAGACACTTTACTACAATTGCCTCACCTCACCCAGGAATATAGATACCTGTGAAGTAGAATCTTTTAGGACAAGTACTTCAGAGAAAGGCAAAACCCAATATTGAGCAAGACCTCGACCAATATTGATGGCTCAATTGTCTGAAGCCTTGTCTAATGCACACACGAGTGTATGGTAGTGGCTGTGGCCACTTCTCAAAGACTTGTGTGTAGGTTCAAGCCACAGCCAAGTGATTCGGACACGGCCTGAGGTCTATGTGCTGTAATTACATGTGATATGTCACAAACTCACACAAGAGTAGTGATTGGAGGAATATTCCGGTCCTGCAAATTTGAATAAAAGAATAATCGTTTTGCGCGAATTCTTGAAACAGCCTGTACTTTATCATTCCAGAAATCTACCGACTAGCCTAACAAACAATTCCAAAGGTGTGCTTTTCTATTCGCTTTGTGAAAACTACTCTTATTTTTTCCTTCTATAAATCAAATACCTGAAGAGTCTTTGGCATAAAAAGGTGAAGACAAATAAATTGAGGGGAGTGTGCACTGCAGACCCCAGTACTCGAATAATGCTTGCACACTATGAATATTTGCGTTTTGGTTTTGACTTTGTGCTTTCGTCATAGGCCTTCTCATAGGCCTTCGAGGCTAGCCGTTACAAATCAATTATGAACTGACAGTAACAATAAACATAATCTGGAAAAGCACTCTGCATGTCAGCATCTGGTTGACTTCCCAGCAATGCAATGAGATTTGAATGGAGGGAGTTTGTAGTAATGCCAAGATATGCTGCGTACTTGTTCTTCACATGCAGTGCTGTGGTGTAAGTTTTTGCAGGGTCATGGTGTAGGGGGAAGCTAGGTTATATTACAAAATGGTATCAAGTTGCAATGACATTTCAATAAAGAAATTTGCAAACACTTTTGTATATATAATTATATAAAGGTGGGACACACCATTGGTAATTGCTTGATTTATCATGAATGGGTGGGTTTGGGGGTTGTATTTTATAGTAAATATCGTTTAACTGACCTGTCCGAAGTTTTACAATCATGGATGCTGATAAAAGCCAGAAAAAATTGTTTTCAACTGGTTTTTCTTAAGCAAAACCAAGAACAACATAAGAAAAACCACGTGATAGCCCGTGTGATAGCGCGCGTTTGAATGTTCGTTTAGCACGGCTCTTGTGGCTAACCCAATTGCCTTTACCCGAGTCGATCTGGGTGAGCTACTCGAATGCACCCTAAGTGGATTAAATAGTCAACACTTATTAATTTATCATTCTTGTGATTTTCGCTGCCAGTATCTAAGAACCAGGAGACATCGGCATCGGCCTCCAAGTGTTGCTTGAAGAAGCAACAATCTGTTGCCATAGCAAAAGGTGAATATTATGAGTAGGGCATTTGAAATAATTTACATCCGCCTATTGGGAACCAGAAAAACTTGAAGAAAAAAAAATTAAAAAAAAGTTTAAAAGGTCAAACTTTAAAAAAAAAATTTGTTATAAATCATATACATAACAGTATATTCATGTACATGTACATATATTCATATACATATAAAAAGTTGTTGGGAATGCATCTAATCTCAACTTCTGTTTTGACTTTAAAAAAATGCTTTCCCTCCCACCTCAAGACATCAAGCCATTTTTCATGGAGAGTCTCGAAGACGTTTACGTCTTAGAGCACGCCACTGCCGCCCTGAGCTGCAAAGTCTTATGCGAGCCTCCTCCCATTGTCAAGTGGTACCGAGACGAAGACATCGTCAATGACAAGAGGATGCAAGAAACCTACAAGGAGGATGGCACGTGTCTGTTGGAGGTCAAGGATGTGACCTACAAGGATATCGGGGAGTATGAGTGTGTGGCTGAGAATAAGACGGGCAGGGCGAGCTGCAGATTGTACCTGGATGTCGCAGGTAGGTGGTTTAAGTTATTATTAATCAAAGTATTTGTTGACATATTGTCTCGCCTTAACGGAGTTCAGAAAGATACTATGCAATCTATATTTCTGTATGTAGTCGCTACATTCATTCCAGTGGCCTATTATTTAAATTGATTTTTCTGGCATTGCCGCAAATGACAAAATAAATTTCCCATTTGTTTATAGTTCCACTTTGTTAAAAACCAGACTCTCATCTCAAAAGATCCCCTTGCGTACATGTACCAATTGGTAATTTCAGACATTGTGTATTTCAACTGCAAATTTATAACCAGCATTTTGTCATTAATCATTTTAGGTCAATATTTGTAAAACTTCTAGCTGTCTGTGCAGAGTCACAGCTGTGTAAATTGTATAATTTTTCTCGGATGGTTATTTTGGTTGTAGTTGGTAGGTAAATGTACATGAACATTGCTTGGTGCACACACACTTTAGTATATGGTTCATTTGACGGTCAGCAGAGAGGTTCGGCTGATGTTTGGTTGACAAGAAAAACAAAACTGCATCACTTCCTGAGCTGGTTTACGTTGTGCATTTGTGGGAGATTGTGTCAAGTGGTTATTGTTTGTGACTCCTGATCAGAGGGTCCGGGGTTCAAATCCAGCTGCCAGCCATATTTTGTGTCCTTTGGGAACAAAGCATCAGATTGCATCATTTGTCAAAGTGACTTGGCTGCAGAGTGCAGCGAGATCCATCAGGTCAGATTAAATCTCACGGTCAAACTGCTTCAGATTCTGTAGTCGCATAAAGCAGCAGGATCCATCTTTGCCATTGTTCAATGGGAATTAGCTCTCATAGTCTTAGACTGTGGTTGTTTATACACTGTTGTTAACAGCTGAATCCATCAAAGTGCACCAGACTTTTTTACCTGATGGTGCTCGGCGCGGCGGCGCTGTGTCTGGCAGGGTTAGGGTTGAACACAAAAATGGGGGTTGCTCGCAATCCAAGGATCAATTGTCTGATTGTCTGGTATTAACTCGTAGTTTAGTTTAGCAGCAGACTAAATTCTGTTGGTTTAGTTTTCTCGTTTTGCTTCGTCTTCGACAGAGCCTCCTGGCATCATCAAAGGCTTCAAGGACACTAGCGCCCCAGCGGGCGAGCAGCTTCGCTTGGACGTCCGCGTGGGTGGTATCCCCGAACCGGATGTGATCTGGTACAAGAACAACCGTCCACTCTCTCCGACCAGTAAATTCACCTTCCTGTTTGAGGGCGAGGACATGTGCTCCTTGAAGATTGATCAGGCGGTGCCAGACGACGAGGGATTCTATAAGATGACAGCTATCAATATGGCTGGGGAGGTCTCGCATTCTGCCAAAGTAACTGTTCCAGGTGAGTACATTTTTTTTCTTTTTAAAAATAAATATTCAGGCTCTTATAAAATAATAATATAAAATACGAAACTGTCAATATAATGTAAATAATTAACAGTGGCTGCTTGGAAATAAACAGAGCACTTAAACAAATGATGATAAATATTGTATGTGTGTACATTTTGGGAAACCCTGTTTGATTTAGCGAGAATTTAATTTATTAGGTTTTAGGATAACCATTTTGCGAGAAGTAAACCGTGTTGTCGAAATTCAGCTGGGCTTCCCGTACCTTCAACCTCTGTGACTCAGGTTCAAATCTCACCCAGATAACAGGGGATCAGGTTTTGTCCCTGCCTGATTTTTGTGGTTTTTCTTCGATAATTCTAGACTTTTCTCCGGCCTTTAACAAAAAGTAATTGCCATTGTCTCTCTAAAAGTATTTTTAAAGGATTTCGAGACCAGGTGTCCTTGAACTCCTTGAGGTTTTGATTTTTTTCACCTGAAAAGAGTTCAGTAAAAACAGCTTTCTTTGGTTCAGCAGGTTTCAATAAAAGATATTCATTCGTAACAAAAATATTGAGCCTTGTAAAATAATCAGTTTGGCTATCATTTCCCTTTGAAACAGATCCAATGAAGTATTTCTTCTCCGACAGTCAGATTACAATCAAGAAGGATATAGCACTTGAAGAGGAGTATGATGTTCAAACTGAACTCGGCAGGTAAGCTGTTGGGTTTTTACTCCTGTATGATAAAACCAAAGTTTGGATTGCAGCTTTATATGTCCCACTGGGAGCGAAGAGGATTTAGGAAGTAAAGTTTGACCAACGCGAATGTCGTTTGGTTATTGGTGAACATAGTGCATCAGTTTTGTATCAATGTCGATCGCCCAAATGCCACAGCTTTTATTAAGAGTCAAGTCGCAAGTAGGCTAGATCGATTGGTCGGGGTCTAAAATATAAATATACACAATTTTGTGGGGTTGGATGATTGAAAACTGGGGTTAGGGGTCAGGAAAGTTGGAAACATTTGTGTGCCCAATTGAACAGTAATGTTTCCCAAGGGGGGTACCTTTATCTGTAAACAATATGTGACCCGCTCCATCGTAATCAGGATTAAGTCGCTCAGGCCATTTTACGCAATCGGCCGTTGAAGTGAACACATGTGTGAAAATCGTGACCAAGTCGATTTTCTGAACATTGTATTTTTAGGAATTGTAGTTATCACAGATTATTGTCATTAATGTCTTGTATGTAAAAACGATCAATAAAGATGAAAATAAAGATGTGCGCTGTCCGTATGATTTTGGTCAATTTTGTTTATTTCAAAGCAGTTTTTCTCGGAATGTGGATTCGGCAAATAAATATACACCTGTCATCTTCATCAGACCATAACTTGTTAATCTAAACAGATACACACTTGTGGTGGGTATCATTAGAAAGCTTATGAAATTCCCTTTCTCACCATGTGCATATCTCCAAAAGTCATGTTGCGACTTATTCCTGATTTCGATGGAGTGGGTCACATATTAATATATTACTGGTACTGAAACTAAGGAATCCTCAAAAGCACGCTTGCAACCCTGAAGAAACCCGTAGGAAAAGACAATGAGGAGAAATTACAGTTTTAGTTACACGGGGCGAGGGAATTAGCAGCAAATGAGAATTATTTTAAATTTGTTTCTGAAATCCTATGATTTTCAGAGGCGCGTACGGCGTCGTCAAGAAGTGCGTCAACAAGAAGACAGACAAGGAGTGTGCCGTTAAGATCATCCGAGTCAAGAATGGGATGTGGGACGATCTGAGGAGGGAAGTCTTAGTAATGGGGATGCTGGATCATAAACGTCTCATCAGTATATATGACGCCTACGAGACTAAAAAGGAAGTCATCATGGTCATGGAATGGTATCCTTTGTTATTTATTTGCATCAATTGTTTATTTCTACACAAGTATGTACCTTCTCCATATATATTCTCCCCAATAACAGCAAGGGAAATCATCTCAAAAATTGCCTCTGCCTTTGACTTGAGAATGATTGATCGGAAATCAAGACAATTTAAATGTATAATAATTAATAATAATCAGGGCATTTATATAGCGTTCTTACACACTGGTATCACAACGCTTTACACAGAAGAATACAAATGTGAATACAAAACGGAAAATGTAAATAATAACAATCTATGAAGATCAAGTCTGGAAAAAATGTGTTTTAAGCAATGTTTTAAAGTCGGTAAGGGAAATGGCATGGCGGATTTCATGTGGAAGATTATTTCAAAGGTTTGGAGCAGCTGCATAAAAACCTCTTGTGGCGATTAAAGATCGAGTTTTTGGTTTAGTGAGGATTCTGGTATCGGAACTGGAACGGAGTGTACGATTCGGCTGGTATGGGGTGATAAGTTCAGTGAGATAAGAGGGTGCACTGTCACTAAAACATTTATAAGTGAATGTTAACAACTTGAAAATTATTCGTTCCTTGATAGGAAGCCAGTGAAGCTGTTTAAGAAAAGGTGAAACATGGTCTAACTTTTTTGCCATAAAGATTAGTTTAGCTGCTCTGTTTTGGAGTCGTTGGATGCGTTTTATGTCTTTGCTGGACAAGCCTTGGAGAAGAGAGTTGCCATAGTCAAGTCTAGATGTGACTGGAGCTCGGACAGCATGGTGGCATGTGGTTTCATCGATGAGGCTACGTACACGTGACAGATTTCTAAGATGAAAGTTGACCGTTTTACAAATTGAGGAGACATCTTGGGACATGCTCATGGCAGAATCGAATATAACCTAAGTTTTTTATTGTAGAGGATGGTTGGATTATGGTATTTTCAATTGTGAGAGAGACATTAGATAACAATTTACTAATTCTGGGTTGAGCAGCGACAAACAATTCCGTTTTCGCATTGTTTAGGAGAAGCATGTTTTGGCACATCCAGTTTTTGATGTCCGATATACAAGTTGTTAAAGTGGAGAGAGATTGCTCTATATTACCAGGCTTTCGGGGGTCAGTACAGACATACAACTGAATGTCGTCTGCATAAAAATGAAAACTGACACTGGGGTGTTGTCTAATTATATCTGCCAATGGGTAAGTATAAAAGGAAAACAGCTGCGGTCCAACACAGGAACCCTGAGGTATGCCATAGGTAAGCAATCTTGAACCAGAATAACCGTTAGCTATCTTGATCATACAAGTTCTGTTACATAGGTAAGTCTTAAACCAGTTAATGACATTATTACTAAATCCAAATATATTAGACAATCTGCCCAACAAAATACTGTGATCGATAGTGTCAAATGCAGCCGACAGGTCCAGCAACACGACCAGGACAGCCTGTTGATGTATCTATTTTAATTTCATTTCAAAACAATAGACATTTATTTTTCACTAGAACAATATTTTAGTCCAGCCGGAAATCAGTTTGCAGCAGTTTTTGTTTGTTATTTAATTTTTTTGCAATATGCTCAAAGAATTTGAGAAATAACTACAAATGTGTGAAAGTCAGGTTGTCAACATTTAGTCTTTCAAACCCAAGTTTTTATTTGGAGTTTAATAAACTGGAGTTTGATTTCTGCCAAATAAGTAGTCATTTCAATTTCATTGTATTTGTTCTGACCCTTCAAATCTAGCTGTTTTATTTTTAGCTTGTTTGGCCTAATATTCCTTCACCCCACTGTTTTCAATTCTCAATCATTCATGTAAATTTGCTGGGGTTTTTTTAGCATCTGTTTTTAGTCACTCATTAATTTATGCATGCCACATTGATATTTAAATGAACAAACATATTCGGTGAGTCTCCAAAATGGGGTGATTGAAAGTATGCCCTTGAGAATGTGGCATACCCAGGTGTCTTTTTGTTGTTTTTCTATCTTTTTTTATTATTTCATTATTATTGAAACGATTATGTTGTGATTATTGATCTCTCTGCATATGTTAATTTGTGCTCAATTATAGGTTTGAAAATTAGGTAAATGTGCATTCATAAATTTGAGACAGTTGGACCATTTTGAGCCTGACACGTGGGTATGTTTTAAACGGCCGATAAAATATGGCCCAGCAAAATTTAAATGTATTCCTAACTAGTGCATTAATTACCCTTTCATTGGTTGAAACCTCACACGGCATGTGCAATACCACCAATGAGCCCATATATTAATATTCCTAATACGCTCTGCAACACACATCACACCATATCGAGCAGCAGGTAAAATGCGCGCGTCAGTCTCCATATAATAAGAGCTTCAAATTTGTTTCTCTAAAAAAATCCAGATATCTAGTGCCATGGTTCAATATGAAAGTTAGGCAAAGTGTCCCAATTCCAAACATCACAATGGTCTGTGTTGCAGAGAGTAGAATTAGAAAACCTTGTAATCCAATAATGTCTTACGTGACCCTATTTATTGTCTGTGTTTTCAGAAGCATGACATTTATAGCTACCAGACAGAATTTGAGACATTGTTTGTTTTGAAAGCGTCTAGGATTACAAACAAATCCAGGTTATTTATAAACAAGCTCAGTGTACAGGTGGTCTAAAGCTGAGAGTCTATAGTCTTGAAATCCAAGAATTGAAGAAAGAACTTTTGTAGACTAGAATTCCTTCAGTTTCTTGATGGGAATATAGCAAGTTGTGTTTCTAACCTTTTTGCTAAAGATAGGAAAGGGAACTTATACGCTTTTTAATTGTGTTGTATTTACACTTGGATTTATCCTGCGTGAGATTTATTCTGTGTGACATTTTCACCTAGTTATTTATTTAAAGGACCCTAGGTGTTCTATTGATGAACCTAGTTTACAATGGTAACCCATTCTGTAGACCTTGATCTCAGGGTTAACCACCCCTGGGGCAAAAATGGAAACAGTCCATCCCAGTTCACTGTGTTTCCTTTCATTGCACACCACATGTTGCCTACCAGCACCCAATTCACCCAATTACCAGTCACAAAGTTCACCTGTTGGAATTCTGGTCAGTCCATTCTGGTTTAGGAGGGGTGCCTATTCAACTACTACCTTTCTGCACTGACTGGGTGATAATAAGAAACCCAACTAATTTGTCTGCACGGATGACCTATCACAGAGAGTTAGCGATCAGACATCCTGATCCCAACATGTGGAATGTCATGTAAATAGTAGTTGGTACAAATGAAGGCAGTGTTGGATGTCATTGTGTGATCTGTTTGAGCCTTCATGTATTGCCTGGGAACTCGTGTGCTTTTAGGAAGATTACAGTTTGGTGTTGGTATGCGATGGGATAGTATTTGTACTGGAAAATAAGGTAAAGTTTGCTCAGGACAACCCATAAATACTAGAGCAAGGAACTGTGGACAACCATGGAGCAATAAACTAGAGGGACAACCTGATCATGTGCTTCTCCTAGTTATGGTTCTATATTCAATATTGTTCAGTGTGGACTGTAATGGGACATTGGCAGTGATTTTGTTTACCGTGTTTACCCTTGTGCCAATGAGTCAGTCTGAGAGATGTTGATGTTAAATGGCAACTAGCACCAGCCACTGTGCTGATCAGGAAAATGTACTTGAACTTCAACACCGATTTGGATGATTATACAAAACGGTGGCATCTTTCAGTTTCACTAAAAGCGGGTATGTTATGCAGAATGTTAATCAGAACTATGGTTAATATCTTTACAACAAGTAGGCTTTTTCAACAGTGTTTTGGTTGGTTACTTTTTGGATAGCTGCAATTGCAAAAGGTATGTATACTCCTGCTTTAAATTTATGGTGAGTGGTCTTTGTCATGTACATTGCGGGACACACTCTGGGAAATCAAGTTTGCATTGATGTGGTAGAACATACATGTACATACATGTACTACAAATGCATTCATTCATGTTTGTTGGGCATCACGCACGCAACATTTTATAATGTCCAAATCAAGTTGACAGTTAATTTGAAACGATTTGCTTATAATCCTATAAGTATTATTAACCCGGCCAAATAATAATGTTATCCAAAACAATAATTTATCTTCTCTGTTGTGATTTTAGAAATGCTATATACATTACATACAGGATGTGCTACGGAAACCTTGTCTGGAATTTCCTGAAATATGATCTCTGTATATTTTATAAGCACAATCATATTTACCGTTTTGGGTTGGCTATAATTCTTTGCGAAGGACAAAAGACATCAGTTTCCTCATGGAGCCATGGTTTCCTGGAGTCACATTGCATGTATGTTAACGTTAAAAACAGCTGAAGCCAGTCAGTTCCCATGTTCCCATGGACTTTAGCTGGTATTACCTTTGTCCGTTAATTAGTTATTTTCTGTGTTAAGCCAGTTCTATAGTTAATTTGAACCTTAATTTGTTAATGCCAACAAAGGGCGCTATTTAAGAAAACGGTCTAGATGCCTTATCTGCTAATGTTAAAAAATAAAATTCAAAGTATCCAGATTCCAGATTTGGATCCAGATCAATCTGAAAATGTGATGGAATCATCCTTGACCCATAAGCTAACTACCCACCAAATTATCAATTTGAAAATGTGATGGAATCATCCTTGACCCATAAGCTAACTACCCACTAAATTATCAATTTGAAAATGTGATGGAATCATCCTTGACCCATAAGCTAACCATGGAGGAATAAGAAGGTCCTTCTTATTCCTCCATGAGCTAACTACCCACCAAATTATCAATCTGAAAATGTAATGGAATCACCCTTGACCCCCCATAAGCTAACTACCCACCAAATTTTAGTTAAAGTCCCTCCAGTAGTTTTGGTAATCCTGCTCTCAAACAAATAAACAAACAAACAATCCAACACCCCAATTAACACTGGCAGAAACCTCCTTGGTGGAGGTAAAAAGTTTTCAAGTGTTCATCACTATTCAGATTGCTCATCTAGCAAACCTGTAACACCCCCCCCCCCTTTATTTTCACAGTCAATATTTATTCAGCTCTAAGCAAATATGATTAGTCTTTTTGCCCATCCCTGTTTTGTTGATCGAATCCATTGTGTCTACACCGCTTATATGATGGTGTGAAATTGGTTGTCTGATGGCAATGAGTTTCAGTTTTGCTGGTTCCATTTCTGGATAGATATTCTATTTCCAATTGAAAAGCGAAGAACAACTGTTTGTTCTTGGGACAATGAGTGGTTCCCCTTTGGTGGGGAATTGTGAGTCATTCTGGCAAAATGAGACAGAACTGGGCAGAGGTCGAAATGAAGGTTTCCAGGTATTAGGAAAGAGATTACAATTCTTTGGAGGCATTGTCGTAGACTAGTGCACAGCTCGAAAGTTTTGGTATTGTATCCCATGGTATCACCTTTGAATGGAAAACCTGTTGTTACTTTATGTAACAACTCCTTAACAATCTATTCAAATGTGACAGAAATAAAAGTTTATTAAACTGATAAACTCAGACAGCAAGAATTCATTTTGCAAAATGCGGCTTTATATTGAATGTATGTCCTAGGATAGTAATGTTCACATGGAATAACTTTTAAAAAGTTTTGTTTGGATGGGAGTAAAAAAAAGAAGTTGGTGTCGCCTAAACGAAGACTAACCAGTCCTAAATTAGGTATGACCGTATCTCTGTACAAGTTTTTTTTTTAATGGAAAACTTCTACATGCTTTCATAGATTTGGATGAAACTTGAATGCAGTGACCCTTGGGTGGGAAGGCAATTCAAAATCAGATTACTGAGGTCAAAGGTCATGTAGGGGGCATTTGTGGTGGCCATTTACACATGCAAACAATTTGACTTTTTTAAAGAACACAAATCGTACAGGGATCAACACTCTTATCCAAGAATCACTTGTTTCACTCGTTTTTTAAAATCTTCTTAACGATCTTCCCAATGTCAGCGTTAGCGGTGGTGAACTCTTTGAGAGGATTGTATCTCAGGATCACATCACTGAGAGCGAGACGGTTGCCTATGTCAAGCAAGTCATTGAGGGCGTTCATCATATGCACCAGAAGAATATAGTCCATCTAGATCTCAAGGTGGGCATTGGAGCTAGGGTGAAAAGGAAGGGGGGGGGGGGGGAGGGAAAAAAAATGGCATCCGGATTACGATTAGTGATTTGGCCGCTGGTCCGCTCCATCAATTGGGCAGGTTTTGATTGTGAACCAACGGCCGAGGTCACTGATCAAGATCAGGATCCGGTGTAAAACAAACAAAGTACCAAATTTGAGGAATACCTTAAATTTGGTAGTGTATTGCAGATGTTATGGTATCCCTGCGTAAACAAGTCGGACTGATCAATTCCGTGCATGGTCCCTATCAGGGTGAACCCCTGTGCAACAATTTTACAACTGACCGTCACCAGATACTTCGAGTATCAGGGGGCAATTTCAGGAAGCTGCTAAGCATACAATTTTGCTTAGTTGGAAAATTCTTCATCAGGTGATGTATATTGTTTGTGACTGGTATTTAGCTAGTTTGTTTTGCTGGTAACCTTTTTTATGAGCAAGACTTTTTTTCTGCTGAACACATTTTTGTGCTCAGCAGCTTTCACGAATTTGGCCCCTGGTGACCTTTAGCATTTTACATACCTTTTTTCTCTCTTGCATTCTCCTCTCTTCCTACCACAGCCAGAGAACATTCTTCTAGTGTCACCGGACTCGGATGACCTTAAGGTCATTGACTTTGGCTTAGCCAGGGTGGTGTCGCCAGATAGAGACGTCATATGTAAATTTGGCACGCCGGAGTTTGTGGCCCCTGAAGTAGTTTGTAAGCAGCCGGTGACTACGTCATCCGATGTCTGGAGCATTGGTGTCATGGCGCACATTTTGTAAGTATATAACACCTGTTGAAGACTGGTCCTTAGCTACAAAATATAAGGAGCAACTCTGAGTCAACTCAGTTTGTAAGACTATACATTCCAAATTATTACAGAAGTCAATATTTTTAACATCTCTTAAATTAACCTCTTTGTGTACACACCATTGGTAATTGCTTGAATTATCAGGATTTGGGGGGTTGTATTTTATAGTAAATATCGTTTAACTGACCTGTCCGAAGTTTAACAATCATGGATGCCAAGATGCCAAAAAAGCAAGAAAAACGGCGTTCGTTTCCGTCTGGCGTTGGGCAGTTGTTCTTGTTGTTCTTTGGTTTTTTTGCGATCGCCATTCGTTTTTATTTTTCGGAACAATTACCGGATATCTAGTGCAATCATTTTGCTGGATGCCTATAATCATTATTTACTTTCAAATAAGTAAAATATTTCTTAATAATTCAGTAGTACATTATGGATTTTGGAAAAAAAGGGGATTAAAAGTAAGGTGCTAAAAATAAACCACGAGAGGTGTACAAATTGGCTGAACACACCTCGGCCAAAATCTTGCCTCTGAAGTGTGTATTTTTCTGCTTGTGTCATGTTCAGCAACCTTGTGATTTTGTTTTTTCTCTGTGTATAGATTGAGTGGTATATCTCCCTTCATGGCCGAAGATGACAAACAGACGTTAATGAAAGTCAAGCGTGGATACTGGGACTTAGAGGATGAGCTTTGGGACGACATATCGAATGAAGCAAAGGAGTTCCTAAAATCTGTCCTGGTCCTCGACCCAAAGTAAGATACAAAAAAAAATAAAAAATTTAAGTTGTAATTTCTTTTTAATTTTTTTCTGTTTTATTTCACCCTTGCTTATTTTCACTTTGATTATATTCAAGAAATATTTTTTTAAAAGTTGTAATTTCCTTTATTCTCACTTTAGTTTTTCTGTTTTTGCATTTTGTTTTTTTATTTAAAATATTTGCTTAACGTTTACCAAATTAAATGCAAAGTCGCATCTTTATTGAAACTCAAGTTAATAATACACAACTGATGTTTAGTATACATTGTATTTGTGTGGTGACCTTTTGTTGGTACACCAAGTTCACTGTTGACATTATCTTTATTACATTTTCTTCTGCAGAAAAAGATTGTCACTGGATCAATGTTTACAACACTCCTGGTTGAAGGTAGGTTTTTTTTAACTTCAAATATAATCTTGATTTTCAGAATACGTACAATGGTTCAACATTATTTTGAATATTTAATGTTTGTAAACAACACAAATTAGCTGTATGTTGGATACAAATATTGACTGAAGAGGAGGTCTGGACCACTGCACTTCACCAACACCTAAGATATTTCTTTGCAATTGTCCAAATACAAAACAAAATTGGTTAATCTAATTGAAAGTGAAAACTGACAATTTCTATTTGTTGCTTTAAATATTTGATGTAAAAAAACCTATCCCACTCTAACCCCCCCCCCCCCCCCCCCAAATTGCTTGAATTTTCAGGAATGGGTGGATTTAGGGGGTTGTATTTTAGAGTAAATATCGTTTAACTGACCTGTCCGAAGGTTTATAATCATGGATGCTGAGAAAAAAGCAAGAAAAATTGCATACATTTTTTACCAGCGTCGGGCGGTTGTTCTTCTTCTTGAACAGGATTTTTGATTAAAACAATTACAGGACATCTAGCGCAATAATTTTGCTGGATGCCTAGAATCATTATTTACTTTCAAATAAGTAGGATATTTCTTAATAATTCGATAGTAAAATGGTGCAAGTGGTGTATCTTACCTTTAAACATCCCATTCCAGCAAACATTTGAATCTCACATCCCAGTCTGCTCTTATTCCGGACTCTTTCCACAGTTTGATGAACGTCATGACCAGGGTGTAGCTAAACTCAGCACTCAACGACTCAAGACATTCAACTCCAGACGTAAATGGCAGGTCAGTCTTGCAATGCATCGTGGGATTGATAGGGAGAGACGAGTATTACAAAGATCCATCTAATATTTTGATGACAATAAAAAATGTACATTTTTGATTAAAATGACATTACAGTCGTGTGTGCACGTACATAGTTTTTCCTTTTTGAATATTCGTACTGGCAAAGAGCTATTTGAATCCTTGGTTGATTAAAACTTTGAATATTTGGGACAGCCCTAGCTAGGACTTAACATAGTTTGTTTGTTTGACATTATAAGTACATCAGTTGTTATACTTATTTTGTTTCTTACTACAGAAAGCACTGACGGCTGTAAAATCCGCAATGCGATTGAGACGTTTGTCCAGCATAGCAGCAAGCGACATCAACGCCTTCCGACAACGCCACCTGCAAGGAAAGACCCAGGATCAGGAGTCTGGCTCCCAGGAGAAAGATAACAAAACCCTACAGGTGGACGGTGAGGGAGAGGGTGACACACAGGGTCATACAGGTATGGGGTATGGGTTTGATGAAGAGGATGAGGATGATGATGATGAGCCTGGTATCCTACCCCTGCCATGTATCATTGATGACGTTATGAGCACCAGTGAAGACCAGAACCCTGCATGTCTGGTCGTTCCTCCCTTTAAGGCACAAAGCATTGTGGGTCACCCACTGCATGAGTCTGAGCCAATGAGCACCGGCAATGTTGGACTGCCCACCGGGACCACCACAGGTATGGGAGTCTGTGACGTATTCCAACATGCATGTGTGTTGTGTTCGTCCTGTGCATGCCCGTCGGTGTTTAACCGGGCCATTTTTGTTGAGTGTGCCTGCGTGCATGATCCGTCCCTTGTACAGTGCTGTGATTGCAAAAAAACTAATTGTGAACATTGTGGATGTGTGCTGAATTCGCTACCAAAAGACTGTGTAAATCGTAGTAGAAATGTAGAATCGTTTGACAATAAATACGTCCATGTTGATGGATATGACTTTGAGACATCAAACGTCAAGGTCAATGAAGACGAAACTTATTATCCTATACCCTTCAGTGTGGTAGATGAAAAATGTATGGCTACCTTAACTAGTGTGTGCAAACCTTTACACAAACTAGAAGTATCGCCCGAAGATTATACATGTATGTTGCTTCTTAGAGATGCCATGAGAGCGTTTACAAAATGCGCGTACAAAGAAACTGTTGCCTGCGATTTGTACAGAACTATAGTTAGCATAGTAAGCAGTGCTGACGTAACTTCAGTGTCATGTGAGCGATTGATGGGAGCTGGTTGCAGCCCAGTGACCGATGGAGATATTGCGATGCATCCGATGACAACGTTAGCAGGTTGTTACACGGAACGCGTTCCTGACTTGGATCTTGAGGCAGTCCCGCCGAACGAGGCTGCCGCTGAACTCGACCAGATGAAACGAGAGAACGGCGAAGCAGACGGCGTGTTCTTTACGTTTGACAGAGTCAACGAAGAGATGAGCAACGGGAAGGAGAACCAAGCAAGCCAAGATGATGCCAGGTCTGCTGGCAAGGAAACTGTCGATAAAAAAGTGGGTAAAACTGGGTTGGATTCGCTTCTTGGTGATGCCGGGCAAACCTCGCAGCCTGAAAGTCAGGGAGATGAGGAGACAACAAGTAATCTTGAGGATGACCCTCAGAAACAGGCTCAACCAGGTGCGGCAGGCTTCTCTAAACGCAAATGGTCCAAATCTAAACTTGTGCTTTCGTCCTCGCTCAAACGTATCCAGGAGAATAGAGCTCTCTCCACAGAGGAAGCACCTCCAGTCGGGTCCTCTCCTCCTAAAAAGGAGATAGTGGACCACAATTCCAACAGCTCTGCTCCTTTGCGGAGAAAACTCACAAGTAAATGGTCAAAGGAGTCCATTGATTCCGTTGATTTCGGAGACGATTACGAGCCGGAGGTAGAAGAGAGTTCTACTTTGTCGCCAGATGTCATGGCCGTCGATTCACGCCACTCTGCCGAAAAGAAGCGGCGGAACCTGAGAGACGAAGAGACCGCTTTGCCGACGATCTTCGGCAAGGAGCCGGAGCCCAAAATAGTCAGCATCACGGAGCTCATGCTGAAAATAAGCCGCGACAACAAGAGGAAGGAATCGGAGGCGAATGAAGACAGTCCACAGAAGCTGGATCCGCAGAGACTCTCGACAACAGATGCAGCGTCCCCCTTGACTAGAAGGAGCCCCGACGTGAGCAGACTTCGAGCCGTCTCGTTCAACACTAGCCAGGAGTTTGAGCTCAAAGGCCATCTGGATTTCTTAGTGTGCGACGTCGACGAACGGCTTAACTTGGGACGGTGTGAGACTTGGATGTTACTGAGGTACAATCAAGGGGTTCGATTCATTACTGGTGTTATTTTTGGTGTGGTTATCGGTACACTCTGCCGTATAATCTTTTAAGCGACCATCATCATCATCAGTATGCTTGTGCATCTTCGATAAATTAACGTTTTAAATTAACAGTAGTTTTACAAAATAGGGCTGATACTAGATGTAGTTATAATATAGAAATAAGCTATATTTTTTGTACAACTTTTAAAAAAAGAAAAAAGGTAAAAGCAAGATAAATAATAAAAAGGAAGTGTCTGTTTTTGTTTATCTAAACAGTGACTTGTAGGAATTTATTGATACTATTTTTGTACATCAAAGTAAAGTTTAGGCTGAAGGATTAGGGGGACTATTTATTATAGTTTATTTGTGTATTATAAATTATATTCAAGCGATTATATTGAGTAAATTCAGTGATACGTCCATAATGGGTTGAACGATGGGTTATTATTATTAACTTATATCGCGCAAATTCCATAAAAAGATGTTGAGAAGACAACCTTTAAATGAAACTACGGTAAAGGATGATTGACGAATTAGGACTGCATGTATTTATATTCATAATTTTTGAATAGCTTGGAAAAAGTACACAAAATTGAAGGTCTATGGAGCTGCTGAGGGGTCATTCAAAATTATCAATGTGGGTGCAAAAGTAAAACGTACTCAAACCTGACGAAGTTTTAGAAATTGACCAAATCAAAGTTGTCTTCTCAAATTCCCTTCAAAATTGCCTTCTAATTATTTTGGTTCCTATTTATTGAATAATAGGTTGTATCATGGTTGTATGTAGTCTCTATAAAGTAATTGTATTTTTTCTACATTTTTGTATTTTTTTGTATGCATGCAGCATTTGTGGTATTGTGTATACAGGTGTATAATTGGACTGCATGATTTACTGTAGTGTTGTCTGTGTCAATGAATGAATCGTAAAACAAATAGCAAACAATGTTTTTTTTCTTTTTCTGTGTCGTTAACGAGTTGCATAGTTGTAATGGCCGAATAGCCATAGACAAGAGATTCTGACACGGCCTTATAAGTTATATGGTGACTTGTGATTGACTCAATTAGGCCAAATAATATATTATATTATTTTCTCTTCATTGTACGCATCCTTTTTTGTTGCCGCATCCAAACAGGTTTTTCTTCAATTTTAAAAAGGGAAAAACAACAAAATGCAGTCTTTCAAGTGCGTGTGGAGTACAACATTCAAGATGGCTGCCCCGAATTAAAACTCTAAATGAAAATAAAATAATGTAAACTATTTTACGCAAATTATTTACATCTACAAATGGCAGTAAAAACTGACAAAGATCAGCCAGCTTATAATATATGAACACTTATACTGCTCGTACACTGAATAACTACTTTTAATTTGTATACAAACAAATTAAGGTAAATTCTAGAGACGCCTATCTTACTGTTTTTACTGCTATCTTTGTTCTTGACGTTCTTTATCTGCTCCCCACTGAGCGGGGAGTGAAAATCCTGTTCACGAACACCGTTCGTGTGTTAGTTCTTTTCATTCGGAACCCTGTTTTCGTGTTCATCCAACCTGACAACAGGGTTCCGAATACGTCCACTAATTTTGCGATAAGTCTATACAAATGCGTAAAAAAATATTTAAAAAAAAGTCCGAACAAGGATTTTGCCTTACAACTCTATTTAGTACCAACAAAATTCAAATTACGGTCTAAAATCAAGAAATGGATATTACCTAGCATGCCCAGTTTTGAATTGTTCACTTTTTTTAGTTTTCTAACTGACCATTGGATGGTGTTTTAATCTAATCCCAGCCTGCTGCCTGGATTGCGGAAACCTCACAAACTGGTAATGTTTGATTTTGGATATTTGTTATAATAATTCATGATTCATATTTTACTCGTTCTTAATTTCTTAATCTGAAATGTTAGTTTCTAAAGAAAGTAGCTTTTTGTTTTATAGAAGCCTCACAGATATTAGGTTTTGCAAAATATTTTTTTGTTAAATTGTCTGGTAGAAATTTTGTAAGATTTAGCCGAGGGAAAGCAAAAAGCTTTAATACTTAAAATCTTGAAAAGGAGAACAAATGGGAGAGAAGATAAATCATTTGAAGACCAACTTCAGGAGGAAAAGAAGGATTTATTGGCATCTAAATGTATTCTCAAAAAAAAGTAGTCACGTTTTTTTGTAATACTGTATGCTTATTGTCAAAATCTTCAACAATGTTCAATCTTCATCAGTTTTTTTGCGGGTCTATAACTTAGTTGTTTTTATCATTTTTGCAGTTTTCAAAAATATCCACGCATTATCCATCTTCTTTTAGAAAGTCTTCCAAATTTCTCCGTCCATCTCCAAGAGACCTTCATCACCGGGGGAAACGACCTCAATCTGACCTGCCAGGTCAAAGGTATCCCTCGGCCTACACTGGCATGGTTCCGTAATGACAAGGTGCTCGTGGACAGCAAACGCACCAAAATGACGTGGGACAAGAGAGGTTCGGGGTCGCTGGTGGTGACGCGGATTGAAGACGAGGAGGCCGGGATATATAAATGCGTCGCGACGAACGATCAAGGGTGTGCTACAAGTTGTGCCAAGGTTACTGTTTTTGGTGAGTGTATTTTTGTGTCACCTAAACAAAGTTGGAGGCACTTAAACAGTCCTAAATCTGTTTGACTGTATCCCCGTATATGACGTGTACAATTTTTTTGTATTGGATTACTGAGGTCAAAGGTCATGTAGGGGTTAACACAAAACATTTAGGCATCAACTGCTGGAAAAGGCAACACTCGTGATCCGAGAGTCCCTTGTTAATACTGGCAGGCTTTCGATATTCCTACTTTTCCTAACTTTTTTTCTATTTTCTTACCATGCTCAACTTTCTTTTCTCAAAATTGTCATAACTTTTTGTCCTACAAATTGTATAAACCCTCGATGAAACTGGAGGGTCAATAATTTTTTTTTTCAAAAGTAGCATTGTTTTGTTTTGGTTTTTGGGGCTATCCTTTGCTTTGACCGTTTTCATTCCAACCTTGTTTCAACCTCTCATCAGAGCGACCAGATCCCCCTTCCAGGCCAAAAGTAGCTCTAGTCGCTGCCACGGAGGTGGTGGTGACGTGGAAGTTCCCCATCAGTAGAGTCCACATCACTGGCTTCAGGTTACAGAGCAGAAAAGAAGGTTAGTCCTGGAATATTGTACAAAGATTGAGCGTCTCAGAGTGGAATGGGAGGAATATTATCGCAAGGTAAAATCTGGAATTTAACACGATGTGAAGCCGAGTGAAATAGAAAAGTCCAGATTTTACCGAGCGATAATTGTTCTCCCATTCCACAATTTGGGAGCCACTCAATATTTGTTTTATATAACTGACGTTTAATAATTTTTATAACTCATTGCATAATTTCCTCCACTGTCTATATACACACCTGTTTTTTCTTATTTTGGAGATTGATCCATCTTTTTTGCAACAATAAAATATACTATCATATGTAATAACAGAATGTTGGTAAAAAGTCAGTATTGTATTTTCTTGGCCCGATAGATGACAAACAATGGGCTAATGTAGACGACAAAATCCAGCAATGCTTCAAGCACATCACGCCGTTGCTTCCATCTACCGAGTACCGGTTTCGTGTGGCGTGCTGCACACAGTACGGCATTGGCGCGTACAGTCGTTCATCGGTCCCAGTGACGTCATTACCTATAGGTAAGCTGCCAGACAGAAGACCCAAGGAACACATCCATGGGGATTTTTTGAAACCTTTGCTAGAAGGAATTCCTTTGACAAGTTGAGGCTGTTTAAAGTCTGTATTTCTTAACATTACCAAGAAAAAAGCATTCAAGTTTAAAGCTTTATCTTTTTGAAAACAAAAGATGCCAAAAACTTGTCCTTAAAACCTTTTTTATTCCACAATTTCTATACCATTTTTTTTTTTTAAATGTGCAGTGGACATTTCAAATATCAATAAATCTGAAAATTGAAAATAAATATCGCCCCATTTGGGCTTTTGTTCATTTGAGCCTGTTCGCTGAGTTCCGTCTTCTTTTGCCAGAACGCCTGACACACGTCATTCCTTGTGTACGTTCTTTTATTTTGTCCAGGTTCACAGCCTCTTAGCATAGAAGCCATCGCCAAATTCCAGACGCTATCCAGAAGTTGCAGCCTAGATCGAGATCGTAAATCTGCCTCGCAGGAGACCATACTAGACAACTTCCCCGATGGAGACATTGAAGAAACCGTGGATTTGACTCTCAAGGAAAGCTTGCCCCAAAAAGCTTACGATTTCAACATTGAAATTGGCCGGTAGGTGACACCTGAATTACTTGGATTATTTTGACATTGACCGGACTCAGACGTGAGATTGCGAGCCAGCCACTGACAAGTATTTCCGGACACTGACATATATTTTTCGGTCTTGCTTGTGACGTTACTTTAGAGATAAATTGTACTTTGTTCACGTCCATCTTGCAAACCTGCAATTCTCATTTCAATCTTGTGATCTCGACAATATAACTTGGGTTTTACCTTGGATAGTGCTAATAATCGATTTTTGTTGACAAAAATAATGTTGGATTTTAAAACTTAAAAGACACAAATTTCTGTACTGAAACTTCCAAATTAGATATTGGTTTTGGATTGACTGATTTGACATAAAGGTACTAGGTTTTTAACGGAATTACAAACTCAAGATTTTGTTGTTAAAATGTGGTGAACGTATTCAAGAGAAATAGAAATACGATGTACATGTAACATTTAAATATGTGTGATATAAACTTTAAAATCAATCAAAATTATCCCAATTTTCATGGAAGAAATTATAGTATGCAAATAACATGATTGGAATAGGCCTTGATACATTTTAGTGGTCATTATACCTTTAAGTATTGAAAAATCAAAGTCGTTTATTTGATCTTTTCTTTTATCCAGAGGTAGATATGCTGTCGTGCGTAAATGCTACAAGTACAGCACTGGATTGGAACACGTAGCTAAGATCATGCTCTCCGACGAACCTCTGAAGAGACAAAGTCTCCTCGAGTACGAGATTCTCAAAGAGGTACGTCACCCGAACATTCTACAGCTCCGCGACGCCTTCCTGACCAAACGGTTCTACGTGCTGGTGACCGAGCGTTACTATGGGGGAGGAGTTATGAGTCATCTGATCCAGAAGGATAAATACTCAGAGGAGCAGATCGTGCGATTGGTGCGGCAGCTACTGAGCGTGCTCAGTTACTTGCACAAGAGGCGCATCGTTCATCTAGACATGAGGCACGACAACATCGTCTTTGAGAGTCGGAGGAGAGACGCCCTCCGCGTGATTGACTTTGGGTCAGCGAGGAGAATGGAATCTGAAGATGGGATGAAGATGAAGGGGTTAGACTCATCGCCAGAGTTTATGGGTAACGATTCGCTTCTGTTGATTTCAAACTTGCCTCAGGAAATTAAAGTTAGTTATTGGCCAAGTGGGGCAGATAGGGAAATATTTTGTGGATTTGTGCCCTTGATGAGATTTTTGCACACAGAGTATGTCATGAGAAAGATATGGGGCCATCGCAAATTTGTCCTGTGACGAAATATAGGTAAAATAACAAGCAATTTGTAAAATTTCCAAAATGGCTGCCATTTACCTACTTATAAATATGCGATGACCTATACCAAAATATTTTTTCTCAAGACATGTACTCTGTGTGCCAAATGCCATGCTTTTTATCATCATTTTGGGAATCTTTATAGACATGTTTATATTTACTAAAGGTTTTATTTAAAACAATTATTGTGTGATATTTAATTTTTTTAACCCGTAGCACCTGAAATAGCTACCGATGGGCTGATTGAGTATGAGACGGACCTCTGGGCCGTTGGTGTAATGATTTTTGTCTGGTAAGTCCACCTATTAAAAGGAAACTTACTGCAATATTCCTTCAAGTATCTACCATATTTTTACCACCAGAATTTTTATTATAAAGTGGTGGGCAGAATGCCACATTTTCACATGCTGTGCCCCATAACCCTTGTTCTTAGCATCTCTGATAATTTCCTAGGCTATGCGAAAAAAAATTTCGACCACTTTCGGCCTGGTAGTTTTACATTACCGTCGCAGCAAGTTGACAGGGACAGTAGTTACCGCGTGTCCTCATTGAACTTAATTTTGCCATTCCACACAAAAATTACGATAGATTGACCAAAAAAGTCCAATGGCAACACGGCTTTAAATAAAATTGAAAACTTTTATTAGTGATAGCTAGTGTAAACTAGTTAACCAATTGATTAATTTATAAGTTGTCTAACTTCCATCGTTTTTGTTTTGTGTGCCAGGCTGAGTGGAACCTCTCCATTTCTTGGTCGAAATCGAGAGAAGACAATCTACAACATCACAAGGATGAAGATTAATAGAAAATATCTTTTCAAGAATTGCACCGCAGAGGCTAAGCAGTTCATATGGGCAATTCTACAGAAAGAACCCATGTAAGAATATTTATTAAAACCATGTTTTTAAATTCCCCGTCCAAAATTCAGATTGTAACCCTGACGTTTCTTGTCTGTTTACTTCAGTGACAGGCCGTCAGTGGACGAGTGCCTTGCCAGCCCGTGGCTCAGCGACAAGCCTGAAATGAAAGCTAAGCGTGAGGACGCCAACTTCTCCTCCAGGAAGCTCCGGACGCAGCGTACAGAGTACAAGCTTCGCTTACTGGCCCAGCAGATCCGGGAAGACATGTCGCTGAGACGGTACTCCTCGACGATAGAGCTGAAATCACCGGGAGCGCCGACATCGCCCAAACCGAGGAACGGAGTCTTAAACTCGCTGGTTCGTCCCAAAGTTCAGGTGAAGTGAGAATTTGGCGATCAGGTGACGTTGGTCACACGGTCTGGCTGCAGTCACATGACAAGAATATCATTGTGGCACCCGACGATAAAATGCTATTGTGGCATCTGCCAATAAAGCCACATCTGAATTTTTGTCTCGGTCAATGATAACTTTTTAGGAACACAGCATATTCCTGAAAATTTTGTTTTGCTTTAGTACATTCTCTGTACTTATTTTGGACAGCAAGTCCAAACATTTTGTGAACTGGTGGCTGAGTTTTGAAATCCCGAGTCAGTCAGACCACAGCAAAACCCAGGCCCAGATTCATAAATGCTAAGTAACAGTTACACGCGAAGAGAAATTTCGAATTGGTTACATCACTGATTTCAGCAACTTTTTTTCCTCTGAGGTTAAGCATGCTTTTTGCTGTGCTTACTTCTTAGCAGACAATTGTACACTTTGCAGCGCTATGAAACTGGGTACAGGTGTTACAGATTGTCAGGGTATTGTCAAAGCTATAAAGCATAAATATTTTGCAGTGAATAAAAGTTTATTTCCCAAGACGGTTGCTGTATTTAGTAGTGAAACTACATACATGTAAGTGGGTTTTGCTTAGCATTCGTTGGAAGAATATAATGATTATTGTAATTAATAAATATCGAAAATCAGCAAATGAAGAATTTAATGGAAAAAAAGAGAAAACAAAATGCATTTATAGACAATCTGTATATTAGAATCATCTTATTATACTCATTGTGGCTAATAAGCATTTGAATATCAATCGCAGAAATCCAAAAAGTAACCAACAAAATTATTGCTGAAAAGCTTACTTGTTGTAAAGATATTTATGACATTAAACTTCCTGTGAAATTACGACTCCTGGCATGCCGTCATTTTGAAGAAAACGATAAAGGGTCATTTCCAAAGATGTATCTTAGAGGGATCATGTTTTTGACATTGACTTGGCCCAGGCATGGAATAGTTTTTCACGAACCTTGATCCGAGGTGGCTTCAGGCCGGGATATGTGGGAAGCACACCCTGATATTTCCGTCTTCGCTCACTGCGAGCCGGTCGCTGACAGATATCTCCGGGCCTTGCTCGTGACGTGTTTATCCGTCATCCGTTTCATATCCCTGGAAAAACTTTGCGTGTATACGCAATTGCCATTTCCATTAATCTTAAAAGTGCTAGCGAACTATTACCACAAAGCATAGGATTAAAGATCAGAATGATACTAAACATCCCTTGAAATTTCCCATTCTCTTGTTATTGTTGAATTCAAAAAAATCAAGAAATGTTGATTTCCAACGACCGTCTCCACATGGCTCAATATTAATTGCACATTTTTATTTTTGTTTTTTTGGTAACTTATTTTGATAGTTGAAGAGTTAACACGGTTTTCTTACTTGAAAGAAATTTTTGCACTTTCACTGCCATATTATGGTACGGTTTAGAATATTGCGTCATTTTCCTGTTTTATAGTATAGATTTTAAAGTTTAATATTTAATATGTAGTTATAGTGTATAGTTGTATGTTAAAAAGGGATACATGTAATTGTTTGGAAAAAAATATAGAAACGTGCTGTATTTGGAAAAAAACACGTATTGGTTTGATTCACTTTTTTTTGGGGGGGGGGGGGGTGGTAACACAAATAGTATTCCTAACTTCATAAACAAAATAACATTAAATGTAATAAAATTCTTATCACGTGATAAAAATGTTCAAATAAAATCTGTATGTATACTGATTGAAAAAGATGTGTTTTATATATATTTATATATATATATCTACTGAATGTTACATAATGATATCATTTATGCATAATTATTGTAAATTATTTAATGAGTGCTGATCACTTTCTCGTAAACTTAGGAGTAATATAATTAAAACATGTAAGTGGTGTTTTGTGACCTAACAAAATGCTCACAATAACTGTAATCGTTCACTTAAAGTGGCTGTTTTCAATACAGCAAGTGCTTGCGTATTAGTCGTTGCCAAAGACTACAGTAAACGATATTGCACATGTCGCGTAAAATCTGTTCCCGCAGTTCGCCGGCAAGCGACATGATTATAGACCAGCTCCCCCACGCCACTCAAACTTGCGTCTTTGCAAACCTGTGAAAATGGGGCGCGACATTTCCATAAATTTGACTATTCGAATATGCATATAGCCGCTTCACACAGTCATCTACCCATTCAGCAGTAACACGCAACGTGCACATCGATCACTGTTCTCTGTGGCAAGACTAGTGCTTGCTCTGAATTGTTAACTATCACATTCATTTTCTTGATAATACATTTGAAACTTTGCCAATATTAAAAACTGAGTCAAATTAAGGGGGGGGGGGAGGGGGAGGGGGAGGGGGAGAGGTTGCACCTTGTGAGACAATTAAACAGAATCAAATATTAAACTGTATGTTGCTTTCAAAGTTTTTAATAAAGATATAACCCTAGAATTACATCTAGAATATTTGAAACCAAATATGTAGATATATACCCCTGTTGCAAGAATAGAAACAATGTTTAATGAAAATTGAGATGTTCATTTCATATTTCTGATGTTCAATGCTTGATATGATTTTGTTTGGTTAAGCATATTGGTTTTATTGCTTGTAGAGAGAAATTCCATATGCTGTAGATATTTCTGTCAACTTCCATTTAATATTTATTGAATTATTATGGAATGGATACTTGACATTTAAAACTGATTGTTTGCAATAAAATCCACCAACAGGATGTGTGCTGACAAAAATAAGTATTTGGAAAATTATTTGTGTTAATTTTTGCTTATAAATTTGTTTATGTGCTATTAACCCTTCTATGATTTGATAGCTCAAATATGCACAAATTTCCTGAGTCCAGCCTAATAATATATATATATTTTTGCAAATGTATATTCACTTCAAGCTCAAAGACAAGATTAGTATGGCCCCAGTGGGAAAGTTGTGGAACCTAATTGAAAAACGGGTATAATTAGCAGACGGTAGAAATTATAGAAAACACTATAACGACAAGAAATAAATAAACTCGCGAGTCGAGGACTATGCGCCAATCAATTGCGCCTATGCGATTATTAGTAGCAGACGACGCGTGTCAAAACGAAACTTGGGCCAACGTTTAACTTGGGGATGGATAAATGATTCGCACATTGTCAAAATCCACAAATGGGCGCACGCCCTTCACATGTGCTGTCCATGGATAGTCGAACGTGTGCAATCCAAACATTGCTCCATGATTGTGCAACGAATAATTTCATTTTTCCGCGAAACTGTGTCCGTGAAAGTACTTCCTTTGCTTCGTCTTCGTGACAGCAAGATGGATCAACTCCTGGTAAGGTGTGTGGAGGGGGAAGAGTTCATGTCGCTCTCGTACAGTTACGGGGACAAACAGAGCAATATGCTGCGGTCGAAAATGGAAACTGCAGAAAAGTCGCTATCGCGATTAGAAAACAATGTCCGGAAACTGGGCAGGCCTAAGAAGAAGAATAAAAAGATGAAGTTAGATCAAACGCCGGGTGCGAAAAGCCAGTCAGCTGAAGATACTCCTATTGCATGTTCTCTGTCTGTTAATGGGAGCCAAGTCGGTTTGGACGTCTTGAATAAAGATGCGTGGATTGACGGTGCCATTTTGCATCTGGGTGTGGCAAAGTACCGTGTTTGTTGTAACGTGCCCACAATTGTCAGCATGAAATTGCCCAATTGTGTCTTAGTGGGCTGTCCCATTTACCCGCGAGTGGAGTATGAGTTTACAAAGACTGACGCCTGTTCGTACGCATGGTTTCGAGAAATTCGACACGAGTTGGGCGGAACACCGCAGATTAGCGTTGGTCCAACCAGAACGTTTTCATTGTCCACTAATGGAGGTTCTTCACTGTCTGTCCCCATGGAAACCAATGTAGCTGAAACGGCAATCCAGATTCCCATTGTAATAAATCCCTCCCCGACATTGCAAATCAAGGGATATGAAAAACGTTGGGTAGAAGTGTCCCGAGAAAAAGTGTACACTCCACAGGCTTCCGAATTGGGCGGGCAGTTGAAGTTGGTCTGCACGCCAAGTGACGGGGAACGAACTGGGACAGCTAAGGAAGTGGTGACGGCTTGTGAGGTAAAGATGGCACCCGATGCCTTCCCGTTTGAGAGAAGACATGAATACACAAAGGACAAAACTTCCGATAACAAGTAAGCCAAGTAACAAAATTGGAAAGATTATAGTAACCTGATACTACTTCAGTAGTTGTGTACAAAGTCTATGGAGAGTCGCGACAATTTTCTACCGAAATTATTTGCTACCAAAATTGGAAATGTTTCTCAGTCCCAGGTTTATCATCTTTTCAATATTTTTGCGCTGATTGACCTTTATTCAAATGATATATTAAAAACAAAAAATTGTCGGGTTGCAACATTATTTTTTTGTAAATAACTTGAGATGAACAATTGCAAAGGAATTTATTTGTCAACGTTTGTTTAAATAGATGAAGTTTGTCACTTGACTTGAGACTACTTGCGATTGAATTATGAGATATTGACTACACAGTGGTTGACAGCTTTTGCTCAAAAACCAAATGGATATTGTATTTAAATCTTTAAATTACAAATATTTAAAAATGCTTTGTTTAGTTTCAGAGTTGTAACCTACAACATCTTGGCAGACATGTACGCCGACTCGGATTTCTCGCGAGATGTACTCTATCCTTACTGCCCTAAAGAATTCCTGGATATCGACTACAGAGAGCAGATAATCCTCAAGGAACTAACAGGTAACAACAATATCATTGCACAAATGATGGTGTTAAACTTGTTAAGTAATTGGTTTCCAATTAAATTATGGATTAAACCCTAACCCTGCCAGATGCTGGAAAAGTCTGCTGCACTTTGATGCATTCAGCTGTCAACACCAATGCATAAACAGCCAAGTCCCAGACCATTTGAGAGCTAGTCCCCATTGGACAATGCCAGAGATGGATCCTGCTGTGTTGGGTGACCACAGACTCTGAGACAGTTTGGCGTCGAGATTTTTGACCTGATTGATCTAGTCATTTTGACAAATGTTGACAAACTATGTTGCTGCGTCTGGTAGGGTTTCTAGCCAAAATACCCTGGAGGGTTAGGGTTAAGGCTGGACATGCTACATCCTTTTCATCTCAAGAAAATGCTTTTGGAAGTAGTGTGGAGAGGAACAAATTGTCTTTTTCTAGTCCAAAAATTTGGGACTATTAATACTGTGTGGGAGAGTCCCAAAATTAAAAGTAATGAGAACATGCAACACAAGAAGATAGATTTCTCCCTCAGCCTCATGAAACGGTTGGAGAATTTTTATGAGCTAAAAAGGGAGTAAAATTGGCATGAATTTTGTGCATGATTTTCAGCACTCCTGGTGCCTGTCTGGTTGTGTTCTTGATTCAAACTTGATAATACTTGGTGGTGGTAAATAGCAATTTATTTTGGACCTCAGGAAATGTACAATGAAGTTGACAGCTCTAAAGAAAACTTTAATGTGTGTTTTTGTCCCCCTGTCTCGTAAGGTTACAATGCGGACATCTTGTGTCTTCAAGAGGTTGGCAGGAAATTGTTTGACTGCTC
Source organism: Crossaster papposus (assembly GCA_037893245.1). Classification (NCBI taxonomy): domain Eukaryota; kingdom Metazoa; phylum Echinodermata; class Asteroidea; order Velatida; family Solasteridae; genus Crossaster; species Crossaster papposus. The sequence goes on along the minus strand of JBAIAA010000985.1, from coordinate 394,548 downwards.
CCTGGGTCCCTCTCTCAAGACGTCTGGCATGGACGGGATGTTACGATGCAAGCATGGCAACTTGCCAGAGGGAGAGGCCATCTTCTACAGAACCGACAAATTCAGGTTGGGATGGAGGGGGGGGGGGGGGGGGGGGCCAACAACTAATGGACGCTTAAGGTTTTGGTGAATCTAGAAAGGTACCTAGAAAATGGTCGGTTTTGAGGTTTGTGTGAAAGGGATAACATTTCCTTTTCTGAAAGTAGATTTCTTGTTTTCATAGGTTACTTGGCAGTCATGATGTAGCCTTCTGTGAGGTTATACAGAAGGATCCTTTGCACAACAATCTCCTTGAAGCTGTCACTCGTAGCCAGGCCATGCTCAGGAGGTTTCTAGGCTTGGCTGCAATCGTTCAGGTTGGCTCATTTTTTTTTTTTTTACAATTTATCTACATGTACACTTGACAACTTCCATAAAGACTTGGTTGATAGTAAGGCATAACAAAAAAAATGTTATGTTGGCGTAACGGGCCCCCAAAAATAGGGTAGGTAGGTAGGGATTCTTTTTTTTTTTTTTTTTTTTTTTCTCTTCCTCCCAGCAATGAAAATGATATGTTTTCTAATTGTTTAAGCCGGTAGTGATACACGATAGCGTGTCCAGGTTCAATATATACACAATCCACACACACAACAATGAGAAACGGTCAGAAATAGTTTCAAACGTATTTATAACTAGATTTATATAGATTTTAATCATTAATTTGACTTTTGTGGTTGTTGAATTTTCCAGTAAGTATGCAGCAAGTATTCTAGTACCATTTCGCATTGATCTGTTTTTCTCTGCGGCTTGCTGCTTGTTTCAAACTCATTTGCATAAGCTGTGAGATCAGAAATGAATTCATTTTCTTTGCAAAAGGTTATTTTAAGCATTATCTTTGTCTTTCCAGGTTGCAGTTTTTGAGCTCGTCTCCAATCCATCCAGAAGACTCTGTGTTGCCAACACTCATCTGTACTTTCATCCCAGAGCTTCCCACATCCGCTTGATCCAGACAGCGATTATCACGCGGCATGTTGAGACGGTCTGCTCTATGTATCAAAAGGTAAGTGTTGTATTAAAATCAGTTTTAAAGAGATGACAGAGCATTCTTGTAAGTTTATGCAGCGAGTCTGGTAATGTCAATGAGCTATTGTCACTTTGTTGTGTTTTTAGGACGGTCAAGTCAGACCGGATGTTCTTCTTTGTGGTGATCTGAACAGCACCCCGGATGGCTGCGTGTACGAGTTCCTAACCAAGGGAAGCGTGCCGGAGAACTCGGTGGATTGGTACACAAGTAAGTCACGTCGGGCGACAGTCGGGTCCTTCTATCAGAAAATGAGATCCGAGTACCACTTCTCACCCCTTCCTCCCCGGTTCTTTAACTCCCGTGCTTGCAGCATCAATGTAGAATGCTTACTGAGCAAGACCCATCTTCTTTGAGACTTTAGCAAGACCCATCTTCTTTGAAACTTTTGGACACTTTGGATTTGTTTTCTTTCTTGTTTGTCTTCAGGTGGAAAAGAGGAGTTTTGCGGGGGCGTGGCCCTGACGCATGCCTTCAACCTTCAAGACGTTTGTCAAGACGTCGCTTATACGAACCTCGTCGCCAGCTTCAGAGGTAAACTGGACCACATCCTCATCGAAGGCGACAAGATGAACGTAGACCGCGTCATTCCGATGTCGACTCACAAGGAAGTGACGAGACACGTTGCTTTGCCTAACGCGGTGTTTCCGTCTGATCACTTGGCTCTGGTCTGTGAACTGAGTTGGAGAGACTCGTCTTGAGGGGAAACATATTAATGTTAATTTAAAGCCTTTATTTTTGTTTATTTATGGTCAAGCATTGCAGAACATATTGTAGGTGTCTGCTATTGTGATACAGCCCCTTAACCCTCCTTCTATGAGGGCAATTAACTGTATGGCAGTGGTACATGCCAAATCACTCCAGCTGCACTGCATTGGAGGATTCTTTGCATGTGCAATGAAGAGCCCTTCTGTAGTTATTAAATGGGCATACACACTGTTCAGCTTTGCTTACACAGTGTAACACACCGTGGCCTCATAGCATGACCCAGTTGACCTTAATTTCATATGGCATTCCTTAGTGTGATCTGTAAAAAACATAGAACATTTTGTATAGTGACTTTTGAAGTGCATTGGATTTGAAATGCATTATCCTGGTGTTGATCCTACTTTTCTTTAAATCTGGGTCTGCTCTAAAGCCGGTTATTAACAATTCTCGCGGTCGGACATCCGGGAACTTCGTTTATCTTCCCATTGTTTATGCACTTAGCGCAAAGGGGAAAATTTGAGGTTAAACGCATGTTGTTATGGACGGCTCGCCCCTTCGTGACGTCATGCCGACCGCGAGAATGCACTAGATTGTGTGTCAAGCTTAATTTTAATCCAACATAATTGCTCCCAAGATTTATTCTTACAGTTCAAAACAAGAAAATAAAACAAACTCAGTTTTTATTAAAAGTTGTCTATTTGTAGTTTTCAAATTTCTAGCGAAATGGTAACAAAATATTTAAACCTTTCAAATTGACCCAATTGATACACATTTGGCATGGTATTTTTCTCCTAAAGAAAAATTGTTGCGATTTTGGTAACAAAATCAAGGTTTTCTTAAACCTCAAAATAAAGTTTGACTTAACTGCTGAGGGCGCTGTTACTCAAGGTTACTAGTGGCCGTTATGGGTGCAGACCTGTAAATCAGTCGAAAAATCAGTCGAACTTGAGGGTATGGACAAGACTAGCAGCTTGTGTTACTGCAGAATTTTTTGAAATTGTATTTGGCCTTAATAGTTAAAAGGGCTATATTTTGCAATGAAGTGGAGGCGTCATTTTTGTCATCTTTGGATAGAAATTTCTCCTAAAAGTCATCAATACCTCCCACAAAATTAAACAGAATCTCAAAGATGATGAAATATGTCGTGTGCGTCTCAAACACCTAGTTGCAGACTCTGACTTGCAGTATTTTTCCCGAATCTCGGGAAGTTGCCAGTGCATTATTTACACGAAGTTTATGGACATTTATTTACTATACTAGTGTGCCAATCTTCGAACATACCCCGGTTCGCAAATGGGCAATTGTCTTCAATTAGGCCTAAAATAACGAAAAGTGCAGGCGCGCATGCAGAAAACCATGGACGAATGCGTGAACGTATGTTAATATTGGCTCAGACAAAACGCTACGAAAGTTTTCGAATGTGAAGTTAACCAACTTCGCAAGGTTTGGGTTACAGGTGCGTGCCACTCCTGCAAATGTTGTCAACGTTTGCCAACTAACTTATGCATTTTAAAAAATATATTAAGTGCACAAACAGCGAACGTGTGCAATGTTCGCGTGGTCTAACTTTTAGTTGTTTATTAACGCGATATTCCGCCACGTCGCGAGAGGGCGTTCTCCACGACGAACCATTTTTTTTTCATTTTTCTTTCATTTTTCTATTTTTTCGTGGTCCGTAATTTTGGGTAGTGTTTTGGCCGTCCTCAACCAAAGGCTGTTTCTGACGACATAACTTAACGGAAACAATTGAGGGTTTAAGTTGACCTCGAGAAAGTACGAGACTTTACAAGAAACCGAAATTCCAAGCACATTGAATATGAGCTTCAAACGTGTAAAGCGAATAGTTTTTGATTACGTTGTTTTGACGCTGTTCCTTTTACAATTACAGAAAGGTAGATAGAATTTAGAAATGTTTAAATAAATAGTATTTTTCATTTCAATTTGCAAAATGGGAACAATATATCAAATCAGAGGAAAGGATAACAAATAGTTATAGTTATGTCATACATACGTACGTCATTCCATTGTTCTTGTTATGCACCAGTCTTTCTAAATGTGTAGACTAACAAGCAGTATAATATGGCGGTTCCGCGGTTGTTGCACATTTCGACATTCGGCTCGAACTATATTCATTTTGGAGTGAGGTGAGGTGTTGATGACCAGGCCGGATCTTTTAGTGCCTTAGTGGGTTTTGAACATATTTGCCGAGCTATATACCCTATGGTTTTGTATTACTTTTTCTGAGCTATTTAATTATGACTGAAAAAAACACTGTCGGCAACCTTGTCTAAACACCCCCCCCCCCCCCCCCCCCCTCCCTCCCCCCCCTCCCTCCCCCCCCTCCCTCCTTCTTCAAATTGGTCTGTTGACAGGTCTAATCCCACTTAATTCCATTCAACTTGACCTATATTTTGCAAGGGACTGCCAAGTGAAAAATCCCCCTAGGCTGCTGTGGTCAGTGGTCATTATAGTTAGCGGTCAATGTGTGGCCACTAAGCCATCCTACAGTACATCTTGTTTTGGGGTCATCAGTATGGTTGATGAGTGGTCAGTGCATTGAGCTGGGGAAATTAAGGCGATAAGATAAGGCGATTAGCATTTGACATGTTATGTCCAATTGCCTGAGGGCTCAAGGTTCATCCCCAATATCAACGCATTCATTATAGCAAGTGTTGGGTTTCACAGTAAAACCACTACACTGACACCAAGCCTGATTTTAAAAAAATTAAAAAATATTGGTGGTAGGGGGGGGGGGGGGGGGTGAGAGGGGGGTTTATGGGGGGTTTATGGCACATTGAAAACACACACACACAGTTTCATTAGACTCTGAGATTCTGATGGGGGAAGGGAACATCACTAAAACTTCAAAATTGTGACTTTTTATTTGCTCCTAGAAATCTGTTGTTTATTTTCTTTCAGCTTGTCACAACTAGTGTCTAAGACAAGTTGAAAAGTGTTGACATTAGCTATGGCAACATTGCAATCAAGAATGTGTTCGACGAGCTTTTGTCATCGGGGAAACTTTACACTCCTACGCTGTCAACGGCCAAAGGTAAAATATTTCACTTCAAAGTTCCGTTAATTATTTATTTCTGGTATTAATACAATCAAGGATTTCTCCAAAATAACCCCGGGCTCTATCGAGCTCTAGCTGTAGAGAGAAGGGCAGTTTTATAGGTGGGAGGAAGGTCCTAGAATAATACTCCGAGGAAACCTCTCAGAAGCAGGGAGGGAAAACCCAATCCACAAAAGCGCCTATCATAAAGGAAGACTATGCAATGAGGAAATTTGCATAAAATGAAACCGTGGTCTTAAATCACGGTGACAAGTTTTTTTTTCTCGACAATACTGCAATTCTGACGGCAGGGCAATATGGTCTATAATGGTAGATTAATTGCAGAAATCAGGCATGGAAATTGCCAATTACGCAGTGTTACGAGCAAGCGTCACAGATGGGTAATTAATGGAAATTGGATCAAATAATGGAAATTGGATGGACTTTAAAAAAACCAATAAAATAAATAAATCCGCACGAAAGTCCATACAGCCATTTAATATATTGTAATCATGAGATGATATAAAATTGCATACAGATCACTTAAACAAAAAAAAAATTGCAAGGACAACAATAATTAGAAATGTTATCCTCTCTGATTGTGAAGTTAGAGATAGTTTTATTAGTAGAGCTCTCTGAAATAAAAGCAAGTTACAGCCAATTTTTGTTGAGTGCGTATGTGTGAATTCAAGATTGATAGCCGTGCGAAAGACGGTTAACAGACTTTGGGGGGAAATTGTTCAAATGTGTTTTCTTATAAATCTGCAATAGAGCGTGTAAATTTACCTCGAGAACGTACAACACTTTACGAGAAACCAAAATTCCGGGCACATCAAATAGGAGCTTCAACGTGTAAAGCGAGTAGTTTTCTTGAAATACTTTGTTTTGACGCTGTTCTTTTTACTAAAAGGTTGATAAAAACGGTTGAATCAATATTATTTTTCATTTTACTTTGCAAAATGTGAACGATATATCAAATGAAGGAAAAGGAAAACAACAAAGTTTTTTTTCAAGCATTTAAAAAAAAAAACGAATTTATTTTATAGTCATCTGCATTGTGGAATACCAAAGAATTATTATTATTTTATTTTTTACCCCATTAAATGTTTATATTTCAAGTATTCAGCCCAAATATTTTAGTTTTGCAGTGTCACACATCACTTCCACCCTGTTACAGAGATAAATAACCCTGCCAAAGGAATTTCTTGTGAAGGACAGTTGACATTAAATTCTGCTATAAATCTACCCTTGGTTTTAAAAAGATTAATTGATTCCGATGCCTGCTAACTGATCGGAATGATATCGCAAAGTGATGAACGATGCAATAAATTAACGGTTCTATTTCTTTTGAAATCCATGATTGTAAAACTTCGGACAGGTACATGTAGGTTAAACGATATTTACTATTAAATACAACCCCAAAATCCACCCATTCCTGATAGATCAAGCAATTACCAATGGTGTATCCCACATTTAACAGAAACAATTCAATAACTGAACCTCGGTGGATTTTTTTTAATTCAGTGTCACGTTCTTCGTTTTTCTATGAAAATACTGGTGACACTTGTATGATATTTTTATTTTAGATGAAACTTGCAAAATAGTACAGGGTTTGCACCTTTAATATTGATTATCGATGAAAGTTATTATAAGACGGGGAAAAAACATTCTTGAGGCTCCAGTAAACAAATAATAATGAAAACTGCCATTGGCAAGATGCCAATATTAGGAAATCTTTGTTCTTGTCATCTAGCTTGCCTGATGGCCAAGCATTGCTGGGGTAACACGTACACGGTCGGTACATCCAACACAATTCTAAATGCAAATGAAGTGAACTCGCCGTGACCATAGTGGGTCTGCCTAGTTTCATACCAACTGCAGTCTGCGGCCAACCGGCCAGATCGACCTCCTCTCAGGAGCCTAATCTCCCACAGAACCACTGCTCAGCTCCGTGCTATTAAGTCGCGGACGTACTGTACCGTACCTTGAGGCATGCATACTCACTAATTCATCCCAGGATCTATTATTGCTACTGTCTGGATGCGCTCGTATAGGCTGGGGGACGGATGAACAGAACGACCCATTCTCGTAGTCTTACATCAGCGTGTTTGGAATTACAAGCCTGTTATGTACATTGTATTGTGGTGTTACTCAGGCTAATCCTCACTGATACTGGCAGTGGCAGAAAGAGTGGATTTGAAATCGGGATTTAAGTAACGTACGGTGCTGCCAAACTACAAAATAAACGTCATTCTGTTTGGACCATTGGCCGTACTCCTGCAGAAAGTCAGCGGAGTTTTGGAAATATTGCGTGCAACATCGGTCCTCGCCGAAAAATCAATTTCAGATTTGAACTGGAAATACTTTTGTGGAGGAAATTTAATCTCTGCCCATTTCTTATTTATCGATATGTCAACAGAAAAGGAGAAAACCAATTCAGAACATTTTGTCTTCTGGAAGAGAAGGAACTCCTTTGGGAATTGATTCCATTTTGAGAGATCACTATCGTTACCGGTCGTGTCAGTTGGAATTTTCAATAAACTGGTGTTACTGGATAGGAGTTCAGCATTTCAACTTGCCGAGATTTTAGAACTTAGGTGAGTGAATTTTGTAAATCATCTACCGAGTGAATTGGGGATGGAGGTATTGGACATTCAAATTTTCTAATCGGTTTCATTTTTTTCCAAGCAATTTGCAAAGTTTGTTTTTGTAAGTACAGCATTTTTTTTGTAAATTTTAGTAGTTTGTTGTTTCCCTAATGTGATTATTTCAGAATTCTAATAGCGATTGGGTAAACGATGTCTTGCTCTTTCTGGTTTTTGTATGGAAACAACAGGGTTAAAAAGCGCCTCAGAAAGAATCCTATTATTGGGTGCACTTTATCAGGCATGAGATTGTTCAGAATTTTGTTTGAAATCAGACATTTTGAATCTCTGAGAAAAACAATATTTGCATTTTGCAGACATTTCATCAATTTTCTTAATTGACAATCTCATCTCTTGGATATATACAAAGACGTTGCTCTATTTTGTTAAATGCTATTAAAAATGTTAAAGTTGTTAATAACGACCAGGTGGTTCCTTTGAATGGTCCATTATCAATTAATTAAATTATGCTGAAAGCTAAGGCAGGTGCATTTACTTGATGCTACCACTGCACATCAGCCTTAAAGGGATATTCCATTCAGGAAGCTCCCAATTGGGCCAAAAACAAAATGCGTTTTGCATTAAAATGGTGTTAATCAGAAAGAGCATTTAAAAGTAGGATATAAACATCCACACAATTATCCTTTAACCAGTTCGCGCCGGATGACGTACATGTATATAAACGCAAACATTTTCCTAAATTCAAAACGGATGACGCATAAACACGCCAAGTTCAAGTTCGGAAATGTATGTCAGCAGCGCGCAAGGCCGGAAATGCGTGGGTCCTCGGCTCGGCGATGTTAAAATAATCCCGGCGCGAACTGGTTAAAAAATTGACGTTTTTGTGTTATTCTCGATTATAGAACGAGTATTGGGGTCCACATTTACGACCCCAAAAAATAGATCCATTTGGGTATAGTCGTGATTCCAGCCATAAAGTGTTCACCTTTGTCGTCTTTTCTTGGGAATGGTAAAACATTAGGTTGGTTTCCATTCAAGCAGATGTTTAAATAAACAATCCCAAAATAACATTTTGGGGAATTTTCGTGTAAGATATCTAGATATCGTGTAATTGTTCTGAAAAATTGAATTTTATTTAAAAAAAAATAATGATCGCCTGACGGCGATTGCGAAAAAACAAAAACAACATAAGAACCAATGCCTGACGCCGGTTGAAAACGAACACTATTTTTCTTTCTATTCTCAGCATCCATGATTGTAAAACTTTGAACAGTTCAGGTAAACAATATTTACTATAAAATACACTCATTCCCGATAATTCAAGCAATTACCAATGGTGTATACTACCTTTAAGAAGGGTAGAAAAAAAAGGTCTAATGAAATCCACAGAATGGGGAGAATGGCTCGGAGGTTGAAGAGTCTTGATAGTAGATAACCTCGGCTTTAATGGAAAGATTGGTTAAATCTGGTCAGGTTGATCTCTGGAATTACAAAAATGATTTGCTGTGTGGACTTCTCAGACTGAGTGACGTAATGCTGGATCTTCTTCCTCGTATACTACTGCATGGCTCACTGCATGACTAATTGGATTTTATTGCAGGGACATTTAATTAATTAAAATGTCTGGTTAATGTTGTGTACAGCGGGAATCGGTGCCCGTCATAGAAGACATTGTTTTATTGCTGTGAAAAAAGTCACTAAATTTGATTTCATCTAGTACATGTACATTATGTTGAAGCAAAATAATGTAGCAGGGTCGTACAGTTTTTTGTTTGAATGGAGCAACCTGGTTTGAATTTAAAATTTGCATTTGGTAATTGAAAGCTTTAAAAATATTAATCAACCAACCTAAAGGAGTTAGTCCACACAAGTTTGCTTTTATTGGGTTACAAATCTATGAATGGGTGGGTTGCATACTAACTAGTCTAGTTTCCTGATCCGACAATTCCCTCAATGTCTTAATTTGTTTTGTTTTGAGTTGGGTCGGGAAAGAACAGCATTTCTTCCTGGTTTTTCCCAGCATTTACGAGAACATACAACCTTAAACAGAATATTGTAACAATATTGTCTTTGTTTAAACTACACTAACCCCCCCCCCCCCACTTCTCCGTTTCAGAAATGTACACCAAAAGCAAGTTTAAGTCTTGATAATTTTTTCAGATCTTAGTGAAGACTATTTATTGCCCTTTCATCTGCTGTTTAACTGTCAGACTAGTTGACTCTTTCCTTCAAATTGCTGTTGGCGATTCTTTTACCACTTTTTTGTGTGTTTCTCAAGAGTCTTGTCAGCTATTCCTTCCAGTGCCCTATCTCTCCTGTTTGCCCACTGTCTCTTCTACCCACGTTGAAGTGTGTCTGTTGATACACCTGCAAATTAGCAAATAAATGTCCGCCTGAAATAAAACATTTTACTCACGATCTATTAGCTATTCACACGACAGCAGAGCTTAGAATTATCTCACGAGTAAGGAGGCCACACGCTACGAGTTCTTGAATAATAGAAATGCAGTTTCACCCTTAAATCGTTGTGAAATCTCCAGGAAAATTTAACCATTTTTAAGAGTGAAACTTCATTTTTCATTGTTCAATAACTCACAGTGACAGGTAATAAAGAGTGGTTTTAGAGCAAACACACATATCAAAAACATTTGTTAATTAACCATTATTTAACCAGTTCGCGTCGGATGCTCTGGTATCACGAATTTTTTTTCCGGATTCAGGATTTCTCCAAAATGTATACTGGCCGATTCTGATGGATTCGGGACAAACTTGATGGATTTTGGCAGATTCAGGACACTTTTTAGTAAAAGCACTCGAGGGGTTAGGGCCAATACAATACTACTGGCCAAGTTGTTTGAGATCTGGGGCAAGCTCTTCGATCAGAAAGTACCGTTACCGTCATCGGTTGTCATTAAGATGGAAATTTATTCCAGTTGGAACTTGATCCCAAGCAAGCAACTCTTAATTGGGTGAAAATCCTGAAACCACACCTAGGTGGAAAATGAACCCTGTACCACCAATGTGCTATTGATTTAAAATCTCTGGATAAAATTCGATCACTGTCCGTGTTTTGCATTTTGTATGCGCTCTTGTAAATGAGCCAGTTCAGCATTTCAACTGGGCGTGATGTGCTCGGAGATGTTGGTCACGGGCCATTTGGGTCAATCAAACACTCCTCGAAGGTACATTGAATATGTGCAAAGGATACGGTCGCATGACACTTGCGCATAAATTACAATTAGAACGGTGTCTTTCTTTGCGTTTTTGCTCAGCATCCATGATTGTAAAACTTAGGACAGGTCAGTTAAACGGTATTTACTATAAAATCGACATATTCCTGATAATTCAAGCAATGACCAATGGTGTATTCTACCTTTAATATGAAGCGGGGCAATTTACAGAGAATCAGTCTAGCTGGCTTGTACCCCATTCACAGTGTGTAATCAGTTGCAAATATAATGCGGAATAACTAAATATTAAAAATTACCAGTATTTGAAGAAAAAAAAATTACTTGAATATGTCAGCACACTAGAGGCCATGATTTTACAGGATGCTTTAGACTGTCATTTCCCAACAGTCCAGTAAAGTATTTCATGATAATTTGGTCATTTTTTTCTTTGATGTTTGCAAAATGTTGTATATTCCCTTTAAAGATATCTCTGTAATATAAACCAGTAACCATCTAATTGTTTTCATATTGTGCTTACTAGTGGTTCGTTGAATCAAAGTATGTGTCCATCTTGCATTGAATTCAAATTAATTAAACTACTTATATAACATCTCAACTTATCTTCTATTTGGGCTCATGCACAGTACACATGTACCGTATTTGTCACATTTTGCTCAGAAGTAGTTAATGTTAGTAAATCTATATTTGTTGCTCTACACATTACACCCTAAAGGGAACCATGCGTATACATCCATACACACACTCAAAGCTGTGTGACGCGTGTATTCCTAGTAGACGCCACATATGCTTCGGCCAAAAGTACACGATACACCTATTTGATACTGAAATTGCCCCCGAGTATCCGGAAATATATGAAGACAGCTTACGTCAAACCAGTCAATAGAGAGGGAGGGACAAATAGCTCGCTGGCCGTTTTTTGCTGTCGGGCCGAGAACTGATCGACTTTCAAAATCCTGGGGCCAATGTTGTCTGTGATTGAAAAGGCTTTACAATGGGTTGGTATGAATTGCAGCTGGTAATGGTATATAGCTGTTCAATATTTGGTGGCATGGAAATATGTGTATTGATTGGCTATACGGAGAGTGATGTACATGTATAAACTGGAAATGTGGTTTCGATGTCATCCGACCTGATTTTGTTGACAGTTAAAAACCTGTAGGATCCTTTTGCTTTTCGTGCATTTTGTTTGTACTTTGTACCACTCAAAACTCAAAAGAGAATATTCAAAACAAATACGATTAAAAGGTTTGCGTGGTGAAAAGGCAATAAGATTATGTGGTAAATCTCTTAAAATTGTGAGTTTGTGTGCTTCTGAACAAAAACCGGAGGGAAAGTCAATATGCGTCGTAAAACATGAGTGGAAAGAATTAGCTCGTCAGCTGTAAAAAGCTACAACTTTAATACATCTATCTTGAACCTCCTCTTTGATTTCAGTGATGACATCAACATATAATGGTACTGCATCATCATCTCCAGATGTCAAGTCTTCCACAATTGATTTTTCTTCCGTCTCATCTTCCTCCAGAGCTGATTTAGAACCACTGACCCCACATTTAACACCGTATTGATCTGACTCGGTGAACCTGTTTTTACACAGGTCACATCTACACGGTTTGGGTGCTCAAGGAATGAATCGTGTTGTTGACCACTCACTTCACTGCAGGCACATGTAGGGTATCTGGGAAGGCAGGTGTAGGAGAAAAGTAAGCCTTCGTACACCAAGTTGATGGGGCAAGATGACAGCTTCTACACATAAGGGATCCGTCTAAGTTGGGTCACAAACTTATCATTCACCCCTCGGATTACAGGAATACTTTCTGAATTTAATCATATTGGTGAAATCTGGTTTACATGTAAATCTTCTAAAGTGGTACACTAGCACGGGATTGTATATTTAGATTATGCACTTTAGCTTCACATTAATGTATCAGCTAGCTCAAGTGTGCAGCTGCCAGACAGCTTTCCCCTTTCTCAATGTAAGTGGCTGCCTTGGGCAGCTAGACTAATTGTCTTCATAAATAGGAAATCACAGGTTGAATGCTGCAGACCCAGTGTGTGGTCATTTGAAATCGGATTCTTAGAATATTGTCTTCTCAGCTCATGTAGCATTCACAGAGATGAAACTTCATCAGGTTTAGTTGTCGAGAACCCGTCTTTAGATTTCGAGCACTTTCGCTGCTTCCAACAAAAATGCACAAATGAGAAACTATGGTCTCTACTTTCAATCCCAAAGATTCTTGAATTCTCAGAATTAAAGTCGTGCTAGTCATCACTCAGGTTTGCCAATCTTGATAATCACACCTCATCCACCCTCACAATCCTTAAAAAGTCTCGGACTTTAACACCTTAGCTGACCGGTATTGCAAAATTCTCCATCCACCAAGTGATAACGATGTGCCTCTAAAGGCCCGTTTATACTGGCTGCGTAATTACTGTGTACGCAGTTCGCTGGCTAATTTGGAACACTCGTCATGCGTGAAGGAACGCGAAGTGCAAACATTGAAGTTTATGTGTTTACGTACACTTTTAAAAAAAATTGGAAACCACGTATGCCTACGCACTGATCGTATGCGTAGCCGGATAAATTGAAATCATTGAACATTTGACGTACACGTATCTGCAAACACACACAAAGTTTAAGCGTGCAGCGTTCAATACTTTGGGAAATTATGAACACAACGTCTGACCTTCGCATGGCCGGATGCACGCCTGCAGTCGCAGCATGTATGATCCATCATTAATACTGCATGCCGTCGAGCTGAAATCAACTACTGACACCGTTCTACTTAACTTTCAATGATGTACGAGTTGAGAAACCTAAATGATTCATTTGATTACCAGACCAAGACAATTAGAACACGCTCTCTGCAAATTCTTTCCGTGAGGTGGTTTTGTAAATTGGATCCCTGCCAGCGATGCATCAGATTGCATTTCCACATCATTCAGCACCATTCATTTGTCATGTATTGCCATGTTTTTGATCTGGTGTTTAGAGTGGAGGCTAAATTGCAATCAATTAGTTGTGCCGCCTTCTGGGTTTAGACTTGGGCCGGGATCGCTGATTGTCTTGATTTTGTTTGCTCACTGACTACTGTCACTTGCGAAAATCCAACATTCAGTGAATTAACTAGGCCATGAGTGCATTACAAAAATCGGAACGGATGATATTATTTCGGTTATTACATGTAGCTTGAGCAAAGATTGGAGGTAGTATTATAATTTTCAAAGGAGGTTTTGCAACTGGATGTATTTGATCTTTGCCAAATGGGCACTGTTTCAGTGTTTCTGCAAGGTTAGTTATAAAGAAGCATAATTTGTCAATAAGTCAGTTTGGTATTTTAACCGCGCCTATGGGTGACGGGTCGTTCAAGATGACTAACACGCCTAAAGGATCAAGACAAAATGAAGTCCGGTTCAATGCATCCGAAAGATTGAATGCTACAATATAGAAGATGGATGCCGTGTCATTTGAGAATCATTCATGTGGTTTATTAGGAGCATCAGACGCACCGGGTATTAGTTGTATCCAAACGAGAGATTGGCTATGGGTCAGTGAATCGGCATAGGTCGTATGAAAATGGTCGTATGAAAACAGGTAATGCACAGACTCGCTGAGATAAAATGGACAAATAAGCAGCAGTCACTTAGAGTGTGGAACCCGGAGGTATAAAGGCTAATTTCTTGGCCGCCCTTCCCTCTTGCTTAAAGGGGAACTTCAATCCAGATATCGCCAACATTTAGTTATTCCTAGTACAAGTCATATTTCAAAGGCCATGGGCCGCGGAAAATCCACGTAATGTCTTGCAATTCACGCAAAAAATGATGTTTTTTTAATGCGGCAGCCAAAAACATTTGTGCGACTACGAGAAACTAATACATTATTTGGTGGGCATAAAATGGATGAGTTTGAAGCAACGTTTTTAAAAGAATACATGTCTGAATGATAAGCTACTGGGAGCACTCAACGGCAGGGATGTGGATCGGAACCGGTTACTCGAGATGTTCATTGATGTCAGGAACTGATTCCAGATTATGAAATCGAGTACCTGTGACCAACTTTTCAAATTACAAATTACAAATTAACTTCTCCGACGTTGAAATTGAAGAGAACAGTTTTGAATGTCGTTTGTTGGGATTTTTCAAAATGAAACCAGACTGTATGGGAAAACACAAAATATTGCATGTTTATGATGCTCATGAAAGTCTTAGTTCACACCAATCTTCCTGTATTGACTGACTGATAATAGTATTCATAAACAAGTAGAACAGCAACTTTTGAGATTCAAATCAAATGTTGGGGTTGGGTTTCTTTAATAGGAACCAGCTAGGGTAGTTTTTAATTGGGTACCCGGATCCCAAACTACCTGTAAATAGACACTCCTTTCTCCTTTACCTAAAGTCATTACAAAGAAAACATGTTTTAAACTTAATCTTCCCAATCGGTATCATTTTTAATGAGAAATGGAGCTGCAATTCTTCTTTAGCTTCTTTAACTTCTTTTTCCTCCCCCCAGGCAGTCCAAGACATGTACACTCCAAGAGCACATATGCTGCAGTTCAAGAATTACATCTCATTTGTGACATTTTTAGCCCCCAACAATTGAATTATGGGTTTGAGGATGCATGGCCACGGTAAATGTGTCGCGCTGTGATAATTAGGACTGGCCAGGATGTCGAAGGTTTGCCTGCCAATGATCGGGTCACGTAAATCCTGACAAGTGGAGCCTTGAGAATACAGACGTGCGTACGTGCCCTTTTTGGATTTCAGCATCAAATCGTGTTGCACTATTGATACCGCGCTGCGAAGATAGCTTGCGCAGGTCGGCGATTTTCATTTGCAGTAACAAATTACCGTAAATCATATGACTTCTTTGGAAACCCAGAGATGTATAAAGCCAAAAAAGAGATACTAGTATCGGAAGTATTATTTGTATGTTTTTCAAAGAAAATGATATAGTTTAATAAGCCTGTTTAAGATATGGCACATAGACATAAAATAGGAGAGAACTATTTGATTTGGATAAATACAAAGCACTTTACGTCTTTACTTTTTACCTAAAACAAACAACGCTCTCATATTGTGTTTGCTATGTCTAAAATAGGCTAATAATTTTTCTACCATTATATTATTTTATACCAGGGTTATCACGTGAAACATTGAAGACAAATTTTCCTATATTCTGGATTTCAAAGGGTTTTTGCCTGTCAATCATTTCAACCTGAAGATTATTTGCATGTAGTTTTCTACTCTAACCTCACCTAAAGATACACAAATACTACTACTGCATTAGTAAACTGTAGTTTGCAGTAGTAACTGGTATTGGGTACTGCATCTAAATCAGTTGTGGAGTATTTTGTAGCATTCAAGATTCTAAATGCATTCATTTTTATGAAAATGGGTCTGGGAATGTGACAAGGAGGATACAGAAATTGGAAGACACTTAATACTAACCAGTGTAGCGGTTCACGATATTTTTTGTTTAAGAGCTGGTGGTTCGTGAATGTAAATTCATGAGAAAGAGCAATGGCAACATATATAACTATAAAGAATTATAAAAAAACGGCTTTCTCAACCAATTGCCAATAGCATAGTTGTCAGAGGAGAGAGCTATGGATCGAAAAGTTTGGGTTTGAATCCGACTATCGTTAACGTTTTTCTTTTTCTTCGACAAATTTTCTTGAGGGTTATTATAACCATAGAACAAGGGTATTAGGGTACATAAGTGCCTTGAAAAATACAACAAGAACTGCTACACTGGTTAGTTTTTAGTGACTTCCACAGAAGCTCTCTGATGTCTGTGCTCACCTATTCAACACAACCATGTACATTTAGGGCAGGTGATATCAATGTTCAGTGCGGTACATACTAAAGCCAACTGTAAATGTTGTAGGGCATCTTCATATCTCTAAATCCCCGAGGCAGTTACTTCATATTGTTGTTTGGTAGGGTGTTAGTAACAGACAACCGTTAACTATTTATGTGAGACACGCTCCTGTCTTGTAGTACAGTGACTTGCCATTCAAGAAATCCCTAGTCTATTGGGATCTGGTGTCGCGTTCACATACTTCATGCCTGGCAATCATCGACTACTTTGACAATTAACCAAGCCCTAGCTGCAGGTGGGATATTAATTACTCGGGAAAAAGGAGCGTTCCTTCGGATTGGCAGAAGTTCACACCTCGAGATGGAGATTATCCACAAAATCTAATTAAATTCTTGTGGCTCTCAGAGTTTCAGGTATTTTAATTAATCTTCTTTAGGTACCCGGTACTTGATATTTCATTATTAAATCTTCAAAAGTCAGAAGACAAGTACTGATTTGGGAAAAAAGAACTAATTAAAAACACAAGGTAAATTAATACCTTTACTGATGTGTACAAATATTGACTTCCTCGAGTGGTGTAGAAACCCCAGCCTCCCGAGGTGATCTATGAGAATAATTCACCTCCTTCTGTAAAATAGAATGCTCCATGGATCACCGAGGGAGGCTAATTTTACTACGTACCACAAGATTAAGCAGTCTACAATTTATTTATAGCACCTCCCACAGATTCTGCTCACGTTGAAAATCTCTCTTTGAAAACCACCCCTTCATCACCAAATGTTTGAGCACAGCAGCGCTGTATCTCTGTAATAGAAGTTCATTTTAACTATATTTAGATTTGAATAGTTTTAAAATATTAAAACCAAACAGAATGTGTGGGTGAGGTGTTATAAAACAAATATTTAATGCTGTACCTACCCTCCCTTAACTTGGTGATTCATGGAGCATTTTTTCTCGGCTTTGCCTCGGGAAAATACAATTCTTATGTATCACCTTGGGAGGCTAGTTTTGTTACACTACTCAAGAGACTCGGTATGACTCGGTGGTTGTATTTTATGCTAACTCCTACGATAGTAATCAACAAAACCAAATCTCAAAATCATCGCTTGTAGTACAAAACCAAAAATCTTAAAATCATCGCTTGTGATACAAAACCAAAAATCTCAAAACTCAGTGCTTGTACCGGTAGTACAAAACCAACAATCTTAAAATCATCGCTTGTAGTACGAAGGTTGGCCTGTTTTCTACAATTTCTAAATAGCGAGGCGATCGTAGCCGCACAAATTAAAGTGGAACGAGTCAGTGTTGGTTTCCACCGCAATTTCGTGGAAGACCTATCACATCGATTTCCTTTATTGATGCGCATTTAAAGTAAGTGTCGCTTTACTTCGGCCTGGGGCTAGTTCTACACTTGCGCGATAAAATTCACTTGTTCAGAAATTAAAGGGTTGCTCCAGAGTGCTGACTAGGGGGATTCGATATGAGTCTGATGTAGACGTGATCTTAAAAACAAGTATAAGGATTGAAATAATGAGGATTTGAATCCGTGATGGTCAAAGGTTTTACATTTGAAATTTTGAAACCCCGAGATTGATTTCAACCCAGGTTGAAACACTCGCCCTGCATTTAAAATAGTAGTAACTGATCAAAGTAAGCTCAGTTTGCACGAAACAAGTGTGAAACGACGCGGGGTTGAACACGGGGTTGAACAAAAAATCCAAAACCCAAACCCAGAACAGCAGCGTGTTTACCCAGGGTTGAGTTCAACCCAGGTTGAGTTCAACCCATGTTGAGTTCAACCCAGGTTGAGAGCAACCCAGGTTGAGAACAACCCAGGTTGAGTTCAACCCAGGTTGAGTTCAACCCAGGTTGAGTTCAACCCAGGTTGAGTTCAACCCAGGTTGAGAGCAACCCAGGTTGAGAGCAACCCAGGTTGAGAACAACCCAGGTTGAGTTCAACCCAGGTTGAGTTCAACCCAGGTTGAGTTCAACCCAGGCTAGTGATAGGGTTAAAAGGGCTCATGTACATTTTTGTATGTGTATACCTCTATAATCCTGGTCTTCCTAGTTCCCTATGTATTTTCCGTCCATAAAACCTCGGGCTCAAAGGTAATCTCATCCACACATTCTCAAATTTGTATCCTTGTCGAAATATCGCTTTTTCTCGTGAACAATATTTTTAGAGAGTCGAAGGCGATTATTAAAATGCTCCTATTTCAACCAGAATTACTTTCCTGGGTTGAAATGTCTACCCGATATCCTACATAATATACATCAATTTGTGACAACCATGCCGGGGAAATTCTAAGTTTTTCAGTAAAATCCATATCTATTTTGTGAAAACCGTGTAGAGAGTCCTATTCGCCTATAGAAACTGCCCTGTGGAGACCTATTCACTCCTTTTGTCTCCATTGTGTATCAGGTCTCCACGAGGTAGCGTTTTTAGAAGCATGCTCACGGGAAGTTTGAATAGAATTGCTTTCTTTCAAAACTTTTTTCTAATTTTCAAAATAAGGTATCTTGTTCAAATCTCCGGTGAATAACCACAGAGATCAATTCATCTGAATAACTCCCCTGATACTAGTATGACAATGTATATATTTCCACGATGTAGCCACACTATAAAAGGTTTGGAATGAGCGCATCAAGTTTCAAGTAAACCTAGTATAATATGTAAACCTAGGATGAATTATCCTATGATACTTCTTCAAACTAAGAAAATTATCTTTCTGAAGCTTTATCTGTATCCATTGACATTCAGATGAGCTTTCTTTTTAAAGGGCATATGTTGCATACGGTACAGACCTTGATGGCAAATATTGTTTCCAATAATAGCACTGCTCAACATTTTAAAAAGAATGTTGGAAACTGTTTGAAGTTTGAACTTGGTGTGCATTACATTTTACAGAAAACAGTGGAAAACCATGCACAATCGTAATTGATCCGAAAACATGATTTCATCATTAGAGCGCTCTTCATTTCCAAAGTTTTGTCAATTATAAAGTTTTTAAAAAAATCAGTAACATTTATTTAATTCTATTAAATGACAGCAAACTAAACAGAACAATTATGTTTTTTTTTTTAAAGAACTGTTCGAGAGCAAACAAAACGACATTGTCGTGCAGCTTTGTCGTACGGGTTCGGTCTACTTGTGGGTTAGGGTTAAGGGTTAAGGGTTAAGGGTTAAGGGTTAAGGGTTAAGGGTTAAGGGTTAAGGGTTAGGGTTTAGGGTTTAGGGTTTAGGGTTTAGGGTTAGGGTAGCATCACTTTAGTGTTGTCCTGGTGGGGCTAGGGTCAATGTTGTTAAGTGCTTACCTGTTTAATAATATGAATAACAATAATATGAATAACAATAATGTTGGTGCTTATATAGCACTTTTCACACTTGCGTGTAGTGTGTCAAAGTGCTTTATGATTATATCCCTGTTCACCAGGAACGAGACCATTTCTGCAGCAGCTCAAGATCAGCTCATGTGGTCTCTATAGTCCGTTTATATACATTGTTTCATGTACACAGTCATTTTGCCTCTGCAGAATCAAATCACGTTTTTTTCCTGCTGTGGTCCTATGAATGATATCGATGTAAATAAACCCTCCTAGACTCTTCAATCGGACACTTGCGAATCATGTCCGGCTGTATTTGCTCAAAAACCGAGCGCATTTGCTTGCTCAAACAGAACTCGTTTCGTTCTGTCATCAGCTCTGCCAACAAGCCAGTCACCACAAGGTTGGGGCCCCAACCTCCTATGTTTGCACTGCAAGTATTGTGTTTCTTATGAAAACGGTGGTAAGTGTTCTAGCTTCAATTGACAGGTAATCTGAAAATGCAAGTGAATGTTTTTTTTTTTTAAGGATTACGATCATGATGGCGAATTTCTAGATGATAAATGGATGCATCAAAGTTAAATCAAAAGATGATAGTGTTGTTAAAGTCTGTTCGACCATTAGTCAAAATTCCATCTGCTTTGGATTTTTTTGTTTTTGTTTTTTTGTTCAACAATTTGCTGAGCTTTATAGTGGAAAGATCAAATATATTTATGTTAACCAGTTCACACCGGGATTATTTTAACATCACCAAGCCGACGCGCGGTATAATTTTTAACGAAACTTGATTCGAAGCAAGTTTAGGCCGCCAGTACCGGCCTTGCTCGTGGCGTGTTTATGCGTCATCCGTTTCGATTCTGGGGAAAACTTTGCATTTATATTTGTCATTCGGCACGAACTGGTTAAATGTGTTCGGCAAAAACAAATGATGTGATATTGGAATTGTAGAAATTGCTTGTGAATGAGTAACTTGAACTAAATGTTGGTGAGTTCAGTTGATAATTTTCGGGGAAAAAATTCAGTTATTAGACATAAGCACCTATACAATTAAAATGACTAAAAACAATTGGTATCGTAATTTATGTTCGTCTGCATCTGTCTGTTTTGGCTTGACTATCTCTTGCAGGTAATTATGCATTAATGATTCTAAAAGAGCGCCCTCCATTGGTCGTATTGTCATTTTGGCAGGCAAATAAAATTCTACAGAACATACATGTGTACAGATATAATTGATGTAGGATAGATTACAGCACTTTAAATGTTCACGACATTTCTACACATTGCAAGATTCGTATTTAGAAGCAAGATTCATAAACTACTCTTGTAATTTGACATTGATATTTCTGCAGCCCCTCATCACTCAAACTCAACAAAAGGCATATTGCTGATATCCTAACATAAACAGTTAAGCCATGTAGATTGTAATCATTGAGAGATTGAAAAAGGGAAGAGCAATTACAGAACAGGGCATGGTAAATGATAACCTGTGCAATGTCTGCTCGTTGAACCAGGGGAGAGCGTTAGATGATTATGTGAGCAAACCCATTGATTAATTATGCACAAAATACTACATCTTGACCTCAAGAATCTGTCATATTCAGCAGGCGCTTTCTATCACGAATCACGATATTGCATCATATCTTCCCGATACCTGTTGTTATACAGTACAAAAAAACCGACAGCTTCGTCCACATTCTGCTCGAAATGACTTCAGTCGACTCCAATTGGCTGCCACACAGGGTCGATTAGTATCATACGTGATCCCGTATGGGTATAGTGTCCGATACTCGGACTAGGTAAATGAAGGATGCCAGGAATTTTGCATTATTCTGCAGGTGGTTTGGTAAAGATTTTCATCAAATGATTGTCCTCCGCTCCTAATTTTCCACGAAAAAACTATTAAATCAAAGAAAAATGATATCAAAATCAATTTGTATATGGTTATTGTACATGTATTGTTCTGAAATGCCAAAAGGATGGGCTGCATTTATTTTGAAATACGTCAATATGTGAATTTAACTTTTGAGGTAAATCAAATCAATGTAAAATGTCAATGTAAAATTCCAATTTGAACAAAAAGAGTAACTAAAAAGTTTGTGTAAAACTTGAGAATGTTGCTGAAAAATGTAAAAAGAAAATCCTCTTGACATATTTGTAATACTAGACATAAGCCCATGCCTCGCCCGGAAGAGGCGTGGTCGTGAGGTCAAGTGCACGAGAAAACAGTAAGAATATGTTTAGCTACCTAATCAAAATTCTAAGTGACCCATGACCTACCCAGTGGTCCACTAAGTATGTCTACCAAGTTTGGTGTCACTGGGCACAATACTCTGGGAGGAGTTGAAGATCGAACAAGACTGAAGATTTTGATGAACTATAGTAAGGATTCTGGAAGCGAATTCCACATTTTTAGGTTAATTTATTCTAAAATGTTGTCAGCATTTATCTGTTCCTTAAAAAAAAAGATGAAATTCATTACCAAAACGTGACAAATGGACCATGGTGGAAAAGGATATAAACACCAGTGCACTCTGAGACAGCAGTAACTGTTAACATTCTTACATTTGTTGACTCTTCCATATTCCGTCTTCATTTCATATTTTGCCAGCGCTCTGTAGGCAAGCATAAATATTTTTGCGTGATTTATGTGCACTAAAACTACAAACCTTTCTGCAGTGTTTAGACTGTACCCATCAATATCTGTTTTCTTTATTTGATATATATATATACTTCCCCTGACATCCCTATCATTAATTCAAACCAATTTATTATTTTGTTTCATCTCTCGAGTCGGAGTGCATCCTTTGAAAATTTTATTCGCCTCCCAGAGTTTTCTTCATCCATGTTTACATTTCTTTGACTTCATTGGTTGTTAAAGCTATATGATACACCTTTGGTAATTGCTTGAATTATCAGGAATGGGTGGATTAGGGGGGTGGTATTTTATAGTAAATATCGTTTAACTGACCTGTTTGAAGTTTTACAATCATGGATGCTGAGAAATACAAGAAAAGTCGGCGTTCGTTTTTAACTGGGATTGGGCAAGTGGTTCTTATATTGTTCTTGTTTTTTCGCGATCGCGACTTTTTTTTTTTATAATTTGATTTTACAAGAAAATTACAGGTTATCTAGCGCAATCCTTTTGCTGGATGCCTAGAATCATTATTTACTTTCAAATAAATAAGATATTTCTTATTAATTCAGTAGCAAGATTTGTTGATATCTGCAAATGATGTGTCCAACCTTTAAGTGAGCACTGTGTATTGGGGCATTTACAATTTTTCTTCATTTTGTGCGTGTGCTTAAATTATAAAGCTTAGTTATATCTGTAAATATTTTTGTTAGTGTGAGGGTAGGGTCTTGTTTTTTTGCAGTGAAGTGGCAAGGAATGTCGGTGATGGGTACTAGAGGATGGCAGTGTTTATGGAACGTAACTCATCTCTTGTGGAAGTGTCGTGTTTTCATTGACATTCTTTGGGGGTACCGGTACTTCTGTGACGCATTCAGTAGACATTGTTTCATTAACCAGTTTCATTCACCGAGCCGAGGCGCGGGATTATTTTTAACGAAACTCAATCCGAGGCGGGTTCAGGCCGATGGTACCGGGAAGTACACCCAAGCATTTTTGGCCTTGCTCGCTGTGGACAGACATTTTCGGCCTTGCTCGTGATGTGTTTATCCGTCGTCCTTTTTTTTATTCCGGACAAAAAATGATTCACCATCTCACTTGCTCAATAATGCAGTCCATTTCTGACCCCTTAGGCTGGATCGTCTCGCTGATAATTAGTCGGATTGGACCACCGAATGAAATCCAGCATTGATTGCAGAATCACGTATCTCAAGATGACTATCTCCCTGAAAAATCCTGTCGGGATAAGACCAACTGTCTATATACTCTTCCTCTCTCTGAAGGGATTAGAGATATTTATTTATTGATGCCACCAAATACGCTTGTGAGGTGCAGTGAGGAAAAAGGAAATATCGGTAGTTGGTCAATGTGCAGCAGACAAATAATTATAAGACAGTGGAAAATTAAAGGTGGAATATATTCCCTTTTACAGCTATCAATCAGTCACCAACCAAAATACGGTTGAAAAGTCAACTTTGTTGTAGAGATATTAATCAAAGTCCCCGTTAAATTATTCATTCTGGCATGCTGTCATCGTTAAGATGTGTCTCAGAGACTCATATTTGGAAATTTCCGCAAATGGTTATTGTCGGTACACGTGCGTACATGTAGCTGCAATCGGATGAATGAAAACATGCCCTGAACGCTGATTGTAGTCGCAATTCAAATTGTGACTCGACAAATTTTTAATTAAAATTGAAATCTTAGAATATTGTTTTCTTAGAATATAGAGTATTCACAAAGCTAAATCTTTATTAGGTTTTTATGTCAAACACCTTTAATATTGGAGCACTTTCGCTGCTCCAAACGATAAAAATGCACAACTGACAAATGGTCTAATAATAAAAAAGAAAAAAAAAAAAAAAAAAAAAACAGCCTCCCCCAATAATTAAAAAAAAAAAATTTACCAGGAACCATTTTATTCATACTTTCTGTATAATATTATTTTAACCAGGCAAATCTAGAAAAGAAGATGTAAAGATGACAACATTTTCAAATATTTTTGTTATAGCAAGTTTAGATGAGGTTTATTGATGAAGTTTGTGAGGTTTATTCTTTACGATATAAACTACTTGCTGTGACTGAACGTTTCCAGTGGAGTAATCATTGACAGAGTCAAGTAATATCATGATTTACTGTTTACATAGCGCACTGCTACGTTTCTAATCATCTTAGGTAATATCCTCGAGTAAAATTGTCTATCAAAGAAATGTGCCTTATTAACATTGAGGGTGATAATTGTTGGCGTGACTGTCATCCCGAGCTCTTCATATACCCCCTGACCAGTGGGCCATCATTTCTAATTAGGAAGTTTCCTGTGCATGTCTCTGATTGATGTTCGCAGCCCAGTGTGTTATTGAGGTCTTCGCGAAGCCAGCGAGTGATAGTTGATTTTGCTGTTATTTTTTCTATGATCTGATCTGCTGTATTTAGCCACAATTGTGTGACTTGTTCATAATGTTATATTCGCTTTTTACAAGTGGTTCCATGATGACCATTTTGTTTGTTCATACCTTTGGGAATCTTGTTTTTAACAATCCAGTTATCTCTTCTTCTGGTGCCCCATTCCAGCTACTCCCTGATCTCCTACTCCTGGGAGTCAGGTTGGCGTAGTGGTTCTTTCCTTGCCTTCCACTGCTGTGACCCTGGTTCGACTCCCACCTGAGCCAATATGTGGATTGCGTTTTCAGTCCCTGCTTGATTCCGTGGGTTTTCCCCCAGGATATTCTTCTGGGGTTTTTCTCCCACCTCTAAAACAGTACAGTCTTCTCAGTGTCTTTTCTCTGCAGGTTTCTTCAGGCTTGCGTGCTACAGCGCATAGGGCGCTTTTGAGGAATCCTTTGTTTCATTAAAAGAAAGAATTAATGAAATAATTAAAAATCTAAATCTACCCAAATTGTACCTATCGCACACCTACTTCCATTCCATCTATCTCAACCACACTCCGATTCTTCCTAATTTCATCCACGTTTTGGGCAAATCAAGGAGTTCTTCTTTTACTAGACCACCTCTGACTTAAATAAAAACAAACTATAGATTGTTACACCTGCTTATACATGAACCCTACTTTTTCATTGGCAATACTTAGTGGTCATGGGTGATTTAGAAGAATTAGCCCATTTTAACCTGAAAACAATTCTTGCATCAATGGATTGTTGATTGTGGTCATTAAATTACACGGTCAATCAAGTCATTGGTCACGCTCTGACCAATCAGATGACAAAGAATTATTCAGATGTCGTATAAAATAAATAATGAACATTTGACATTTGTGCAGTCGACAAAATAATAATAATAAAATGACAGATGGAATGTTCCATTTCACTCGGTTTGCCTTGTGGAATAGAATGTTCCATCGATCACCTCATGAAAGCATTCTTACCATTGCACTCACAAACATTCATCACTTTGTGTAATAACTAAATGGACGACTGAGGGAGTTGTTGGATATAGACTGATCCAGGCTGTCAATTATTCATGATGGAAGATAGCGGTAGTTCTTCCTGAGGAAATAGGATGTGTGCTCACATACAGGTAAAGCTCAGGAAATGATGGCCGACTTCGAATGAAAATGTTGATACCATGAACGGGAAATTCAGTGATTTATATGAATAATTCATTCCCATCAGCTGTTTGGGATTTTATTAGAGTGAAATATAATAGTAGAATTGTGTTGACGTGCCATATATGTGACGGGTGAATTTTGTTAGCGATGCTAAAGTTGTTACAGTGCATGTACTCTTTGGCATTTTGGTAAGTTCATTGAAAAAACTTTGACTTTACAAAATTAAGAACATTTTCTAGTCTGAAGGCCAACTCATATTTCACGTTGAATTAACTTTTGCGAAAAATTCGCAGTGCGAAAATTTGCTGTGACGTCACAAAATTTGTGTTCACGTTCGCTTTCACTCCGAGTACGACCAGATTTGTGCTGAATGTACCTTTTAGTTTTTAGGTTTGGCCTTCTAGAGAGAGTTTGTTTATTTAAGCGTACAAAGATTTGACTGTGGTACTCTTAGATGAAGGCAGGAAGAGGAATTATTCATTTAAAATTCAATGAGTACAGGTTCATGAAATGAGGTTCTATGTTAAACTGAAAAACCAACCGAACTGTCGGTGTATATCTGCCAAATGGCACAGAAGTGTGAAAAATGGAAATGTCTCCATTCGTATGACTAGAACATCCTGATAGATAGATGTAATCCTAGGTGGTAGAGTCGTCTGTTTGCATTGACAATGTGAGAGATGGACTTTGTGCATAATTCATTCGTTCTGCCTTCCATGGTTTATTCAATGTAGGATGTGTGACTTCCGTGCGATGGTTTGTGAATTGAATGCTGATCTGGGGGACAATGTGTGAGTGTTCTTAGGCAAGACAATTGACCACAATTTCTGCTCTCTCCGGTATAATGTACATCTTTTAAAGGTAGTATACACCATTTGCAGATATCGAACGGCGATCGCGAAAAAACAAAGATAACATAAGAATAACTGCTCGACGCCGGTTGAAAAAACCCGCTGTTTTTCGTGCTTTTCTCGGCATCCATGATTCTAAAACTTCGGACAGCTCAGTTGAACGACATTTACTATAAATACAACCCCCCAAATCTACTCATTCATGATAATTCAAGCAATGACCCATGGTTTATACTACCTTTAACTCCATCACCAATGAATTTGAAGAGTCTAATCATGAAAGATGCAGAGGGAATTTGGCAGTGAATTTCATTTCCCACTTTTTTCAAGAAGTGACGTGCATGTTTTTCCTGTGATTTATTAATTCTTGAGCCACTCGGCAACAGTCGAGAGGGACGTGACAGCTTCCCGTCCATTTGCTAATTGCCGTGGCGATGGTGTATAACCATAAAGGGCAGTTTGTTTCGTCTTCAGTCTGTATAATATCTGCGTTTGATGTTTTCATGTTTACAAGTATGTGGAAAATGTATTCCGGAAGTGGGTAAATAAAAAGCAGATAAATAGAAAGTGGAAGCGATTTTATTTCTGTTTGGTGCTTGATTAATGTATGCATGCCGACAAGATAATGCTACCCCTGAAACTAAGAAGCAGAAGATGAAATTCGGTCAGGGATCAATCTCAAGGCACGTTCTGTTTGATCAAAGAATACCACCCCTCATCCGTTATACTCGTCTCGATTGCTTTTATTACTCTACAGGTAATAGAACCACTGAGGTGCACGCGGCATCTAATTAATGGATTCATCCGACAATGGCCGGGTCTAGCTTCTGATATCATCGGTTGGATGTCAGTAACTTCACAGTGCAGGAAGCGTGCTTGAAATGAACGGAAGGATTTTAGTGGTTTGCTGAGTCGAGGCAAATGGCTAACAAAGTTACGCGGGTCCCGTCATCACATGCACTACGCATTTGTGAGGTAAGATATCTCTATCTATAATAAGCTGTATGAGTTGGTATTCCAACCAAATTTGATGATTTTTTTCATTGGATAAATGCAGAAGTCTACTGCGCTCATACGTTACCTGTAGAGCGAATTACTACATTTGCATATTCCCTAGACCGGCAGGTATAATCGCTAAGAGTTTGCCAACAGCGCCCTCCAGAGGCTACCCCATAGAGCCCGCACATGCGTGCCCCGTGAACGTCCTCTTTTCTCTTAGCGGTGCTCGCGGTAAGACGTGTTTTTCTGGGTCTCCCAGTTACACTTAAATTACTGTGTTTTTCGCAAGAGAGTTCAACAGAATAACAAGATATTGTAGAGTTTTGTAGAGTGTTGTTTTGATGAGTTACAGTATGAGACGTTTGGCGAGAGCTCCGTCTGTCATAACCGAGGGAATTTGTACTCACTCGGGACAGCCGGGAGCCTCAGGGGTTGATGCGGGAAACGCTGCGCCGTTCCCTAATTCTTCCCCCAGCCGGCACTCACAGCCACAATCAGCTGTGGGCGCTGCCGGTCCCACCGATCGGGCAGGGGAGTACCAGCTACGGTCTCCCCCCCGGCCATCGTCGGTGGGGCGGCTAAACGTAAGGGTAGTTCCGGCAAGAGCCGCAAGGCGGACTCCGGTGTCGAAACCAAACCCAAGCCCGCGAAGGGGCGCGGGAATAAAAAGCCAGGGACCATTGTCACGGTCCCGCACGCTTTACCCGCCCTGTCTCCGAGCTCGGGGCCGTCTATTGTGACGAGCCCACGCAGCTCGGTGGGCCATAACCCCCCGCTTCCCCCTAGCTCACTGGCAGTGTACGCCACAGAGTCACGGGGTGGACAGGCCTACGGGCCCCCGGGCTTGCTAGCCAAAAACGGGAAGGGGCGCGGGAATAAAAAGCCAGGGACCATTGTCACGGTCCCGCACGCTTTACCCGCCCCGTCCCCGAGCTCGGGGCCGTCTATTGTGACGAGCCCACGCAGCTCGGTGGGCCATAACCCCCCGCGTCCCCCCAGCTCACTGGCAGTGTACGCCACAGAGTCGCGGGGTGGACAGGCCTACGGGCCCCCGGGCTTGCTAGCCAAAAACGGGAAGGGGCGCGGGAATAAAAAGCCAGGGTCCATTGTCACGGTCCCGCACGCTTTACCCGCCTCGTTTCCGAGCTCGGGGCCGTCTGTTGTGACGAGCCCACGCAGCTCGGTGGGCCATAACCCCCCGTACCTTTATGTACCCCCCAGCTCACTGGCAGTGTACGCCACAGAGTCACGGGGTGGACAGGCCTACGGGCCCCCGGGCTTGCTAACCGACCCCGCCCTGTGAGGCTGGAGGCGCTGCCGCCCGGGCAGGGGTTTTGGGGGTGTGGACCAGTCTTTTCCGGGGGCCCCTGGACTGCTGGCCGACCCCCACTCTGAAGGGCCGACCACCGCATCGGGTTTTTACCCGGTGTTCGGGGGTCGTGGTCCCCCAGGAGTCATCCGATTTTTCGGAATCCTCCCGGCGGGTCCGCTCGAAACATAAGAAAGGGAAGTCTGGCCGGCGTTCCCGCCGCTCGCCTTCCTCGTCCAGCTCGAGCAGCTCTTTGGGCCGCCGGGGAAAGCGTCGCCATGGCGACAACGTCTCCCGGACCGAGTTCCTTACGGCGTTCCAAACCATCTCGGCCTCACTGGCGGCCCTCTCTGCCCCCCGGCAGAGGGCCGCGGTGGACGGCCCAGTGGCACCGTTGGGATACGCTGCCCAGCCGTCTGTTATCGGTCACGGTTGGGTGGCTCAAGTACAAGGGGACGCACCGCACACAGTCAGCCGTGCGCCGCCGTCCCCACCGGCCCTCAGCCTGCATCCATCAATGTCCCTTGTGCCTGAGGATACGGCCCAGCCACCGGACCGTGACATGGCGCTGCCTGCCCCGCCACAGGGGCCGGCCAGCTCACCGTCTCAGGGGTCAACTCGGCCCATGCCTTCGGGGGGCTCGGCCTCAGAGGATGAGGTCGTCCATATGCAGCGCCTTTTCCATCGCGGAAACGGAGCTGCGTCTGGTCCAGCGTGACATGTGTCGCGTGCTTCAACTGCCCCTTGTGGAGCCAGCACCGAAGCCCGACCATAGGTCGTTCAAGCGGCGCACTGGGCCGGCGGTGAGCTAGGAGGAAATTTTTTCCCGTCCTCCCGCTGGACCAGGTGTGCGTTGAACATATGGGAAAGATCATGAAAGCAGACAAGTGGTCCGCCGTCACCCGCCGGACCAAGGACTATTACCAGTTCCCGCCGGCGGATTATGAAAACTTTTTCGCCGTGCCTACTGTCCCCGATGCGGCGAAGGACAAGCTCGCCGCTGATGCGGGTGCTGCAACAGGGAAACGCATCTTCTCAGACAAGGTCCGAGAGAAGTTTGAGGAGACGTTGCGTAAATCTGACACCGCCTCCCGCTTCGGTATGCGCTCCACCTCGTTCCTGCTACTCCTTTCGGAGTATTTGGTCTCAGGGTTGGATGAGGAGGGAGGCGTCCCAGCTGACATGCTGCAGGCTGCTTTCCACTGCTTGGACCAGGGGTTGCGTGTGGTCCTCGACCAATTTACACGCATCTCCACCCTGATGACATCGGCCCGTCGCGGGAATGTGCTGGACTCAATGTTCCTGCCCTCCCCTGCGGCGCGCAGACGATTTGAAGAGCTCCCACTCGCTGGCATGGATCTCTTCGCAGGCCAGTTCGAAGAGTTGATGCAGGCTGAGGCCAAGCGTTTGAAGATGACAGAGAAAATCAATCTCAAGAAACCTTCAACCGCGAAGCCTTCCTCCCAGCCTAAGAAAGCGTCGTTCACCATCCCCCGACGCAGACCTGTGAAGGCGAACAGAGGGAGTTTTCGTGGCCGTGCCGACAACCCGTCGGGTGCGCGGCCCGCCCATCCCCAGCATCAACCATACACCAATCCCGACCGACCCGGCTCAACGTGCGTCCCTCGAGGGGGAGATCTCCTCCCTCCTCGAAAAGGGCGCAGTGCGGGTCCTTCCCGCCCAGCGGGCGCAGTCGGGGTTTATGTCGACGTTCTTCTTGATCCCCAAGAAGGACGCCGGCTTATGGCGCCCAATTCTCAACCTCAAGCGGCTGAACAAATTCATCCGCCCCAGGCGCTTCCGGATGGAGACACTCAGAACCATCCTCGAGTCCCTCCAACCGGGAGCATGGGCGGCCAGCCTCGATCTGAAGGACGCATACTTGCATGTCCCTGTCAGACGGGAGCACTGGGAATTCCTGCGGTTCCAATACGACGGGACACGCTACGAATTCACAGTGCTCCCCTTCGGCCTCTCGACCTCCCCTCGGGTATTCACCCGGGTGGCTCGGGCGGTCGGGGCGGCGCTGCGGAAACAAGGGGTCTCGGTCTTTATGTACCTCGACGACTGGCTCGTGGTGGGCCAGTCGCGGCACTCAGCAGCGGGGGCGCTTCAACACACCTTGCGCCTGGCGGCCGACCTCGGTTTTTTGATAAATCCCGAGAAGTCGCACCCGTTGCCAACCCAGTCCCCCACCTTCTTAGGCGCGGCCCTCGGTCTCCGATCGAGGCTGGCACGCCCTACAGAGGAACGCCTGCTGAATGTTCAGCAGTGCGTCTCCCTTTTTCTACCGGCCGAGACGGCCCCGGCACGGGCCTGGCTCAGGCTGCTGGGCCTGATGGCCAGCCTGGTGGATTTGGTCAGCTATTGCAGGCTGCGAATGCGGCCAATCCAGCTGCACCTACTCATGTTTTACCGGCCCAGCCGACACGACATCAGTCATCCCGTGCCAGTCACGGCCTGGCTGGTCCCTCACCTGCGGTGGTGGCTGGTCCCTCACCTGCGGTGGTGGCTGGTCCGGGCCAACCTGATGGGGGGCAAGGCTTTTCGCAGGCCCCGCCCATCCCTGACGGTCACGACCGATGCATCCCTTTCCGGTTGGGGGGCCACCCTCCACCCCCGCCAGGCGGCGGGCTGTTGGGGCCCCGAGCATCGCTCGTCCCATATAAACGTCCTCGAGCTGTTGGCCGTGGCCAATGCCTTGGAACAGTTTCAGTCCCTAGTATCGGGACGGGCGGTGCAGATCCGGTGCGACAACACCACGGTGGTCTCGTACATCAACCGCCAGGGGGGCACCCACTCCCCCCGGCTTTGCGCGCACACATGGGAGCTTTTCCACTGGTGCATGCAAAACGAGGTCGACCTCTCGGCGGTGTACCTTCCCGGCGACGAGAACGTGGGGGCGGACGCCCTATCCAGGGGGTGGATCCGCCCCACGGAGTGGACCATCCGACCGCAGATCGTTCAGTCGCTGTTCCGACTGATCGACCGGCCACATGTGGACCTGTTCGCCTCACGATTCAACCACCAGCTCCCCATCTATTGCAAGGGCTCACGACCCGAACGCATGGCGGACGGATGCCCTGTCGTTCCGGTGGGACGGGTTACTAGTACGCTTTTCCCCCGTTCTCGCTGGTCCCTCGGGTTCTCGCAAAGCTGGAGGAGGAGGACTGCAAAGTCCTCCTCATCGCCCCATTTTGGCCTCGTCAGCCGTGGTTCACGCGGCTGACCGGGCTGCTGGTCCACCGCCCGGTGGTCTTGCCCCGACAGGCGGATGTCCTCCTCCAGCCGGGATCGGGTTTTCTTCACCCAGCTCCTCAGGATCTACACCTGACGTGCTGGGTGTTGTCACTCAATCCCTCCGCGCGGCAGGCTTTTCTGAGCGAGCTGCGTCAATCGCAGCCCGCAGTCGAAGGGCCTCCACGCGGCGGGTTTACGACAGCCGACTACGCCACTTTTTTAGATGGTGCAGACGGCGGCCTGTTCGTCCCACCGATTCATCTCTAGGGGATGTGGCCGACTTCCTTGTCTATCTATTCGAGAGCGAGCTCTCGATCGGCACGGTAAGGAATTACCGGTCGGCAATTGGAGCGGTCCACAAGGGTTTCCCTGATGGTACCTCCGTGTCGGACAACCCGGCCCTCAGCCAACTCCTGAAGGGCATGTTTGTCGCTCGACCCCCCACGCGTCGGCTGGTACCGGCTTGGGACCTCCCTAGCGTACTATCAACGCTAGCGGGGCCTCCTTTTGAGCCAATGGGCAGCTCGACCTTGCTCCACCTGTCCATCAAGGTGGCATTCCTGCTGGCGGTCGCCACGTCGCGCCGACGTAGCGAGCTCCATGCATTGTCAACCGAGGCGGGCCACATCAGGTAGGAACCTGACGGGGTCCGCCTCATTCCCCGGGCCGGGTTCCTAGTAAAGAACCAGTCCGAGTCATTTGTTCCTCCGGACATCTTTGTCCCAGACATTAAGTCACGATCATCTGTCGCGGAGGATCGTTTTTTGGTGCCCGGTCCGGGCCCTTAAATGGTATATTAGTCGCACGGAGGCACTCCGTACGACTCGTACCCACCTATTCGTGACTTCGACCCCGCCTCACGGGCCGGCGTCGCGGGATACGATTAGCCGTTGGCTACTTATAGCGATCCGCTCGGACGCTCGCGTCTCGCCGGCGGCGCCTATTCGTGCTCACGAGATCCGGGCCGTGGCGACATCGTTCGCGTTTTTCCGCGGCATATCCCTAGGTGACATCACCCAGGCTGCCTGTTGGAAGACGCCAAATACTTTTACTGACTGCTACCTTCGGGATGTACTTCAGTCAGAGGGCAGGTTTGGAAGGGCAGTCCTGACAACGACTAGCCGGGCTCCTACCAAACGGCACGACCCACCTCAGCCGGGACCTCCCCGTCAATAGGTGTGTTTTCTCCCGTTTTTCTGCTTTGGCATGTGTATTCATTGTTATGATATACTAATTAACATTGACATGTTCTTTTTTTCCCCCGTTCGCTCCGGCGCTCCGGCGGGTTTTTCGGTCGATGTTATCTCAGTCCGGTGCGCGCGCACCCTTGACGGGGTCCGCGTCCCACTTGTTTAGGGCCGTGACGGCGCCCGCGGGCGCTGCTCCAGGCCCTGGGGTTTACCGTTGGCGTGCCCCTCTGCTAATTGCTGCATCTCGTAGACCCTCCACCATAATCCGGTGCGATTCTATGCAAATGTAGTAATTCGCTCTACAGGTAACGTATGAGCGCAGTAGACTCCCCCTCCACAGTAGTGTGGATGGGGTCTACTAGCTCATACTTACCTGTAGAGCGTCCCGCCCTCCTTCCCCACTATCCTCGATGACTCTGGGTGTCCGTATCCTTATGTGGCGCTCGAGAAAAGAGGACGTTCACGGGGCACGCATGTGCGGGCTCTATGGGGTAGCCTCTGGAGGGCGCTGTTGGCAAACTCTTAGCGATTATACCTGCCGGTCTAGGGAATATGCAAATGTAGTAATTCGCTCTACAGGTAAGTATGAGCTAGTAGACCCCATCCACACTACTGTGGAGGGGGAGATTCTTGCGTGGTAACCGAATCTGCATTCTGTGTAATTTTTCGTGCAATCGAAAAAACGATGGTAACATTTGTTCGAACAAATGTTTGGACACACAAGACACCAGAAAAATCGACATTGGAAGCTATTCTTCCTTGTATCCATACTTCAATGAATGATTTTGGCTCATGGCCGGAAAAGCATTTTTCAAGGGAAACTATTCAAAGCAATATTCTTAATTTCAGCACAATCTAAATTGTATTTTTACATATTGCATATAAAATGTGATTTAGACGTGACCTGCTGAATTCGCAAACTTGAAGTAAAATTTACTGGGAAGTTTAAGAAAACACACACATTAAAATGTCATGTAAACTCTGCCTATGGCATCAGACAATGACCGGGCAACTGAATTCTTCTAGCATGAAACCCGAGATGTCTCAAATTGATTCTGATTTCTGCCTTCTTAACTCATGTTTTGTTGAGTTAATCTGGTTACCGATCACAAAAGCACAACCTTCCTGGATTCCCCTACGTAATGCCCAGAAGATTTTGTGATAAACATGGTTTGACTATCCACATTTTTGACCCACTGGATGAAAATCATCAACAAGGGACAAGGATTTGAAAACACTGTACAAGTACTTCAACTTGAATCCCATAGTGCAGTGCTGCTGGCACAACTGTGCCCATGATGCACTTGTAATGAAATCTCCCCTGAAATGTTTGGGTAGGCCAGGGGCTGGTGCGCTCTACAAAAATAGATGCATCTCTGCAAACAACATTCTGGTATGTACTTGAAACTGGAATCTCTCCGTGGCATTTTTAATCCTTTTTTGTTATCTCTCGATGTGTTAGTTTGGCTGGGTTCCATGCAATTGTGGATTGATAGCCACTTGTTTTGACGTATTCCTGCTAATATTAATATGTGTTTTAACTATGTTTTTAATTATGAAAAGAGTATACAAATGTAATTATCTGTAGGTCATTGGTTTGTGGCAGCCATTTTGAAATTGGTTAGAAAATTGCTTGTTATTCTATACCTACATTTCTTCAAAGGACAAATCTGCGATGGCCCTAAAGCCAAATATCTTTATCATGACACTCTTGACTGTGTGCCAAATTCCATGCTTGTATCATATATTATAGGATTCTCCCAAGTCTGCTCCATTAGCGTATGTGGAAAGACTTTCAGAACTATATATATATGTAGGAAAAAATAGGGGAAAAAATGTGGCATAGCCATGATGCCCGGATACAGATAAGTTGTAAATCAAAATCGTAGATCTAATAATAATAATAATAATTAAAACTTGTATAGCGCCTTACATTAATGGCAAATCACAAAGCGCTGAACATAAAATATTAAATATACATGCATCGATTAAGAGTAATGTTATTTAAAAGACTATTAGACTTAAAAGACTATAAGCCTAATACAATTATAAGTAATCAATGGTACAAATTAAAATACTAAAATATTGCATCTAAAATTACACTTTAAAAAATTAAAATATCACACCAAAAAAGTTAAATTATATTAACTGACTTAACCAACACTGATCATTCTATATGCTTGGTGTTATGACATGCCAATCTCAATACAGTGTTGCATCTTCGGACTGCTTCTGATTAATAATAATATAATGAAAGTAGAATGCGACAAGAACAAAAACTGCCATCAACCTTAGATTCTTAGAATGGAACTCTGTAGCTGTAACCAGAGAACTTCGGACTGCCATGCTGCATTGATGTTGTTTTTGAGTGAGATATCTCCCTTTTGATGCCGTCGGCACTTCGTTTGTCAGAGATACAATGTACCACTTCATTGATTGCTTCAAAGTTCCTGTCCATTACCTACAAAATGTCAAGATGATACATTTCATAAGTGTGTAAACCACCCATACTACAAGCCCTTGACCAATATGAACAGCTAAACTTTCTCAGAGTAATTATGAAATTGATTTTATCCACAGCCTGACCAAATTTATTTAATACACAAATAAACCACAAGGGAAACTGACTAGGTAAATATGCATACATTTCAAAGTGAAAAAATGAAATTGGCAAGACGGGACTCGAACCTGCGACCTCCGGAGCACCGGACCGGCGCTAAGTTGGTAGAGCTCCGATGCGGTATTCCGGAGGTCGCAGGTTTGAGTCCCGCCTTGCCAATTTCTTGGTTTACTTTGAAATCTAAACATTTAATGTGCCACATTCATGTGCCACATTCATGTGAATCAACTATTCAACACAGTGATCATTGTGCAGCATCCTCTATATTGATTACGGTGCTTTCACATGAGCAGCTCAAATAGCATTTATAAATATGTTTTTTTGTCACCATTTGTCATTGTTATTTACAATCGGAAGTTGTCCAGTGTTTCCAATTGAAAGTGCAATTGACAACGTGTGAGTTATGAACATTTTGTGCAGGTGTCGGCCAGTTGGGGTTTGTCTGATGCAGCTGTCAAACGAATTGTGCGTTGTTTTGTATATGCTTATTTCTTCTGCCCTAAATGGTGGATTATATGTTTTACATGGAGTAAAATTTGAGGGTATATTTTTAGTTACCCATTTTTTGTGGACGTGGTGGACATGTTGATAAGAAAGACCAGCATCCCCCAAAAATATTTTATAAAACAATTGGGGAGGTATTAAATTGTTTGTAGCCATTATCATAATTCAAATTTTATGAGCTCTGTGCTTCTTTGAGCCCTGTGACTGACAAGGCCACAATGTACTAGGATTATAATAACTCTTACCACAGATGGTTTGCTATACAGAAACAGATGACCCCCCCTGCTGTGTGCACAAATGAACCTCCACCATGTGCAACACTTGAGTGTATGCCTTATGTATGGGCACACCACAGATGTATAGACTGGAATTTAACTAAGATGTACTAAATGTAGATGACCACTTGTTGAGCAGCAATGTATTATAGCGATGATGAAAGTTATGTGCGCAGTGAGGATAGGTACTTGTTCGTTCCTAATCCTTGCAAAGGGGATGAAACTGAAAAGGTAGGTATTAAATGTTTGTATTGTTATACAAATTAATTGTAAATAGGTGCATCTGTATATAAATGGTCAGTTTAGTATTTTTACTACCTGTAGTGTTCTAACCAGTAACCCCCTTCAGGAAACACGGGAGAATGATAGATCCTTTCGGTCTTGGGGCAATAATTTGTTGTTGAATTTCATCCTTGGGAATAAGAGTGGATGAGGTTATGGATACTTAGTACAGGAACAAAGGCAAATCCTCACTTGTTATGTAGAACAGGACTGCTGTGTAAAGCCGCGTTCGCATTGGACTTAATATTGTCAAATGTTACGGTACGTGATTGTCAAAGTTCACGGTGTTAAATCCTCCGCTAGAAGCTTGGGCCTGTAGATCTAACTGTTGCGGAAGGTAGAATGGACAATTTGACAATGTTACCACCTGTCCGCATTGGATTTAATTTGGTTAAGTTCTCCGTAGGTTTTACCCCAAAAAGTCCAATGCGAACGCGGCTTAAGCTGGGCCATGGCTTAATATAATCTTCTGTAAATTAACCAATTATTGATTTTGTTTTGCTGAGCAGATATGTGTATTTGGATCATGCATGACATATTGATTGTGTAGAACTTCAGGGCTTTGTATATTGGTTTATTACAAGAATTTGTTGTTGAAAAAAGCTAGTTCGACACTACCAGTATATCCAGCATGTCCAGTCTTTATAGTGCTGTACTTAAGTATGTTAAATAATTTAATGGAATTGAATAAATGAATAAGTAAATATGCTCAGTACATTCATGGGGTTGTACTTGTAGTCAATGAATTGAATTAACATTTTTAAAGCAGATTATAATTTTGTCGGAACATTTAGTGTTAATGAGATAAATTCTATTCTGGCATATGATACAATGTATTCCTCTCTGAGGTTAAATATTTGACAACTACTTTCCCCAAAATAGCTAGTAAAATTAAGCCTTCAGGAGTGAGAAATATTCTGTTGTTGTCTACAATCAGCTTTTTAAAATTTGAGCAGGATTAAATAGTGTAAACCTGTGAATTTATCGCGTACATTTACCAAAATAACTACTTTCATACAAGGCATCAAAGAGTAATATAATATTTTTTTGTTTATAAATAAATAAACTTGTTTGAAAATCGACTAAGTGCAGACACACTTTATTGTTAATCTATTATGATTTACAACTGACCCATTTATTAGGTGATTATCATGGAGAAAGATTAAAAGCCTGTTGTTAGGAATCCAAACCTTGAACTCTGAGTGGTCACCATGAGCTGGCTGCAGGTGGATAGACCCAGTCCATTCATGAATATCACAAAGGGGTATTTCACTAGCTGGTTACTATAGGGCAGTAAATTGTGACCCAGCATGAGTAAATGAGACACTTTGCGGCAAAAATGAAAATTGAGATTTTGATTTCATCATTTAAAGCTAAACAAGCATTAAATGATGAAATCAAAATCTCAATTTTTATTTTTGCCGCAAAGTGTCTCATTTACTCGTGCTGGGTCACAATTGTCCAAACTCTCTCATACAGTGATTTAAGTCATACCGGGACAGGGCGAGTCAAAAAAAATTGCTCTATTTCACAAGCAATAAGAATGAATGCCGAGAAAAGCACGAAAAACAGCGGTTTTTTTCAACCGACGTCGAGCAGTTATTCTTATGTTATCTTCGTTTTTTCGCGATCGCCGTCCGGAATAATTACAGGATATCTAGCGCAATCATTTTGCTGGATGCCTAGAATCAACATTTACTTTCAGATGAGTAGGATATTTTTTAATAATTCGGTAGTAAATATTTTCGATATCTGCAAATGGTGTATACTACCTTTAAATTTTATTTAATGGTTTGAAATTGCACTCAGTGGACAGCTGTGAAAATAGGTTCTTTTAGTAACATATATGCAAAACTAATTCTGATAGCATGAACCAATTTCAATCATTCTTGTTCACATGAGCTGAAGAACATATTGCTTGTTCGAAACCTC
Organism: Crossaster papposus; assembly: GCA_037893245.1. Taxonomy (NCBI): domain Eukaryota; kingdom Metazoa; phylum Echinodermata; class Asteroidea; order Velatida; family Solasteridae; genus Crossaster; species Crossaster papposus. The sequence continues at coordinate 355,345 of JBAIAA010000985.1, read as the reverse complement.
ATTAACGTGTCAATTTTAATTGTTTTTTAAGGGAGAAAATAATCAATCCAGGCAGTCCTTCACAAAGCCAGACTTAATTAGTTAGGGGACGGGTTGACCAGGGGCTAATTTCATACTCCCCGTGTAAACACCAAAATTTGCTTAGCATGGAAAATGTTCCTTGAACAAAACGGGAATACAAACTAAACTTTCAGGTGATGTTTATTGTTTGTGAATGGTATTCAGCTGGTTTTTGCTTTGAATAAAAAGCACGTGGCGTTTTGGCCGATAACCTGTTTTTACTAAGCAAGATTTGTTTGTGCTAAGCAAATTTGTTGGCTTATATGTTTTATGAAATTGGCTCCTGATTACCAGTCTGACTGAACTTTGAGCTCTCAAATGAGAAAAACAACTGATCAAATGGAGATTTTTGTGTTCACTTGGAGATTATAACTATAGCTTTCTGCAGTCCACAGCAATAGTCGACAGTGTGCATACACATGTACAATACATCATGTAACTCTGACGTCGGCGCATGTCAGAACATCTACATATTATTTCGTATGAAAGCTGATCATCAAACCCGCAAACTTTTTCCCGGAGCCACGAATTACTGATGCATCACAGTACAGTGTTTGAATCGGCTAATTGTCACGGCACCTTTGCAGACCTTTGGACAGTTGCGATGACTGTTTCGATCTATAGGTCTGTTGCCCAAATGACGTCTAGATATCCAAATCATGGCCCAGCCAGGTTGATTTTAGTACGTCATTCTGAATGCTCTGTGCATACCCATCAGTCTCCAGATAAATTTGAGCTCATTATTAAATGCATCCTGTGCGTTCGCACACACGCACATGGATTCTATTCTTGTTCATGTTGGTCTTGATAAAGACTTCTGGTTGCATTGGTTTTTCATCACAGAAGGGAGTCGTTGCCAAAGTCGACTGTATTTGATTGTACACTTTGCGTACTGATGAAAACTTCAATCAAACAAATTAAGCTTGCATTGTGTTCCAGCCAAATTCCATACTGTGCCTTCAAGTTTTTACTCCCTTTTTTCAAATTCCTGTTAACAACTTTTGAAATCTACGTGAATCTTGAACTTCTAAACTGTCAAGGAGGCTGAAGCTTTGAAAAAGTTCAGTGCAGTTTTTTCCTAGTGGTGCATCAGCTTTTGTTATGGAAGAAAATAAAGTATATAATTCAAGGAACTAAACAAAGTTATAAGCTTTCACCATGAGAAGATGCACAGATCCCCTGATAAGGTTGTTTGAGGTAAGTGCTTGTAACTACATTTGTAACTGTCTTGGATATACATTACTGTTAGGGGGGGGGGGGGGGGGGGGGATTTGCATATTATATGCACATCAAAGAACAACTTTCTACCAATGAGAACATTTGTTTGTCTCATGTTGCTAAGTGAAGTGGTGGCCTGTTTTGGGCCGGGCTCTCACTTTTCCAACACGGATAGACGAGAAGATAATTTCTTTCTCGTTTCTTTTTATTCTCCTCCTGTAGGACACAGTAGTGCCGATAAGCAATGAGAAGCAACCGAAACCCAAGGTGGACCACGATGAGATTGAGAAGCTTCTTGGAGACGTCCCACTCCGACAGCACTTCTCTCAGCAGCTGTACAGCAGCCCGGAGTTTGATACCAAAGCTACCGGTGGCCATAATAAACGCAGGTTCAGTGAACACGACTTCCATAGTAAGTTTCTCTGTTGTCGATTATTCATTCCCCTTTAAGTTGTTTTGCTATGCACCCCCCCGACTCCACTAAAAGTATAGCAGTATCGAAGCCTGTTGAATTTAATTTATTTATTATTCATAAATACCTGAGACAGTTTAGCCATTATTGGTCGAGAGTCCGGTCCACAAAATCATATATTGAACCTGCCTCCATCTGTCTCAGTCTAGCAGGTGAATAAACCCCCAAAAAGACCGCATGTGTGAAATTTAAGAGCCCAGTGCAAGATTAAAAAGCTAAAAAAAAAGGAAATATTATGCAAGTTTAGTCTGAAAGCGTAGTCCCCAAGACTGAAACCTAAAAATACCTCGCAGTCCTTTGGGTATATTCTCATGTCTAAGAGTCTGCCCTTGGCTGTAATTAAACCTCACACTTTGCTCTTATTGAATATTGTTCCTCTGGGTATAGAGAGAACAGCTATTGCAATCACTGGGAATCTGCCAAGCACTGCGATCTCATCTGCCCGGTTTCAAAATGTCAATTTCTTCTTGTGTTGTGTTTATCATTTGTGATGCGATCTGTGAAAACCCGTCGGATGTCGCAAAGTTGCAAGTCCCATAAAAGCAACAACAAAAATTAATAATTTCTTTAAAAAAAAAAAAAAATATATATATTATATTTTTTTTTTGTAATTGATTTTTCATTGCTATTCTGGTACCCTATCGTTAAACGCTGTTTTCTCAGAACTTCGCATCGCCAATAATCGACGTTCATTTTAACGTAACTTTTGATGTAGAGGTCCTAGAGACCTGATTGAAAAAGCATTAGAAAGAGGATGATCTCAGCTTTAAGATGATGTAAAGAACTCATTTTTTCATTTTGCCACCATGTGGCGGGTTTTCACAGATCGCATCACATTTGGAAATTGTACAACTATCAACTATCATAGTAACTGTCACAAATATTCAATCATCAACCGAAGTATAAAAATAACACATCCTTCGTCGGAAGACTGGGAAAGATGATTACTGTGCAGGGGATCTTCCTCGGAAGCCACAGAGTTGATAAATGAGTAGGAGAAGCTGGTGCTTGTAAAATTCATTTTTGAGCCACAGCGGTGACGTATAAACAGTGCATAATGTCAGCGTATGTGTCCGTCTGTGGTGGTAATAAGGTATAATTTAAAGGTAAACTTTTGATATCGAAAGCTACCTGTAGGATACACTATTTGCAGATATCAAAATTCCTAGAGCTTGTATAGATTGGCTATATAGGGTGAAAAAGGCTAGAGGGTTGGCCATCCGAAAAGGAACAACCATGTTACCTTCCCAGCCCCCTTGACAGAAATGTACACACAGTCTTGACAGTGATCATGCAGCCCCTGTCATCCTGAAGCCACCCTGTCATTAGAATTTCATTCAGTTCAGTCCGACTAATGACTCCCAATTTACATCAGCCATGAGAGTGAGAATCAACAGCCTACAGCCATTACAGACTGTCTTACATTATAATGCGGACGTCACGCTGAGAAGTAGAGTGATTCTCTAGGATGGTCCTATGTAGTCCATTTGTCAGATTCTCAGAAATACAATAACAAGCCATTATGATGATTCATAGGGTATAAGATTGGCTAAACAGTAAATTGGGTACTATGAGTTTTTGTAAGGGTTTTGAAAGGGAGGGGGGCCTCTTAATGCAATTACCTTAACAAACCTTTGTCTACATTTCAATCTGTTTTTAATAAATAATTCAACAGTGTGGTCATTATTAGCCATGTATAATGCAAAGACATCAGTCCAAAGATTATGCAAGGTTTTTTAATACTGAGCTGTCATCAAAATACAAAATTATAATTCAGTTGAAAGGTTGTAAAATAATTTTGATTTGCAATTTTATTGACAATGTAGTAGTTTTCTCAGTGGTAGTTTACACAGTAACTAATTGTCAATGAAGAGCTTTTTTTTCTTAAAATACTTCTAGTTGTAACAATGTGGTGAATGTGCTACTTTTGTTAATGCCAGAAAGTTCTTCTCTTTTGAAGCTCATTTTGTTATATTATTGAGATGTTTTTTTCAGATGTAATTAACCTCAGTTTACCCATTCCTGTTGGCTGAGCAGTGGCGGCACCAGACTCTCAAATTTGTTGGGGGAAATTTGGGAAGGGGGGAAGGGGGGAGAGGGGGAGGGGGGAGAGGGGGAGGGGGGAAGGGGGGGGGAGAAATGAAACATGTTTAGATTCTAGATGCTCTTTGGTGCATTCTGAGTCATTTCCTGGCCACTTTCCCCAGACCTTTTGAGCTGAAAATACATGTATGTGGTAACATTTCCGACGCTGCCACCACGCCACTATAATGGGTACTCAAGATGAATGAAACACGGCTATAAACTTGTTTTGACTTTTGTTTTGACTATTGTTTAAAACTAGTGATGGGGGGCGGAGACTTAGATACATTATCAGGCCCCCTTCCCTTCAGTTTTCAACATACTTGTTTAAAACCAGTCGGCACATATTTATTTGTTCCATTACTAAGCTCTTGTATGTGAAAAAATCCAGGGACAGCAAAATTGGAGTCTTGTCAAGATTCCAGTCGACAGAGGATATACCACTGTGTCAATTCACATTTAGATGAACATTTGCCAACTGTTGTTAATTACCATCAACAGGCCACAGAGCAGCACCTTCCTTGAGTCACCGAACTCACTTTAGAAAATCCTTACGAAGCCTCGACCGCGACCGGGGTCTACAGTGGAAGCGCTCCGTCACAATCCACGGATTGCCCAAAGACTCGAGGCGATATTCCTCCAGGAGAAGCTCGGCAGAAAATGGAGGCAGCGGCTCGGTGCAGGTTTTGACTAAATCACGAACTGCCGAAGAACCCCTAACGCTGATCGAGGAAGGGGACAATCATACCGAACACCAGCAGAAGGACCGCAAAAAGGAGGATGGCGATAACGACGACGAAGGCATCGTCTTGAAGAAAAGAGACAAGGAGAAGATTGGAATTGGCAATGCGGACGATGAGAATGAGGATTGTGACGAGGAAGATGCTGTGAGGAAACGAGAGAGCAAACTGGAGTTAAGGATAAAAGAAGATGACGATTCTAGCCATCATGAAGAGGAAGAAGAGAGGGAGAGATCGGAAGAAAGGATCAAGGTGAGAAATGAAACCAGGGGCCAATTTTATAGAGCTGCTTAAGCAAAAAAAAAAACCACTTGCTTAGTAAAACCAGCTTAGCGGTCCAATTGATGAATATTGTTTGTGATTGGTGTTTATCAGTTGTTAGCTTTGAATTTTGGCCCTTGACCTGGCAGGGACCAATTTCATGGAGCAATTTCATGGAGCTACTGTAAGCAAAAAAAATATTAAAATCAGGTTACAAGCCAAAATTGTATGGTTTTGTTACGCTAAGCTGACAAAAGACCAATTTTAATCGCAATCGTATATACATCACATGGAGATGTTGCTGATAAGCTTGTTTTTCTAAGCAGGTTTTTGGTGCTATAAAAATATTTCTTTGTGCTTAAAGGTAGGATACACCATTTGCAGATATCGAAAATATTTACTACCGAATTATTAAGAAATATCCTACTTAAAGTAAATAATGATTCTAGGCATCCAGCAAAATGATTGCGCTAGATATCCTGTAATTATTCCGAAAAATAGAATTTTATAATAAAAAATTCACGATCGCCGGACGGCGATCGCAAAAAAACAAAGATAACATAAGAATAACTGCTCGACGCCGGTTGAAAAAACTCGCTGTTTTTTGTGCTTTTCTCGGCATCCATGATTCTAAAACTTCGGGCAGCTCAGTTAAACGATATTTACTATAAAATACAACCCCCCAAATCTACCCATTCATGATAATTCAAGCAATGACCAATGGTGTATCCCACATTTAAACAGCTCTATGAAATCGGCCCTTAGGCATCTTACAGCTTTAGTCTTCATTTAAAGAGGTCTTCAATTCCTGTTCTTTGTCTCGGACTTCAGGAGACTTGAGCCCCTAACTTGTTTTGTTCACTTGTTTACTTGTTGTGACTATGAATGAAGATAATATAAATGCTCATGACTCACTTCTCTGAGAAACTTGAGGTGTGAGAACTGCAAAAACAGGTGCATGAATAAATTTCAAAAATTTACATTCTGTAAATGTGGTTGTCATGATACTTTGAGATGATGATTAGGATAATTTTTCACTGTTCAACCGAGACTGAAATAATGATATTGTTGCATCTACAATTTGATGACGCTGCTCGTTAACAGTACAGTATTTAAATCAATCAATCTATCCCTACTTCAAATATAAATGATGGATGTCTCATAGTACAGTGCAGGTGTGATAAAGTCTATGAATAATTTGATATAGGCTTGTGGATCACCAAGCGATCATCTAACCATTCATCAAAAACTGACACGAGCTTTAAAAGATTTATGGATGGCTGCCGGGTCATCTTTCATAGAAGGATGATGGTGATGTCTAGTTTTTTTCTCTAGAATGCAAAACAAATATGATAGGCTTAACTTCTATTTTACGTCGATTACAATTTAGAAATGGGAAACCAATTTGGTTTTTTTTAATTCAATATAATTGATTTAAAAAAATTACTTTGTCATTTTCACTCTCTGAAATATGTTCGTTTTTAACCCCTTGACGCCTGTATTAATTTCTCACTGCATTGGATTATACGTATGACTGCACAGCAGCCTTTGTTCAGCAGCTGCACTGCACAATGGACCTGAGCGTGCAGCTGTGAAACACGCTGTGTGCTATAGTGCAGCACACTAACAACAGCAAGCGGGCTGCGGCTATAAAGAAATATTAAGTTCTTGTATGCTAATTTGCTGGATTTTCTGATATACCTAACAAACTTCAACAACTGCGCATAAGTTCAGTAATTATTGGTACTGAACCTAACAGTACTAAACCTACCAAACTCCAACTTGTTAAAAGTTTGATTGACTTGGTACGAATGGGTTGATGCATTGTTTAGTGTTCAGGATCAGGGCTGTGATGACTGACCATTGGTGGGGTGTGTTTGAGTGGGGACACACAGGATGTACACATGTACTTGCAGTTGACCAGGAACTGTGCCAGGACCATGGGTGAGCTCACCCACGAATAGATGCCTGTGCATTCCCCTAAGCTCCAATATAAGTCTCATGCTTTTTTGCCCTGAATCTCACATAATTCAACAGGGTCTCCTTGGGCCTTTTGTACTGAGTCAAAAAAAGTCCAACAACAAGTTGCTAATGTTTAGTACAAAACCTAGCAAAAACTTGCAGTTGGAGTTTGATGGGCTTGGGGTAGTTACAGTTAAATCGCCATTTTCATCTGTTTCTCTTCTCTCCTCATTTTTGTGATGGCCTAGTCTTCTAAATAATTCATAAGATTTTCTGGTGTTTTTAAAATATGTCATTTTAATTATGATTTTTTAGAGATTGTCACCAGTATTCAGACCCAAATCAAGCCTCAGAAAGCCCAAAAGGTAGGTTTAAGATTTTGAATTTGTGGGACAAATGCAGGTCAGATGATTGTGACCTCTTAACCAGTTCGCGCCAGGATTATTTTAACATCACCGAGCCGACGACGTGCGGGATTATTTTTAACGAAACTCGATCTGAAGCAGGTTCAGGCCGGCAGTACCTGACAGACATTTCCGGCCTTGCTCGTGGTGTGTTTATGCGTCATCCGTTTTTGAATCTGGGGAAAACTTTGCGTTTATATTCGTCATCCGGCGCGAACTGGTTAATTTGTTTTTCACTTTACTTCAGATAGCGTGTAAATACGTCTGGACAGTGACTGTTACGGGTCACCTGTCTTTATTTATTAAACAGGAAAATCTGTTAAAACCATAAATGTTTTACTTTTAACCAGTTTGCGCCGGATGACGTATATAAACGCAAATATTTTCCAAGTTCAAGTTCGGAAATGTATGTCAGCAGCGAGCAAGGCCGGAAATGCATGGGTGTGCTTCCCGGCACTATCAGCCTGAACCCGCTTCGGATCGAGTTTCGTTAAAAATAATCCCGCCCGTGGGCTCAGCGATGTTAAAATAATCCCGGCGCGAACTGGTTAAAACAAAAATAGTACCCTATGGGTGTGTGGAAAATCATGTTGAAATTGATTTTTTGATTATGGTATGGAAATGACGATCTAAAACAATATTTTCTTGAAAACGTCAAATTTAAATAACACAAAATGGTACATAAAAAAATGAAAAAAGTATTTCACAAACAAAGTTGGAGAGGCGAACATATAGAAATTGACTTTTAGAGACCTTTACAATATTTAGTTCAGTATTATACCCAGGTTTCCACAAGGTAGCAGTTTTGAAATCATCTCCACAGATAAGAGGCTAACACACCTTGTTATTGTAATTGTCTAGTTTTTTTTATTGTACCACACATTGGTGTTTTCCCTTTAGGTCTTCCAGTCACAGACATAAACCCTCAAGAGTCCACGACCTGCCTCTCCATGCCGAAACCCGGCAGGACGAGGGTTTCCCAGACAATGGACCGACATCGCCTCAGCAACTCGCAGATATCACGGACCTTGAGGAGGCCTCCAGTCTAGACCAGCATGCACTGCAGCGCATCGCAAGTGAGTATGTTCGCGTTAAGATCCGTAAGCCCAACATCAATTTCATGTTGGTCGAGAACGACGTGGACGAGAAGAAAAACAGAGAGGAGCCAATTAATTGGCAACCCAAGAATAGGAAGGAATCTCGGAAGGGGAGGGACAGACCCCGTCTGAGCTTTCACGTCGATCCCGTCGACAATGATATTATGAAGGACCCCGCTGATAAAAAGCGCTCAGTAAGTCTCTTACAGGTGCCAGGTAACTGGAGTAACGACGTACCCAAGGAGTCACATCAGCGTGAATGGATATCCCAACATATCCAGGGTAAAGATGAAAAAAAAAACTTAGTTCTGTTTTGGGAATGCGAATGCTGATGAGAGATCGAATATTGAATTGCTTGATCATAGATGCTGCATCCTGATTGCATGCAATATACAAAATCAGATTGCAAGTTGATATTTGATAGACATCACCACACTCACTTGAGTTAGCCATTGTGTAATGGTAGCTTAATGGAGCAGTTCGTTCTTCTCAATGTTTTTCTTGCTTTCTGTACTCTTATTTCATATATTCCAACACATTTGCTCAGTCTCTTTCCTGCTCCTAAATCTGTCTTTGTCCGACTCATTTTTTTAATTTAGTGCAGCCATGCCCTTCTCCAGGTCAGAAAAGGGCAGCAGGATATAAAATCATATTCTATCGGAGAATCTGGGCAGGAAAATTCAAGAAATTCTGAAAAAATACTCCATGTGTGTAAAGTTATATTCTTGGCAACGTGAATAATAGGCTCTTGTTAAATGAGATATGCTGAGATTTTCTCAGCTCTGAGTGCCAAAACACCCTAGAGTACATTGTAGCTTTTGTATATGTTGTAGTTAGTGCCAATGTAGCTGGGCTGTACTTTGGCTGAGTCGGCTATATACATGTATTATAGGCAATAGCCGGGGTTAAACTTCAAGATTAATTGCAGATAGATAGTGTTTCATTATCAATTTCATGTAGGTTCATCATTATTAGCTCTCATATTTATCTCACTGATTGAACCAACTTTAAATTAAACAGCCCTGCATGTTGAGACTCTGTGCATTTTACTGATTGTTTTGTTACGAAACAGATTTTGCAGTTTGTGGTTGCATATCTGGTGACTTAATTTATTGGCAACAATGCTTCAATTTTGTCCGAGTTGGTTGCTGTACATTAGTTTTGTAGGTTTAAGATTGATAACTTTAACATGTCGGGACTGTGTATTTGTTCACTAACTGATAGCTGTCTAAGGTGGTTTTAGTGATAAAATTGTTTGATTTTGTACATTAGACGATACTATAATCTTTGTGGTTTGCATTGTTGTTGTTTTGTCATTCCATATGTGTGTCTGTCCATGTATCCTGAGGATTAAGGTTAATACTTTCATTGGGTTGGGACGCAAAGTGACAATTTGCTATAATTCTAGTTACATTCGAATATTTATTCCTGATATTTGTTCTTGAATGTTGGACAGAAATGGACAAGTTTTGTATCATTCAAAAATTTGTTTCCCGAGAAAATTTGTCATTTCATGACAAATTTAGGACTATACATAGTCGTGTACTTTGCAATTTTTATTTGATTTTATTAGATTATTACTTACTGAGCACAAAATAGAACCATACATATTTCTATAAGGTTAGTGTGGAAAAAGTACAAGGGATATAGGTTTTGATGTAATAAGATGTCAAAGGTCGTCTAGGGTTCATCAGTTCAAAATGCATAAACATTCGACTTTAAAAAAAAAAGAACACAACGTATGGAAGTCGACCGCGGGAAAAGGCAACACTCGTGATTCGCATATCAAATCTTTTCAGTTTTAATCAACGAATTATTTGGTTGAATCGGACGTACAGGTGTATTTTGGACTTGAACGCGGAAATAGTCAGGTGTAGGAGTTGTGGTACTTACAATACTGATTGTAATATGACTCCTTAAAGTTTATCTTAGAACATGAGGATGACTGATAACATTGCACTTTGTGTCTGTTTTCAAAAACTGACACGTGTTGGATGGCTGCATATGCGATGGAGCGAATAGATGACAATGTGTGAACATTTACAGGAGAGGTGTTAAAGTTGTGAAGAGTTGCACTGTCACATGCCAGCAACGACGGCAATTTGCTGGCAACATTGAGGGTGATGGGGAATGGAAGGATGTGGGGGGGGGGGGGGGGGTGCCTGGACACCATTTAACCATAGAGGGTGCTGTACAAAGATATGTATATGTAATGTGCATAGTATGTTGAATGGTAAGCACCTAAAGAAATCAGCCAAAATGAAAGCCCTAGCCCTAACCTAAATCCTAACCCTAACCCCAGCAACACTAGTTGGGTTACCCTAACCCTAACCCTAGCCACACAACTGGGGCTACCCTAACCCTGTTGTTTTGGTTGGAGTCGATCAGTGCCTTCCATGTTGACCATGTACCATGCAGTTACACCCATTTCTTTCATATGCAATATATTTTATCGAATATGATGGTGAGTGACCAAGTATTCATCTTGCAGCTATAAAACCATTAAAAAAAACCACACGTACATTTTGGGTAAGTTGGGCTAAAATCTATAAGATCTGTGAAAAATATTGGGGTGGGGCATCACCATTGGCATGTCGCCCCTTCTCACCCGCCCCCCTTCCTCCTCCCCTCCAGAAAATAATTGTGAGAAGAAACCAATCCACTCTGCCATCATTTCAACGTGCCCTGCTTTTCCCACATTGTCTTAGTTCGGCCACATCTTTGTTTACATCATGTTCTTATTTTTGCTTCATCTGCATGTTATTATTTGTTTGGCTGTCTTTTATTTTCTGCTTCTCTCATCATTCATGCGCCCAAACAGATGCTTCATTTCATCGCACGGATTCCAGTCCCTCGATAGGCAAGAAACATCCCGCATTGGAAGCCAATAATAGCACTTCAGGTGAGAGGTCTGAATTTTGAAGACAGCAAAATCACTAAAACGTGGATTTGGTGACAGTGAATAAGTGCTGACTTTCTAATTGTTGCTCTCGTTTTGTTGTTTGTCCATCTGTTGTTGTAAAACTTTCTGTTGGAAATTATTACAAATGGTAATTGTAAAGTATACTTTTGAATAACTAAAAATCTTATAGTTGTACAACAATCATTGTCAGTGTACTTGATGTTAGTGAAAGGGTATACGCCAGCTTAGTATTTCAATAAAGTAGCCCAGGTCAAAGGTTATTCGGGGTAACCTCATTCTGATTGTAATTAACCTGTATGTGTCATGCTAGGTATGCACTGGCATCATATAAGAGAAATTTAGCATAGGGATATAATATACCTGCAGGACCAAATATCAATCCTTTGCATAAAGGATTTTGTTGGTAGTAATTCAGTGTCACTTTTTTTGTTATTTTTTGTTGGGTATCTTCCAAATATTTCTGAAAGCTAGAAGCAAGAACCAATGAGAGATTTCACATGAATTATTCACTTTTCTTTCACCGACACAACTATTGGCCCAGAAATCATAGTCTTAAATTGTTTTTGGAAAGGTGCAGAGTATTCTCTTAGTTGAAGAATGTTATTTGAAAATAAAAAGTCAAAAACCCAATTTGAAGGTTTAAATCATCTACCTCGCAAAACTAATTTTGTTCACTGAATAGTCTGGTTTTCCATTCCTAATCCATTTAGTATGGACAATAGTACCTGGAGCCATTTCCAAGTATGACTTCCCCAAAGACTGAAAACCATGTATGTAAAATATAATCATCTGTTTAGTATTAATATTGTTTTTAAATGGTGCAGTTTCTAACTTTTATTCCGGATGACAGTACCTGGGAACCATTTCTAAGTATTACCAGTCACTTTCCAACAGACTTCTCATCAGAACAAAAAATAAGATTGTTTCCATCATGCCAATCTTTTTCCTAATAATCCAATATACTTCCCTTCTGCGCAACGGTATCTCAAATATCGTAGCCAAGAGGCACCAAGTGGTATCTTTAGTGTACCGGAGTATGTCTGTAGGCAATATCTGAGGCAGACCAATCGTATTGCATCCGTCATCCAATGGATCGCATTGTACCTCCCATTCTTGCATGGACCAATCTTGCATGGCCGGATGCTATCTATTTCTCCGACGGGATGAGAGCTGGGTTTTTCCTGGAGATCCATCACATGCTGTCGGGCAGGAATGATTTCAGTTCGCACGTTAGAATGAAGCTTAAACTGAAGGGAATGCCCAAGATGATTATGTTCAGCTATCAAGTGTATAACCCAAACTGCTGCTGTATCATATGACGTTGAACCATTTGTAGTTTTGTAGGTTGGTCAGGTTTAGTTACAGGCTTGTTAGGTTGCAGAGGTTTTCAGTTGTATTTATGTCATAAACAAAATACTCCAATGGGTACATTTCTGAAACATACATTCTTGGAAATGTGAAACACTAGAAACTTGGTTAATCTCTACTTGAGGTCAAAGCTAGGCCATGTTTTTGCATTAAATGGACGCAATAGCTGTGTATTTAAGTGATTTCATCACCTTTGTTTCTGTATTATTCTACCTCTGCAGCAGAGTGTTAATCTCGAATCAAATTTGAAAATGTACACCTCAAGCTGAAACTTGCGATTCTCAAGTTTCTGTGGAATGTACGTTAAGTTCTGCTAACTGGTTGCCCCTGTATATATGTGGATTACGACAAGCTAACAAGCATGACAATATCCCGTCTCCACCCACGAACAAGACATTTGCAGCGCTTCCGTCCTGCTCTAGGATATGACGCCCCTCAGCGACATAAACCTGTCAAAAAACAAGTTGGTTTCAGCAAAACATTCAACAATGAACGTTAAATTCTACAAAGAGCTCCACGGTGAACTCTTTCAATTTTGAAGTCTGTATGAACCGGTAAAGCAAAATGGCTGACAGTGGTAATTAGTGTATGACATAAACAATATATGCAGTGCACAACTTGAAATACAGACATGCAGGCACAAGATTTTTCAGACTTTAGTATGAAATCAGATTTTTCAGACTTTAGTATGAAATCAGATTTTTGTTTTCCCCGAGAGAAGGACATTACCAGCATAGAAAGAAATGCTCCTTTAAATAGAAACTCAAGCAACAAATACAGAAACTTCCAGAAAACAGCGAAATGATATCGATCAAGCTGAACCAGAATGTTTTTGTTGTACATCCATGCATGAGTGCATCCCAGCTTGAGAAATTCCTACCTCTACCCACCAACATGGCACCGTTTGCGCTATTTGCTTTCTATTAGGAGACGCGGCTGATCCACTGCAACCTACTGACAGATATCCCAGCCCCAAACCCGTCCCCCCAAAAGTCGGTTTCATCAACGCTTGTGACTCAACAGACAGTGAACATGGTGAAGATTCTATTTTTTTTTGTGTCCTTAAATGTGTAATATACCATTTGTCAGTTGTGCATTTTTATTTATCATTTCAAGCACGAAAAGTCCTAAAAATCTGAAGAATGGTGCTTGACAACTAACCTGACAAAGTTTTAGCTCTGTGAATGAAGTACCGGTATATCCTGAGAAAATAATATTTTAAGATTTTTCGATTATGAACAAACTTTTTTTGTAAATTTTCACAAAATGTGTCTCTTTTTATATAATTTTCTTAAAAATGGCAGCATGCCAGAAGGAATAATTTCACAGGGAGTTTAGAATCATTAATATCTTTACATCAAATTCGCTTTTCAACCAAATGTAAAATTGGCCAGCATTATTGTTGTTTTAATTTGTAGTAAAGAAAAATGTACGTTGTACAATACTAGCATTTTAAATTCAAATCTACTTCGTAATGTTTAAGCTGTAAAGTACGTTTAATATTTACCACAAACCTTGTAATTATTTTTTTATTTTTTTAAATAAGCAACTAATGTAAATCAATAAGCATATCTTAAAATAGACTACTAAGATACAATTTATTAGAGCATAAATTTGAGGTATCATCACTGGTAAGTTAAATGTAACATTTCATCGTCGGAAATAATTTTGAGATAGAGTACGAACTTCAATCAAATCATTGTCCCCAGTTTGCTGTGTTGTATTGTTACACGTCACATTTTTTTTTTTTAATTTTCTGTTTAATATTAAATTTTGTAAAAACTCATACTTATCTTATATTTCATTCCCAAAGGTCATCGCTATGACGATGTAGGACGACGGAGATCTAAGATTTTAAAGACACCATCGCCATCCTCGCGGACATTGAATTATCCCTCAACACGCAGCCATAAACCACATGAGGTATTCCACTTTTTTATTTTCTATTTTTATCCTAAAACTTGTTTTCCCTTTTCTAGAACACTAAGATACTAGAAGAACTGCAAAAGAAGTGAATTAAATTAAAACAAAAGTTGACAACCTGAAATGATATTTGTCAGCTGTTGTGATCAATAACAACCATCTCCACCTTCGCAGGTACCCATTTAATCCGGGGTGGAGAGAAGCAATGAGTGACAAAGTGCCTTGCCGAAGGGCACACGAACCATAGTCACAGCTCGGACTCGAATTCACAACCTGCAGCTTTACCCACAGACGGCGAATTCAATGCTCAAGACCACGAAGTCACGGCACTCTAAAATGTAACTTGAGTGTGCCAAAATATTTATGTGCCAATACGACGCGAGATCGCGAACGTTTGCTTGCTATTTTGTACTGGCTCCCCTACAATGGCCGCGTCAAATAAGGGCGCCGTATCGTGCCTAGTGTATTGGATTCGTGTACATGGGTACACTTAAAACAAAACAAAAACTACTTTATTACCAATACATTAAAGTCGTTGAGTTACCATATTACCTGACAGTTATTTGTAGAGCTGGATGAACTCCAACGCAGCGAACAGTTTGCAGGCATCGGTGCCAGCAGCATTCACTGGAAAGAGAAGGCCCGGTGGATTAAGTTTGAGGAGGATCGTGAGGAAGGCTCAAATCGATGGGGCAAACCTCACGTCGCTTCCCTGACATTCAATAGTCTTCCCCTGCTTAGGAAAGGATTGGAGCATGGTGAGTTGGCATGCTGGATTGGCCGGCTTGTAGTATCGAGATCTTTTGTGAGTTGGGATTTGGGGAGGCCAGGAGTAGTAGAACGAGAATTGCTCAAAGATAGTTGCATATATATGTATTCAGAATGAGAAAAATAGTCCCGCATTTAGGAAAAGATAAATTACTTTGAAATTGTAAAATATATATACTTTTATATGTATTCAGAATGAGAAAAATAGTCCCGCATATAAGAAAAGATAAATTACTTTGAAATTGTAAAATATTGCAGCCAGACAGTAAATCATGTTTTGTTTTAGTGTGAAAACAAGATCAAGTTAAAAACAAAAAGCCTTTATTTTCCAGACAGTTGCAGACACTCGTTGGTCTAAAAGATTGGTTAAGCAAAAAATCTGGGGGATTCTTTTGAGAAAAAATTCCCTGAATAAGGTGGGACTCAAATTCATGACTTCCTGCCTTCCAGTGCAGACGTCTTACCACCCGACCACCAAGCTAGTCGGCTCACCCCATAACCGCTCGTGTGAAAGGCGTTATAGCATTTCACTAATTGAATACATATGTATGAGATTAATTTAATCCAGTTCTTGTCTTCATGACCATCTTAGGTTTAGTGCTGTTGGATATTCCTGAGACAACGCTACCGGCAATCTTCAATGTCATGGTTGAAGGAATGCTGAATGCCGAACTCATTCAACCGGAACAACATGGATTGGTCTTGAGAATGTTACACCAATCTACTCATAAGTATGTTACTGACATCTAACCAGTCATTAGAACATTGAGAATGCTGTGTTTTTTTCTCACTAAATTCTACCGACATTCCTCACCCCCCCACACTTTCTTGAGTCTCGTACTCCCCGCCTCCTTTTGAGACTGTCAGTTGCTCGTTTCCTTCCAGAAATGCCACCGAGCAGACTAGTCTCTTTCAAGCCTCCGTCCGACGTCTTTCAATGTACACCGGGGCGGATTCGTCTCGCAAGACCTCCGTCATCAGCACCTCGTCACCGACGACGAACAATGCAACTGTCCTGTCGCCCTCTATTGACAATCACACCAATGGGGTAAGGGGAACATCCTTGTCTGTAGCTTGGACGAGTAATCGCTATTTTGTATAGACGAATCCAGCACCATTGCCGAAATGCACTGTTCTGGTTAATCTTTTATACTCGACCAATCAAGCTGATGTCCCAGTTTCTTGAATTATTTTGTAATTATTACCAAAACAACGGTTGTGACAGTAGTTGTGCTGTAATAACACATGTTCCAATAGTGTACAAACGATAACCAAGTTTTTGTAGAATACTTAGTTCACATGCCTTTAATACACAGTAATACCTTAAAAGATATTTTGAAAAGCAACGACTTAGAACGTTAAATTACATTCTCAACAAACAACGAAACAAATACAAGTCGTGTACCAAAACAATGCAAGAAAATAACCCAGAATCGAGGATCTGCAATTGAATTAGTATTTAATCAATTCTATGTAATTGGATTTAATCCCACCAAACAGCTTGTGATGTAATTACATTGCCCAACACTTCAATCCATGTATCTTAATTAGATTTGTTCAAATAAATTTATTTATTTATTTATTCGTTGGCCACTAGGTCGGTGAACTAGAATAAAATTTGGGGTTCACCGAAGACTGTGACAGTCAAGACAAAATTTTAGAAATTACAGTAGAATTTCCTTACAAAATTTGGGAGCAGAGAAATTCATTAAGATTGTTATAAAAAATAATATAAAAAAATCCTCCAAAATAAAATTTTGTTTAAATCTAATTACTATTATTTATATATTTTCTTAAATTGACCACCTTCCGATTTAAATTTTCTGCCATTTTAAAATGAAATACTGTGCAGCTGTTCTCTTTCTTGTCGGCAAATGACCGTCATTTTTATGTTGAAATGTTCATCTTTTTTAAACTGGTCTCTCTTCTAGGCTGACGAGGTGCGCATCTCAATGCTGGAGAACAACAACAATAGCAACGCCGACGTGCCGCTGACGAGACGCCTAACGGTTCACGGCGACGGCATCATGAGAAAGATTCCCACCGGAGCGGAGGCAGCCATTGTCATGATCGCAACCGATGACGCCTTTGAGGAGCTGGTCATGACCTTAGTCCGTCTCGAGGAAGCCACTGTCTTTGAGAACTTTCTTGAAGTGCCTACGCCACTGCGGTTTATATTCTTCATGGTTGGCCCCAGCTTTACCGATACAGATTACCACGAAGTAGGTCGTGCGATGGCTACGCTATTCTCGGACGAGGTAAGTTATGACAAAAACAATTATCTTGAGAATCGGGTAAAATCTGAAATGTAACTGGTGGTTAAGATAGAAAAGTGTTCTTCCTTCGGAATCCATAAACTGCTAACCATAAATATTTGTCTAGCACAAAAACAAGTCTTGCTCTGTTAAAAACGGGTTACTAGCCAAAATTCCATGTGCTTTTCATGCTAAGCAAAGACTAGCTGAAAACCAGTCACAAACAAAATAATTGGAAATTTGATCTGTAACCCTGTTGTTTTTTCCTTTTGCCGAGGAAGAATTGTCATGATAAGCAATTTGTTTGTCATATGAGCATCTCCATAAAATTGGACCCAGTTGACTTAAAGACAATTGGCATTCAGACAGGAAGCTATCCACTTAAAAAACAATGGGTCGTCAATTACTGTCTACAGGTGTTTCGTGACATCGCTTACATCGGTCTAGACAAGCACGACATCATGAAGGGAATCAGTGAGTTCTTGAACGACACCATGGTGTTGCCGCCCGGGGACTGGGATCGCGACCTGCTGCTTCCAATCACGAGGATTCAGAAGAAGGAACAAGCCAAGGTGATGAGGAGACGACAGACTCTCAAACCAACCAAAGAGGATACCGATGGTGGGTCTTATATATATATGACCAAATCCATTGAAACGATTCTTAAGGACAAGTTTTCAGGTATTAGTTTTTTACCTGCAGTAGAAAGCACATCATTTGCCCTTCGTTTCGGTGTATCACTTAGGTTGACATCTTGTAATGTACAGATGTTATTTGGATAAAAGGGTTGACAGTTTTCATTGATTCCTATATAACCACAACATTTGTAAACAGTTTGTTCATAATCAGCCCTTTTATGCATCATCAACCTCTCCTCCCATGAAGCGAGCGAGTCGGCGAAGCTACCTTGTTATTATTAATCTGAATGTCCTCTCTTTGTCTCTGTAGCTGTGCTTGCAATGGCTCAAAAGATGCACCTGGAACTCCAGCTTGATCCCCTGCGTCGGACCGGTCGGTTATTCGGTGGTCTCGTCAACGATGTGAAACGACGGTACCCTCATTATTGGAGCGATATCACCGATGCTCTCAACTTCCAATGCCTAGCTGCCTTTGTCTTCATTTACTTTGCCTGTCTGTCTTCTGCTATCACATTTGGTGGTCTGCTCAGTGAGTTATCCTGTTTTTTCCTTTATTCTGAGAGTTTGGATAGATCTAAAGTCCAGGGGCCATAATCATAAAACATAACTTAGTTGGTTACGAAAAGACCTGCAGTTGCTTAGTAAGCCCAGTTGGTAACTAAGTGGTCTTCATAAAGCAACTAGCGTTAGTTACATTAGTGTTGATCCAGGGGTAACTCTAAGTTACTAGTTAGCAACTATATCATTTTATCACTGACCACCGACGTGACAACATGGCCATCTGTTTTGAATCTGGGGAAAAGTTTGCGTTTATATACGTCATCCGGCGCGAACTTGTTAACAGTATTTGGATTGGTAAATTGTTGGATAGCTGCAAAAAGTATATTTCACATTACAAAAAATCCCCCCCCCCCAATTCTCTGTAGGTGAGAAGACTAATAAGTGGATGGGAGTAAGTGAGATGATAGTATCCACGTCCATCTGTGGCATGCTATTCTCTCTCTTCTCTGGTCAACCACTGGTGATCATTGGAGCGACGGGGCCGTTGCTTATATTCGAAGAACAAATGTTTGTGGTGAGTTAAAACATTTATGAAATATTTCAAACTGCAAACATTACAACAACAAATGTGGTGTCAAAAATGTGGTGTGGACAGAAATCTTTTTATTTATTTATTTTACTTTTTTTTTACATGTAAATCGCAAGTGTTATGAGGTTTTGTGTGCTTAATAAGCTTCTTAGACTCCACAATAACTTATAAAAGTATGACTCTAAAAAGTTATAAAAGTATATGAACAAATTAGCATGTGTTTCTTGTTCACAAAAATGATACATTTGATGGGATTCAATCTGAATGCTATCAATGTGTTGTTTTTCATTCTGGGATTTGTTTTGGTTTCTCAGTTTTGCGAGACAATAGGCATTGAGCTTCTTCCCTTCAGGATGTGGGTGGGATTCTGGATCTTCGTCATCTCCATCGTCGTGGTAGCCTTAGAGGGCAGCATTCTGGTCCGATATTTCACGCGGTTCACAGAGGAGATTCTGACGGTTCTCATCTCGATGGTCTTCTTGTACGAGACGTTCCTCGGCTTGTACCACGTAAGTGTGATAACCAGAGCTTTCTTAAAAAATTTCCTTAAGTGTCATCTCTCAGTAATAATCAGAAGAAGAAGAAATAATAATTTGGGGCTAATCATCCTTACTCGCAGCTGAGAAGCTGAAATGCGAAGGACGCGGCTACAGCGTGGTCGCGTCGATGGCATGTAGACAGCAGCTATACGACCCTATACACGGGGCGGAGCCAGAGATCAATTGAATTTTGCTTACAATTATTATTTATATTTATCAGGAACGAAACCATTTCTTTACGAGAGCAGCTCGAGATCAGCGCAATTTGGTCTTTACCTTCACCGTACTTATTTAGGATGTTCACACTGCTTGAGGGTGAATATCAGTGTTCAATCTATTTTTCTTTTCGTTTTTGATCTTTCCAGACAATCTGTGCCAATCCGTTGCTTCCCGAATACTGCTTTGGTGACAAGCTCCACCACAGTGTCGACACAACTCACGAATCCAACTACAGCGCCTCCTTATCAAACTACACCTCCTCCTTCTTACCCGCGACAGACAACTACACAGCCAGTAACACCAGCGCGGCGAACTATTACCAGCATTCGACGACCGCGTACCCGCACACGACCTACGACCAGACGTCAGGGCACGTCGTGGAGGATTCGCACAAAGACCCGAGTTGTTTAACCGTGGACGAGTCCGAGTCTTTCCATGGGGATTCTTGTTCGCCGGGCCATTGGACGCCACAGCCCAACACGGCGTTGCTGTCTATTATCTTGACGTTTGGCACGTACTTCATCTCTTACTTCCTGCAGATTTTGAGGAATAGCAGTTTCCTTGGAAGAACAGTGAGCAAAAGAAGTTCCTATGTTTTTCCTTCTTCCACCTTGCTAACGAAATTCTGTATAGTGCAAAAGCTGTTTGTCATGGATAATCACGCTAATCTTCCGTGGATCAAGGCTTAATATCATGGCCATGCTAGCCACCGAATTCACAGCATTTGATGACATCAAGGTTGCTGAATTTTCACAATTGGGTGATCGATCGAATTCAGCCAATTTGGAACGCAGCTAGTGTCCATACTATGTACAGAACCTATTGTAAGGCAATTTCAGTACATTTACATCACTACACAGTTTCTCTATTCAAGTACAACACAGAAAATGTACCCCATACAAGCTTTAAGTTAATTACTCACTCTGAAATACAAGTGATGAATCAGTAGCTATTACCAATTTAATATGGTGTAACTAATTAGTATGACGTTTATAATGTTGGGACATATTTCTCAACCTACCCCTTGTAATTTATCTACAATAACCTTATCAAATATGTATGGCTCTGTTTTGTGATCAGTTAGTAGTTTGCAGAGAAGGTTTGTACAATAAATCTTGCAACACAACAGAAAGATGTAAAAGAAACACGGCCTCCAACATTACATCGGAGTACAAATTTTGCAATGAAATGTCAAATTTCAAACGAAAACAAATCCCAGAATGAAATACAACACATTGACAACGTTCAAACCGAATCCCATCAAATTTCATCATTTTGTGTGAACAAGAAACACATGCTTCGAACGATACAAAACTTGTGTCCAACATCCAAGACAAATATCAAGGAATGAATATTCAAAAAATTTAGATGGCTCGTCAACTAGAAGTGTAGAAGAATGTCGCACTTTGTGTTCCAACTTCATGAAATGACCCGTATGCATGAAGCGTGAAGCAGCTTTTACGCAAATAAATAATGACTGATTTACGAGTCTTTTTTTATTTTCCTCTGAACAGTCCCGGCGCGCGATGGGCAACTTTGGCATTGCCATAGCCATCATTCTTATGGTCTCTCTGGATTACGTGATCAAGGACACCTACACGCAAGTAAGGATTCACGCTTGTTTGTGTTCCTAAAATGTGGAGTTATGTAAATGTTTACACAGTGCAATGTGCTTGGTATTTGATTTATACGTCTGTGTTTTTCTAAGAGAATTTGTGTTTTTCTAAGAGAATTTGTGTTTTGGTTTGGTTTTGGTAGCAATGTTTAAATGTCATTTTTATCCATCATAGTTCAATGATGACAGGAAGTGTAAAGCAAAAAAAATAAGTGGCAGCAAATTTGAAATGTCCAAATAACTTTTGAGATGTTGACATCATGAAATAGGTTTGATTGTTTGCTTTCAAGTGGACTTTTAATATGTATTCTCGGTGCATTCCTCCAAAAAAATTGTGAGGAAGGAAAAGTAACACATTTTCTACTATCCAAGACCTTCTTACTAAAAGCAGACATCTTTAACAAGTGGTAGGAGAAATTGTAGATTTTTCGAAATTCAGTTAGCCCCAATTTTTTGTGTGTCAAACTGAATAACAGTTATTTGATGAGTCAACAAAGATATTGAGAAATTTGGGGAACTGCCAACACAGGGCTAAACAGCTGAGTTGCTAGAAGCACCGGACTGGTCAACTGAAACGGTCAACCAGAGGTCGCAGGCTTAAGCCACGATCCAGTCAATTTCTTTGTGTCGAATTTGAAGTGCATTTAAAACAAAATAATAATAATTTCATTCATTTTTGTTTCCCTATCTGCAGAAATTGAGCATCACGGATGGTTTCATCCCCACTGATTCCTGTAGGCGTGGTTGGTTAATCAACCCTCTTGGTTTAAACTATGCACTCCCTGTAGGCGCCGTGTTTGGTGCCATAGTCCCAGCTTTTTTACTCTTCATTCTGTTGTATATGGAAATCCTCTTAACTGGGTAAGTACAGATTTGGGGACAATTCCATGGGAAGACACTTAATACTAACCGGTGTAGCGGTTTGCGGTAGTTTTTTTTTCAGAAGCTGGGTGGTTCGTGATTGTATATTTATGAGAAAGAGCAATAGCAACTCATATGAATTAAATTAAAAACTATACAGAATTATAAAGAACGGCTTCCTCAACCAACTCGTCAATAGCATAGTTGGTAGAGAGGAGAGCTATGGATCGAAATGTCAGTGGTTCAAATCCGACTATCGTTAACGTTTGTCTTTTTTTTCGACAACTTTCCTTATGGGTTATTTTAACCATAAAACAAGGCTGAAGGGAAAACCGGGTTAGGGTACATAAGTGCCTTGAATAATACAACAAGAATAATAATAATAATAATATCTTGGATTTATATAGCGCTTTTCACACCCGAAGGGCATCTCAAAGCGCTTCCAACATTATTACCCCTGGTCACTGGGCCATATTCAATCCTTAAACCATCTCAGCTCCCTGGGGAGTATACAGCCTGTGCTGCAATATATGCGCTACTAGGCTAAATCAATCACAATAACCATCTCTGCCCTCACAGGGACTGTGCCTTGTCCCCCTCCCCCTTTTTTTAAAGATTTTTTTATTCCTTTTTTTTTTTCGAGCACTTTTTTTTCTTTGTTTTGATACCGTCTTGCAGTCAGTTTGTCAGCAAGAAAGAGCACAAGCTACGCAAGGGCACAGGCTTCCACCTGGATCTGTTCCTGATGGGCGCTCTGTCCCTATTGGCCGGTTTGTTCGGCCTGCCGTGGATGTGTGCCGGCCCCGTACGAACAGTGTCTCATCTGGGCAGTCTGAGCGTGCTCACCAGGACCGAGGCTCCCGGCGTCAAGCCAAGACTGGACCACATCAAGGACCAACGCATGACCAATTTTGTTGTCAGTCTGCTTATAGGTATATATATATCTAAAAAACAATGAATTACAAATTAGGTCAAACTTCATTCCGTTTCAGTTTTTGAGGAAATATCTGTCAGCGACCGGCTCGCAGCGAGCGATGCCGGAAATATTAGGGTGTGCTACCCACAGATGTCGTCCTGAACCCATCTCGGATCGCGGTTCGTGAAAAACAATCCCGCCCCTTGGCCCAGTCAATGTCAAAATAATCACGGCGTGAACTGGATTAAAACAAGGAATAATACACAAGAGGTCCACTCATGTTCCCGTTGATCCAAAGCGCAGACCTTTAAGATGGCGTCAGTGCAAACAGTCTATACTGTATGTTTGAATACAGGTTTGACGCATTTCATAGCCCCTCTACTGCGAGAGGTTCCCATTGCAGTTCTCTATGGAGTCTTCCTCTATCTTGGTCTCAGCTCGTTGAGTGGCATTCAGATCACCGAGCGCATCAAGATCTTCTTTATGCCCAGCAAACATCATCCTGACAAGAAATATGTTCGCATGGTTAGTAACTTGATTGGTGTAATGAATAACTGTGCTATGATTAGGTCCAATACAAGTTCTCGCAGGTCCACAAAAATTATCGCAAGTCCTTCAGGCCTAAAGGATGAATTCTTCTGAATATCGCTCATCCACTGTAAGGCCATGTTCAAATTAGTTGGCTACATCAGCTTGAAATTACACACGGGTTCTTGGTAGCGACTACAGCCATAGACTTGTGTGTAGTTTCAAGCCATAGTAATGTAATTCGGACACAGCCTTATAGTTGTGACAGGACTTGTAAACTGACTCGTGATTTACCTGTGATGAAATAATGATGAGCTTGTGATTACAAAACGAATTAAAGAATCAACGTGTATAAGTTTGATTGTACATTCATGGCCATCTAGCCCAGCAATGCACAATAGGGTCAGTATGTGTGCGTTTACGAAATGGCACTTATTACGGGGTACCGGCAACAAAAGGGCAACAATGGAACAATGGTACCCCACACTCGTAACGCTATGTATTTCGAGATTTCTAAGGGGACAAAGGAAAACAAAAGAAGGAAAGATGGGTCGGACAATAGAGGTATACCCCACACTCTATAGCGTGTTGGGTGTGTGTGCGTTAGCTGTGACTGTTAATTTGGGGTAGTATTTTATTGGACAAGTGCTGGACAAGTGTGGTTGTCTGTGCATGTGCAAAGGGAATCGGGCATGACAGATGAAACCCCAGGAGAATATTCTGAGAGAAAAAACCCACAGAATCAGGTAGGGACTGAAAACCCGGTCCACATATTGGCCCAGGCGGGATTCAAACCCGGGTCACAGCAGCGGAAGGCGAGGAGATTACGAACCACGTCACTAACATGACTACCCTAACTAGTTTAGTTCAGATTATAGTGACGTAGCTTGTTATCAGCCTTTTATCCTGACATACAGGTCAAGGCATGGAAGATGCACATGTTCACCTTTCTTCAGATTATCTCCTTGGTGGTCCTGTGGTTCATCAAGACGTCCATTATCTCCATGGCATTCCCATTTGGTCTCATACTTCTGGTCCTCATACGGCGCAAGGTACTTGGTTTCTTCTACACCTGGCCTGAGCTTGAAGCGGTGAGTCGCTTGACAGTTTCCATCTCTCATGTCTAGTTGTATGAGGAGTACATTCATTCTTTAATTTCAGCATTCAAAACGTTTTTCGTTTTAAAAGTAAACCAAACAATGTGTGTTTTTTCGGTGGGATAGTTTTCGCGTCGGATACCGTGTATACACACAAATTTGTTCAAGAATTAAAAATGGAGGATGGATAATCATTCAACAAATGAAATATTTTTTCTTTGAAAGCTGAGATTTTGTTTTAAGAAGATACTGTTCCATTTGTCCTCTGATCACTCTGTATGACCTTTGACCTTGCTGATACTTTCGTTGATTCTCAGTTGGACAGTGAAGAAGAAGAACATGAAGGGTATGCTACGTCCGAATGAAAACAAGAACATCCTCAAACTGGGACCAGAGAAGACCGACCCCAAGGAGAAAATAGCCCACGGAAGGAACTCATCAAACATGAAACCAAAAAAAAACTGACATGAATTACACAATGGTCATGTGTGTATTCTGTGGACATCTTTTGTTCAGGGGGCCGTCCCCGTTGGTATGGAAGGTTTGTACGTACACGCAGTGCGTCCTAATGCCACACACGCGTTCAAAATATGCATGTCAAGTATAGTTGCATGTCTAAAGACCAAAAGTAAATTACAGCCAATTCGTAATTTACTATTTCCTTTTTTTTTGGTTTTTCATTGGTCTTCTTATATTTAAAGCATGCAAGCATGGTAAATTTTTCATTGGTTTTTAAAATGAGCCTTGTAGTTTCATCCAAACAAATCGTGTAACAGATTAGAAGATTCTTGCAGATTGTAACAGTTGGCTAAGAACAAAACTCATTAAAACCAAAACCATGTCTAGTATTTATTGAGATTATTGCAATAGTAACTATTTGCAAGTAATATTGTTAAATGAACAAGAAAATAATACATATGCAATTTTGTCACAAGGGTAAATGGCGCCATTTATTTTTGTAGATGTCTTAGATTATTATGGGCGTCAAATAAAAGAGATCAAATTTTGTATTGATATCGATGGAGACAGCACTGTTAGGTTTAATAAAAGGATGCATCAATGATTAATAACTCTACTGCAACAATGGAGTCAAGTATTTGTGTCCAATTCGTACACAGACTTTGTGTAATATGTCTTGATCAATTTTGAATGTATGAGTGACGGAAAACAATTCACGCCTTTGTTGAACATTTCAATTACATTATGTGTAGGGAATATTAAGTCCATTCTTCTGCTTGTGTTGACAGCATTATGGTTTTTTAAAATATTTTATACACTAAAGAAACTTTTTTGGAAGTATTTCCGTCAAAAATACTTTGCTTACAGGAAAATCAAAGTCGTCTTGCCAATTTTAAACAGATTCTGTATTATCATTTGAAAATACACATTGTTATTTAGCATTTGTTGCAATATTTATTTTTCAAATTTAATCAAGGAAATACAGTGATATGAAACATTGATAGGATTTACAGGCCAGTTAATATTTTGTTAAAAAGTGTGCTCTTAATTTTGACTCGAAATAATGATCATTATATTACATCAATGCAAATTATGTTTTTGGATTGTATTGTAGTATTGTTTCAAGTTATTACCAATGAAGTTGTTTAAAAATGAAATTATTACCTTTTTCTTCTTTTTTTTCGGCATTTATTTGTTTGTCTGTTTGTCTACTGAAGGTTTTTTAATGAAACTTGGAGGGTAGATAGTTTATGGGTCAAGGATAATTCCATAACATTTTCAGATTGACCTGGATCTAGATCAAGAATCTGGTTTCTTATCTTAAATAATGCCGCTTGTTGGCCATTTTATGCAGGCCGTATTTTCGGTTTCTGTTTGGGGCGGAGGTATGCACTCTATTTTTCTAGTTGTTACTGCAATTTTTAAGGGGAAAGTCCAACCTACATATATCTGTGTTCATCATTAAGTGCTTGATTTGTCAATTATTGGTGGATTAAAAATAGCAGCGTTGACTGTTTGGTTGACTGAAGTACTGAAGAGGTCAACATTTATAGCATGGCTGGGTTGTGGATTTGTTTGTTTGGGTATAGTGACCAATCGGGAGTCAGAAGCGTGGTTGGTTGATCAGTCGATTGATGTGTTGATTTTGAAATCGCTTTGGTGATGGAGAGATCAATGATATAACTAGATGATGATGGTAAAGTTGATAAAATTAGTTGATCGACCGATTTGCTGATGACCAATTAGTTGATTTGTTTGTGTGGGGGTTGATTGACTTGGTGTCAGAAACTTGGTGAGTTATTTAGTTGGTCAGTCAGGGTTAATATTTTGATTGTTGAGTACATTTTGGATGTCGAGGGGAATAGTGATGTATTGGGGATGATTTGGGAAAAATTGGTTGATGATACTATAAAAAGAGTGGATTGTTGGTTGATTGCAAAGTTGGTTTGTTGATTGTTTGATAATTGACTTCTCAAGTCAGTAGCTTAGTTGATCCGTCAGTTGATCCATTGTTTGGTCCATTGTTTAGTGAGTCGTTGGTCAGTCTGATTTATGTTGATTTTGATGTTGATGTTAGATTGTGTGTGTGCGCGAGCGGTGGTGAGAGCAATAATGTTGTTAGTGGCAAGTATGGTTACTGGTGATTATGATTTTGAAGTGGCGTGTGTGAACGAGGAACGGCTTGTGTGAACGAGGGATGGCGTGTGTGAACGAAGAACAGGGTGTGTGAACAAGAAACAACTTGTGTCAAGAAGGAACGGTGTGTGTCAACGAGGAACGGTGTGTGTGTGTGTTGATAGAACGAGGAACAGCTGGGTGTGTTGATAGAACGAGGAACAGCGTTGATGTGTTGGTAGAACGGCGTGTGTGATTTAAAGAAGTATCATAGATTCTTTAAGGGAAATCTTTACAAACAAATTTATGAATTTAGTCATTCTTAAACTGACCAATTGCAATAAGACAGCTACAGCGTTTAGGGAAAAAAAGTCAAAGAATGAGATAAATCTGAAATAATAAGTGTGCTGATTTTTACTGTGCGATTTCAATCAACATTAGGTTTGACTGATTTTGCGGTGAAGTTGAGATGGAACTCTCCGAGTTGGTAGCTCAAGACAATGTTGAAACCAGGGACATTGTTACTAAACTTTTCAGAGAATAGGCAATAAAAGTTTAATTTTAAAAGATCGATAGGTATAATAACTGAAGTGATAACAAATTAAAGTATTAAAAGGACCCCTGTATACTTAACAAGATTTGATTTTTCCCTCTAATTATGCATGATTACCAAATATCGGCTGACATTTTCAGCATAATCATATATTATATATATTAAATATATTATTTGAATATTTTTAGGCATTCTATTATGTATTTTATCTTTCATGCAAGTTTAAATTTGTTGAAAAGTATATTTAATTTAAAGAGTTCACCCTAAATTGTGTCAAAATAGGTAATTCTTGTAAAAACACCAGGAATGTTTAATTTGTTTACATTATGTTGCATCATTTTTAAGGCATGATTAGTTACTCAAATTTAGGAGTGCCTAAAAACGAACCATTGTATTTTATATCAGTATCGATAAAGGAATGGCTGAAAGTGATTTGCTTTTGCAGAGACGTATTCACAATTTTGTTTGTTTTTAAGTCTCAGGAATATATCCAGCAAAATATAAGAGTTCAAATAAATTTATTATTTTGAAAAGGAAAGAGTGTGTTGTTTTTGTTCTTGTTATTCTCGTTAATAGTTCTGTTAATAGTTCTGTTAAAAGATTACTGGGGTGGCAAACAGACAGGATGGTGGTTGGTTTTGATTAATAGTAGGGGTGTCATACACACCGTGCAGACCCACTAGACAACGAGTAACAACATGAGAATTTGCAGATCTCATGAAATGTATCATCTGAAAAAGAAAGACTTATATGAAAAATATGAGCAACATACATACTAGAAAAGATGATTTGAAATGCTTGAAAGATGTAAATAGAATAAATGAGATGGTTCAAAAAACACTTTTTAATTACTGTTGCTTAATACGTTTGTTGTCTAGGAAAAAGCGCAATCTGAAAAGTTTATCGGACCATAACTTGGCAACGCTTTGACCGATTTTGAAAGTTGAAGGAGATTTGCAATCTACTCATCAAGCCCTTCAAGAAATAGTCCCAAATAACTTCCTAAAAGCAATATTAAAATTTGTATTGTCCCCCCTATTAATAGACTGCCTCGTGGGTTACAGTCATGTCCGTTTTCAAAATCATGGGAACAATATGAGACGCTAATACTAGAATATTTATAGCAAGGCCAAATAGTTTCTCGCTCCTGCGCATTTGTTTGTATTGCTGCCGCAACAAACCTTTAGTTTTTCAATTGTTTTTCAATAGAAAACGAAATATTACAAATCCGAGTCCTTTTCACATCAGCACTTTTCTCCTGTTTGTGATTTGTTCACTTTTGCAGTCGTTCAGGCATCGTATGCAGGAGTGGAGTCTAATTATAATAAATGACGCGGACGCTATATCATTTTGCAATTAAGTCTACAAATACGACAATCTCCTAAAAAAAGTGCCCTCAAATCCTAGTCTGCAAGATCTAGCAGAACGTCTGCTAAAAATGAGGATTTATATAAACTGGCCCTTCTTGGACCTGCTACCAAAATAATTGTAGCCTTATTTCCCTCAGTTCCTAAAGAAAAAGGTTCCATGATTTTATGAACAATCATTGATAATGATATACAAGGTAAACTCGTCCACCGCAAAACTCTAATCCTGCTGACAGATGTAAACAAAACGCATGTGCTTTTTTTGTATTTTTGACCTTTTTGACGTCAGTGACCTAATGCATTATTCATATTTTTTGATCAGCTGATTCGATTTTGCAATGATCATTGGTAGAAGTCAATTATTTGCATTTCAAAATGGCGCGTGGACTTGCTTGGTAGGCGTATTTAATGGTGGTGGTACATCATGTCTAAATAACGTGACCAAAACCGAGAATAATCTGCAAGCCAGTGGCACAAGTTCATCGTCAAGATGATTGTCAAGTAACTGTAAGTTGAAAGAAACATCTTTGTTTTCGTTCGCATCGCTTAAAATATGTTTTTAGGTGTCAAATTTGCACGGCGGCGTTACGCATTGCATTTGCACTGCATTTGCATGCACTGCATTTCCCATTTGCAATGCAATGCAAACAATAAGTCAATATAGATTATTTATAGACATTGATAAGTCGGGCCAAACAAATTACTAAGGCCGACGGAATTAAATTTTAATGTTTCATCTTTCAAATAGAAATTATTACACGGGAGACAACCAGACGATCGGCCAATTAGATGTAATGTATGTGTAATTGTTTAAGCTCGGAGGGCCGGGAAGAGGGGGTGGGGGTGGGGGTGGGGGGGGGGGGGGGGGGGGGGGGCACTTACGTTTATTCACATACACGTTTGATCATCCAAATGGCTCTTTTAAAAATATTGTTGTTAAAAAATTGTTTGCCTTTTTTTTTTAAACCTTTTAAAATATTCCACACCCAAATACAGTTGTTACATAAAATAACTGAATCAAATGTATTGATACGTTTAACAAGTTAGATATGGATAAATGTTACTATTCCTTCATTGTGTAACCGTAACACACTGTATCCCAAACTAATGGAATGACCCAGATACGTTACAAACCAACCCACTACTTAATTGGTCCTTGATTGAACTTTCTCCTGGATTAAAGGTAGAATACACCATTGGTAATTGCTTGAATTATCAAGAATGGGTGGATTTGGGGGTTGTATTTTATAGTAAATATTGTAATTTGTATAGTAAATATTGTATAGTAAATATTGTATAGTAAATATTGTATAGTAAATATTGTATAGTAAATATTGCATGGCTGCCGAGAGAAAAGCAAGAAAAACGTCAATGGGTAGTGGTTTAAATTGTTTTTTCCCCAATCGCTGTCCGGCGATCGTGATTTTTTTTATCATTTAATTTTTCAGAACAAATTTTGTTGGATGCCTAGAATCATTATTTACTTTCAAATAAGTAAGATATTACTTAATAATTCGGTAGTAAATTTGTTTTGATATCTGCAAATGGTGTATCCTACCTTTAAGTAGCAGGCGGCATATTACAGATTTCCTCAACAAGCAAAATGTTGTTAAACTACAGTGCACATCCTGTGCTGAGTAATTTATCTACCAAACTGTGTTTCTGGATGACACTATTAACCTTGCGCTTTCCTGTGGTTTTCCTGTTTGATCATAAAGTAATTTTTTTCCACATTTCCCTTTTATGTACACTGCACTCTGCAGTGTGTTTTTTGTGTGACATTACAATAGTCATTGTCAGTTATCAGCTGTATAGTTTAACATTAACAGTCAACATAAATCACTTCAAATAGCATTGTTGGAATGATAAAACATGGATTGTATCAAGTTTCTTGACCTCAAAAGCTGTTCATATTTACTTAGTCTGTTTTATGATGATGATAAACTATTGTTAATAGATTGCCCTCTTATCATATTTATGTATGTATGTACATACATGTATGTATGTATGGATGTATGCGTTTGTTTATGGTGTAAATGGAGGACACATGCCTGGCGACACGAAGGTAAATTGGGGTTAGGGTTATAATCAAAGACGTCCTCGATTGAGACTCGTGTACAAAACCAATAAGAGCTGTGTCGGAAAAAGTACAAACAAAGGAAATTATCGAGAGGAACAAAATAAACTCCTTGATTTACACCATAAACAAACGTGTGTGTATGTATAAATTGTACACTCGCCATTTCCCAAATATTTCAGTTATTGGTCTGAATACAATTCTGTTGGTCCTGGAAGTTTGCTACAAATTAGTTTTACACTACCCAGGAATTTGTAAACTTTGGAAAAGTTAATGTCCAAACCAAGTTTAGGAAATGACAAGGCCAAACCACAGACCAAAAGTAAATCACATGACTCATCCACAACACTAACGATTATTGATCATCGGTTGATACCCCAGTCACATGACTGAAATCTTGCCCAAAGGTTGTTCAGATATAGACCGGGCGTCTCCATTGGTGGAACTAGTCAGTGCAAACGTTTGTTGTAGATTTTGATTGGCTGGTAATGAGATACGTCCCAGATAAATAAAAAACCAGTAGTTTTGACTGTTATCAGTTAGCAGATTGCCACTGACCAGTAAACATCAGTTTGTGGATTTTTACTCGAAAGGTAAGGGTGATTTTTTGATTTTTTGCTTGCAATTTTTGAAAGACTGAATTGTTTATGTGCATCACTTTGATTTGCTCTTTCACTCGTCTTTAGGTTTTCGCTATTGATATTAAACCATTCACCCATAAATATATCGATCGTCGTAAACAAGTTCAAGTTTAACGGAATTGACTGTAAAAAACATTTCTTTGTATTAATTCGACAATGCCTATTTTTTTTAATCATGTTTGGTTTTTAGCAATTAGTCTATCAGATTAATTGTTTTTAAAATCATGTATTTCAAAAGGTTTTCAATTGTATGTACATGAACATACAGGTTCAAAGGTCAGAATGTACATTGCTTAGCCGCTACTGTTATGTTAATGTAATGTGATACCAGTACTTTTATAGGTTGCTTGCAATGCACTTTCGTTTTCGTGTTAGGTGGCTATATTTAAAGTGCAGTTGACACCAAACAACTAAAACAAAATGTAATTTTGAAATTTATTTACCTCATGAATCAAAGCATCTTGACCCACTGTGTGGTGTTCTTGTATGACCTATGCTATGCATTGGTCAATGGTATTAAACAGTTTTTTAAAATATTTATTCCATAACCAACACATTTTTCAAAAGCAAAATGTGCAACCATTTGAATCAAACAACATACATTGTGTGTATCTCAAATCATCAAGAACAAAGATCTGATGGAAAATATGCACTAAAATTTGTATATTTTTTTGAGTGCTTTTAGCAGAGTTTTGATTTATTGCCAGGAATATTTGCTATTACAATGTGTTTTATCCATAATCTCTTTCTTTTGTAGGGATGATGGATATTTATTACCTGGCTTATGGAGTTAAATATTATTGAAATTCACAGGGATGGAAATCTTTCAGAGTAAAAAGTGCTATAAGATTAAGCAAATAGCATAAAAGGCATATTTATTTTCCAGCAGCTGTAATGGAGTTTATCAAACCATCCTAATGGACGACGTGCATTACCGGTATATTAACAACATTTGCAAGTTTGTGTAGATTCTATGATACTGTTGTGTTTGCATGTTAAGTGCAGCTGCAGTACAGGTCGCACCTGTGAATAGTTTTATCTGCATTAACCCTAACCATTCCTAATACTTTAAAATCCTCTTTGCAAGATGCAGGATTTTGTAGGATTGAGGGCACTTGGAAGTTGATGCATCAGAGGATTTTGCAAGATTAAGGGCATTTTTTTTTTCACTGGAGGATAATGCAAGATCCAGGTCATAAGGCCTAAACTAATGCTGGATGATTTTGCAGGATTGAGGTTACTTGGGTATTTATCCAAATGAGGATTTTGGAGGATTGAGGTTATTTGTTACTTTGTACTTTCACACTGCTCATGATCTGTAAACATTTTCAATATAGAGCTTCAGTCAAAGATAAGGAATGTTTGCGTACCAAGAGTCATGTGTGCAGACCCTTGTTGTAAAAGGGCACTTACATTATACCATGGAGGTAGTTTGGTTTTGCATTAATAACACATTTAATAAACAGTGCATGTATGTACATACATTAACTATCGGTTTTAATATATCTTGGTACCATCTGTTTGTTTTTCAGTTATTGTTTGACAGGATAAGCTGTATTGGAATAGACGGCGCAAACAGCGTTCAAGGCAGTTTCCAAAAATGGATGAAACTGTAGCAATCAACATGACCCAGGTAAGAAAAAATGGCGACAGGACCGTGACAAAATATTTATTCTTACAAATGCTTTCAACTATTCTACATAATTTATGATTGGATCTGATCTTGATGGTAACGTTAATAATATAGGGACTAGAAAACTGCATGTGCGGAACTACCGGTAGATCTTGTGTTCAACCGAGTTGTATTCCTTGTTTGTTGTTAATAATGTACATAGCTCTTACATACTGTACAAGTAAAATATTTATTTTTGGAGCATTTGCAACCACATTAGAGTCTTTTTTTTAATTCATTAGGGAAACAAGTAGAATTAGGGAGACATTTTAATGTTAATTATCACTCCTGCTTATGGAAAGTCTAGAAAGCTGCAATTTTGGCGATTGGCTTTGCAGCATGGAGCTTTAAAAAGGAGGCCCCCTACAATTTGGATCCAATTTGGGTCAAGGGTGTATTACTGGACCTAAAGTATACTTCTCTCAACTCTAATGACACAATTTAAAAAAAAATGTGAACAGTTACTTGTGGTGGAAAATGTGATTTTCTGAAGTGTCACAGTTGGTGTCTTGCAAATCAACGTGATTTTTCGTGTTCACTGTTGCATTTTGTCGTCTCTATCATCATTTTACCCAATGGTGATAAGTCCAATAACTTAAAAGTGGATTTTGTTCTCTTATAGAAACGGGATCCGTAACTACACAATCGCCGCAATTCCAGCGATAGCTTGTTCAATTATATTCACGACTGTTTCTTTTCTGGGTATTTCCTGTAGTTACCTAGGTCATCCTCCTCCGACTCGGCTAGGGAGCGGAATCCTGAACTAGATGCTGAGATGGAGAAGGTTTTCCAGCCTCCGCCCAAATTTGAGATTCTGGATACGTCAGTGGAAGTACAACCTGGACATAATATCCACTTTGACGAACATGATTATGACAGTAAGTGTAGTCAGAATGTGCTATGAGTGTAACAAATACCGCTATACTGAACAACCGGGTATGACCAACGTCGCCCTTTGTCCCCGATTTTATGCAAATCTTGTAAGCAGTTCTTGTAATCTGGTTCCTGCTGCACCGCAATAACTACAATAGCCTAAATGACAACAGAATGACAGGAACCAGTCCACATGACATACCCTGACTGTGTGCCAAAGACCATGCTTGTATCATCAAAGGCACATCCTATCACCTGTCTGTCATACTCTACTACACATAAGTCATGGCTTCTAGTTTAGATCACTACAAATTTGACTCAGCTGATCTTGGTATTGTCTTACAGGACATCGACACCAGGACCATCACCATCACCACCATCCTCTCAGCCCGCTCCGCAAAAACAAAAGCTTCCCCCGAATGTCAGGACTGGGCGAAAAACCCCACCATCATTATCCGGGCGGCAGGCACCAACGGCCCGGCGCTGTGGCTAGCTTTACTGAGAGGTCTGAGATCAGCCCGATAGCGGAGGGAGAGACCGAAGGAGATGAGAATGAAGAGGAAGATGAGAAGGCGGGGAAAGAGGTCGAAGTCAAGGCGGAAGATGTTCAGGTTGACATCAAGGAGCAGCAGAAGGAAAACGGAGAAGTGATGATGGAGGAAGAACCAAGACGAAATGTACCCAAGGTAAAGGGGTCATGGGAAGAGGGGTGTGACCTGTATTACATAATAGTCAAGGAAGGTTGTTTCTAAGTACGGAATATGTACAATTGATCACTAGAGTAGCATGTGGCTTGGACCCAAAATAATTCACTACAACAATGATAAGTAGAGAGATAGCCAGGATCAAAGTCCAATTTCACAAAGCTCCTATCAAAAAATCAGATGAGAACCATAATATAAGATAATAGACATGGCATGGCACTTTAGCCGGTAACTGGATTTTGGTAAGCAGATATTGTCTGTGTTTAGCAGGGTTTTGTGTTGAGCAGTTCATGAGATAGACCCTGCATTGAGGTGGGGTTGTGATGACCTTAGAAAAGGCAAGGGGGAGGGGGGGAGCGAGCAAAGAGAGGTGAGGAATTAGGCAAATGACTTTTAGTAGAAGTAGAGGTGTATCTTGTTTCAAGGTGTGTCTTGAAGAGACCTAAAACTAATTGAAACCCGACGTTATAGTTTTCTTAGCAGAGGCTGCCAGAACATGGTTTCTGTTATTTATTAATAATTTATTACC
Organism: Crossaster papposus; assembly: GCA_037893245.1. Taxonomy (NCBI): domain Eukaryota; kingdom Metazoa; phylum Echinodermata; class Asteroidea; order Velatida; family Solasteridae; genus Crossaster; species Crossaster papposus. Next base: position 319,319 of record JBAIAA010000985.1, on the reverse strand, counting down.
ACAAGAGTAAAGGCTAGGCCTAGCTGTACTTAAGTTGATACAGCAGAGGACACAGCCATGGGAGTAACAGGCTTTGCGGAGTGCAGTAAGCATACGAATAATACACTTCTGCTTCTTTAAACAGTTTATCATCGGTGACCCTGACCAAGACGAAGATGGCATTTATCGTGCGGAAGGCCAAGAACCAGAAACTATGGAAGAAGCTCATTCGACTGAAGACCTGGTGGACTCTAATAAACATCCCCACAAACATCACCATCACCACCATCACCACCGGCATCACCACAGAGACAAGGACAGTCTCGTGTAAGTATTACTGTAGCTTAGAATTGTCACAATTTCTATTTTGTTACTCCAAATAGGTTATTTTTGAATACCTTGAGATTTTTGGGTTTAAAAAAAAAAAAATTGGCAGAGGGAGGAAAAGCATCGAACAGCTGTTGTCACATCCGGCCCAAGCAGGGAATTGAACCCGGGACACATTGGCAAGTGGCGAAAACTTTATCCACTGCGCCACACTACCTTCCACAATGTATATTTATAGTCTCTCACAACTCGGTCTTTTGTCTCCGTCTACAGGCCTGAGGACCTGTCACAACGCCACCATAGACACCATCACCATCATAGGAACCACAGTAGCACCGACATCCCTGAGCTGAGGTATCGTAAAGGGAGCAGCGTCAACTTGGAAGGCTTGACTCGCGTTCCTACAGAACTCGATGAAGCCATGACACTCAAAGAAGCTGATCTAGATGACATGGCTCGTGAGTTATCAAGACATTCAAACACTGTGATAAATGCTTCTTTACCAAAAAAATAATAAATTGTTGAAGGTGCCTTTGCACTTGGCCATGCAGTTCTTATTCTAAATTTCTATATAAATATATGTTCCATTATCGATGCTATAAAGTAGAGTGACTGATGGATTTTGGCGGATTTGGTTCAGTACTAAATAAAATCTCTCAAAAGAAACCAGTAGAGAGAAGACAATGACAAGAAGGTACAGTTTTAGAGATAGAATATTCTGGAAAAACCCAATCCACATATTGGCCTATGCAGGATTCGAACCCGGGTCATAGTGGTGGAAGAACCACTACTACCAACTTTTTTTGTTGGTTTGAGCCTAACTCACAAAATTTGATAAATGGTTAAAAAATAAAAATATCGCAAAACGGCAAAACAAAAATAAAGTGTATCAACTACAGCAACAGTACCTTCCTGTATTACAGTGTTGCCATCATCTCATTCCTTGATTGGTTTGATGGTTTTTTTTACAGTTCATCGTCTGGCCGATGTTCCTGGGGTTCATCGCCACCGCGTCACCAGGAAGGTCAGTTCCTTGATCCACATTGGCCAGCGATCCTCGGAAGTACTGGACCATGTCGGCAAGGTTGCTGGCAAGAAGGAGTTTGATCATCGACCGCACGAGGTAAGCAAACAAAATGGCTTCCTCCACATTTTGGGTGTTAGGAGTTGTTTGTATTATCGATAACGTTCGTGATAGTCAAGTGTTTCCAGGAGTAAAATGATTGTAAGGTAAACAACAAAATGCCCATTGATCCAGAATTGTGTCTCAGTTGAGGATGCTTCTCTGTAATGAAGACTAACCTTTATTTGCATTTACAAAAATACTCCTTGATAGAAGAAATGAATTTGAAACAATACATTGAACCTTAACATGTATAGACGCCATATTAGCTCACTGTTTGAAAAGTGATTTGTTAAAAAAACAATTTGAAGATCAAATTAAATTGCTGCATGCGAAGACAGAAAGAAAGTAATTGTTTATCAAACCTTTTGTTGTTGTAAGGGTCAATTGCAAGTAGAAAACAAAAATTGCTAAATGAACTTGTAATCAATAAATGAACCTTTCTCATGCAATTATTTCTCCCAGGTCTTTGTCGAGTTAGATGAGTTGTTCAAGGTCGAAGGTCATGACATGCAATGGAAGGAGAAAGCTCGGTGGATCAAATTTGAGGAGGATGTTGAAGAAGGCTCTGACCGATGGGGCAAACCTCACGTTGCTTCCTTGACATTCCATAGCCTTATAGAGCTACGCAAACTCCTAGCACATGGTAAGATCATGGAGGCTTGTCTTGGTTTAGAGGGTCTGCACAAAATCCTGTTTTTGTGTGTTTTCTTGTCTCTCAGCACCATGTGATTTTAGATCTCACATGCACAAGGGCTTCGCATCAGAACTGGGTACTGAAGTACCCGGCTCCTGAAGTACCCGGCTCTTGATGTCATTTCACCTTAACAAAATATATATATCTTCTCTTAGGTGCAACCCTTTTGGATTTGGAGGAGACACACTTGTCTGATATCTTTCATCGGATCGTTGACAAGATGATCACGTCAGATCAGATCTTGGAGGAGAACACCGGCGATGTCTTGAGAGCTCTGCTGCTCAAACACAAGTAAGATTCTTCAAAATTGGTTCATTATTTTTCCTCCTTTTTTAAATTCTTGAAAAGCTGCTGTGAATGAAATCTTAAATAAAAAAAATTCATTTGGCACCTTAACCAGTTCGTGTCGGAGGATGTGTATACACGCAAAGTTTTTACGGAATTCAAAACGGATGACAGGTAAAACACTTCGCGTGTAAGGCCAGAAATATATGTCAGCGACTGGCTTGCAGCGAGCAAGGCCGCAAATATCAAGGTGTGCTACCCACAGATGCTGGCCTGAACCCGTCTCAGATCGAGGTTTGTGAAAAACAATCTTCCCGTCTGGGCCCGGTCAATGTCAAAATAATCCCGTTGCGAACTGGTTAATAAATGCAAGCATCCAAGAGGCAAGCCTATTGGACGTCTTCGTGCAACTGCAATAAGTGTCTTTATGCTTGGGATTTTCAACGCAATTTTTTTTTTTGCTTTGTCGTTGAGTGTTGAAATTTGTATGCATGTTCTTTTTTAATGTTTAATTTGTCAATTTTCATGTACAATCTACATTTATCACATACAAAAATGGATTGTATCTGTTAGCAGTTGTCATTCCTGTCATGTTCTCGCATACGAGGGATAATTGATAAGTTTGTGGCTTATAGAGTCAGTTTTAGAAAATCATACATTTGCTTTTCAACATTGCCCATCCTACATTATAAACACGATTAGTCCAGCAGTCATAGAGCGGAAGACACTTAATACCAGGGTTGTAGTCGAGTCCCTGCAAGTCCATTCACAAGTCCCTTCATGAAGCCAGTCACAAGTCCTTTCATAAAGGCAGTCACAAGTAACTGGATGAACAATGACAAAGGAATGCTTTTGTCAAAGCTGATTTGAATAGCTTGCGATTGGAATTGGAACTGAAGGACTTGTGATGGACTTGCAGGGACTTACAGGGACTTGCAGGGACTTGTGACGGACTCGACTACATCCCTGCTTAATACTGACCCGTGTAGTTTTACTACACCATAGGATCAAACAGCCAACATTTATTTATAACATCTCTCCCACAGATTCTGCTTGATTTTAAGATAACTGATTAGCTTAATCTAAATACACTTAAAGGGTACTTCTATTTTCAATCTGAAATTGGTGGACAATTTACTTTCACGAAATGGTTGAACCCAGCTTTGTAGCACTGGTGCTTGGGAACAACGCGCACCACACCCAACATGCAACGCACACACCTGTATGTAATTTGCACACAATACCTCTGCTATGCGTACCATACTTTAGTTGCTATAGGAAAATTCCATGTGACTCGCTCTAAGCCAATCAAGACACAGAATCTGGTGGTGAGGTGTTATATCAGCAGCTTTCATCCCGAGAGGGAGCTTTTCCGTGACCTGTCGATCTTGACCTTTCTTGACCCTCTCTGACCTTTCCCCTGACCCCAGGCACGTGCATGAACGCCACGGCCTGCTGAAGAACCTATCCACAGTCAGTCTATCCTCCATGATTGGTGGCCATTACCATGACAACATGCATCGGAACACCCAATCCGAGGTCAATTTCAGGTGCGGTTGCTATGGCGCCCAACTAAGCGCCAACATTTCCTCTCTCTTTTTAGAACAAACTTGTCAAGGATTCGAGATCATATTAGTACCCTAACCTTCTACCAGATTCCTGAATGGAACAAAAAGTTCCCGCATGTTCAAAGTGACTTGGTTAATCGTATCAATTTGAATTAGCTTGAAGGCAAAAGTTGAACCATGCTTAAAAAAAAAATTGTGCAAACAAATGTTCAGTTTCTTGAGCAGTTTTGCAGTAAAACAAATATTGTAAAGGTATATTTTACCACCCTCGGGATCAATGGGTTTTACTATTTTTTTATTTTTTTTTCATTTGTGTAAAATTCCTTTCATTTTTGAGCTTTTTTCTCAGTCACTTTTTTTTCACATTCATGTTCACATTCTGCTTGTTTGTTTTTTGCTGCCAAAAAAAGAAGCATGCTTTCTATTATTCTATTGCACTGAAGTTGTCTTTCCTCTTTTGCAAAGTTTGCAAATTTGTTTGATAATGAATTTTCAAGTTCATTCATGTGTTTTTCAAAAAAGAACCTTTTGCAAAGACTGAACATGTTGACATTAATTTACAAACATCAGGTTTCAAAGAGTTAAAAGTCTGTCTAGATGCATAATGAAAAAAATTAGAAATGATGCAGATTCCTTTGTGCTTAACCTCCATTTTCCCCGGGAACATTGACCATTTTTCTGTAGGCATCTTAAGGAGAGTCCTGGCATTCTCAAGAACATGTCCTCGATCAGTTTGACTGGAGGGCGCGACAAAGATAAGCTGCCGAAACACGCCACGGAGCCAGCAGATATGGAGCTCCGATACGAGGTGAGACTCCAGACTAGACATACTCATCTTTAAAATCTCACAATACAGACTGATGTTTGGTTGAATGAGCTATCTACCTCATGTTGGGAAAAACTTAACTAAACAGGAACTTCCTTATTGGACAAAAATCAACTTGGGATTTCAAAACACTTCAATAATTGTGAAATTTTGCTTGTAAAGTAAACAAGGGTTAATGATTACGTTTTAGTTTTATTGTAGAATTAAGTGTTGTATCTTTGTTGTTAATCTTATGCAAGCTTTGGATTAACCATTTATACAATTAAAAAAAAAAGGATATAATTTTTTTAATTGTCATATTGAACCTTTTAACCTTTTAACCTTTTAACCTTTTTCAGAATGAGGTGAAAATCCCCATGCTAATGGAATCCAAAGAAGAAGTCTGTATTCCGGACATCGACGACAACGCGCCCATGTACAGCCAGCATCACCCTCCCGCCCCATCGCAGCGACCCATCCACATCTCCCGCTCCTTCGCTAAGAAGCTGGACCTGCAACGCCTAGAGGGAATCATGCGTAAGATCCCCGCAGACGCCGAGGCCACCACCGTCTTGGTTGGCGAGGTGGACTTCCTCAAGAAGCCTGCCTTGGTCTTCGTCCGTCTGGCGGAGGGGACGATGCTAGAAAACTTCTCGGAGGTTCCCATCCCCGTCCGGTTTGTCTTCGTGTTGCTGGGACCCATCATCAGCACGGTGGATTACCACGAGTTGGGCCGTTGCTTCTCGACGCTGATGTCCAGCGAGGTAAAAGAAGTCTTATTTAATTATTAAGGCCCGCGATTCCAAGCCGCCCGGTTCCTCTTCAAAGCCTAAGTAGAGGCCTGACTCGTGAGGCCTGTCTTGAACTTCCCTGATTCTTTCTGGTAATAAAACACAAGGATTTCCCAAAAGCACCCTGGGCACTGCAGCTCGGAAAAGACCGAATATAACCTGCAGAGAGAAGAAAGTGAGAAGAAGGTACAGTTTTAGAGGTTGGAGGAAAACTCCATATGAATAATCTGGGGAAATCTGGCTTCTCATGGTTCATTGGCTCAGGTCCTGAAGCATTCATTATGTGCAGCAGAGTGAAGAATAGATTTTGACGGACATGGTCCTCTGCTTAGTAAAACTAAGTAGAGAGTTAGTGAATTTCTAGAAGTTAGTGATTTCTTATGTCATCTTGCATTTTTTTTCTTTTCTGCAACCCCGCCCAATCTCTCCCTAGTTTTGGTCCTCGCAAATATTTGGAAGTACTTATACATTAACCCAACCCCGGTCCTCTGTTGCATTTTCCGTAGCACTTCCACGAGACGGCGTACAGTGCAGATTGCATGGAGGACTTGCTGAGTGCAATGAACGAGTTCATCGACGATACGGTGGTCTTACCCGCCGGGAATTGGGACAAGGAGCTGCTGCTGCCGATCCTACGCACTCAGAACATGAAGATGAGGGAGAGGAGACAGGGGAAAGAAGCGATTGCAGAGGAGGAGGAAGAGGATTTGATTCCGACGGATGTCACCCAAGTCGACCGTAAGTTCCAACCTTAATACGTTGTTACACGAAGTCGTTATTTATATCAACATTCCATGCACTATGCTCAGCTAAGAAGTGCCTGAAAAACAAATATACAATGGTTTGAGGGTGGGTAGTCGATATTAGCTCCCCGAGGTATTGGTAGTTGACAAACTAGTTCCCGAGGCGAAGACGAGGGAACTATGTTGTCAACTTCCAATACCGAGGAAATTGCTGATACGTGTGCTGTCATCTTTTCTTGTGTAGTTTGGGCGATGTAGTTTTGTTTGGGGGGTTAACTATTGTGAATGTGGCCTGACATGCACATATCCGTTCAAATTGATCAATTATAGATAAGGTGAAGCCTTTCAAGCGGCGAGCCAAGCACATCGACCCATTGAAGCGTACCGGCTGTCTGTTCGGAGGTCTGGTGAACGATGTCAAGCGACGGTATCCATGGTATCTGAGTGATCTCAGGGATGCCATCAATCTACAGTGTCTTGCCGCAATCTTCTTCATCTTCTTTGCTGCGCTGTCCCCAGCCATCACGTTCGGAGGTTTACTCGGTGAGTTAAAGTCCTCCTCACAGTTCTTGTCACTTTTGTCAGAGAACAGAAGTCTGCCTTCAGTTAGTGAGAATGGTTTGCTCATTGGCTTACTAGCATGTACTGACACAACAGCAAAAAACCTAAATATGCAACCTTAGGTTCTGAAATAGCTGGACAATTTAGGTTGTGCCCGAAATCATAATTTTGCTCATGAAATGCAAAAAGGCAATAAATTACCCTTGAAAATGGCAAAACGAAAAGAAAAAGGAAAATGGGACACAATAAAAAGGGGCACTTGTTAAGGTTTGCATTAAAAAAAATTATATTGCATAGAAATTCACGATTACCGTTTCAATCTTTCTGTTTTGACAGCTGAAAAAACGGGCAACTTGATGGGCGTATCGGAGATGATCCTAGGCACGTCAATCTGTGGTGTGGTCTTTGCTCTGGTCTCTGCCCAGCCTCTTATCATCATTGGAGCTACGGGGCCGCTGCTGGTCTTTGAGGAAAACTTGTACTCTGTAAGTATTCAGTCAGAATGTCTGGACGAGATTTCACTGTGCTGTTATGCTATGTATGGACTCGCGTTACTTGTAGCGCAAGCAAGGCTAGTTTGATTAGAACCGAAGTCAAAGGTCAAGAGGCTGGAATTGTACAATTGGTCTCGTTTGAAAACTTGAGGTTCAATTGCAATCAATCTTGGGTCATAGATGCAATATGGAAACTTGCAATGTGACGGTGGTATTAAAGGTCGCATACTGAGGTCAAAGGCCATTTGAGGTCAAGTTGTGAAATAGGCTGGAAATGTCAAACTGGTTCGATGAAAAGTTGAAGTCCATTTACAATCAAAGTTCAACAGCTGCCGTTTGGTAACTTTGATATGGTGGTGATGTTATCACTGCTCCCGTATTCTTTTGGGGTAATTGCGAAAGCAGACGAGACGCGTAGTTCTAGAATTAACCTTATATTATCATATTTGTATTATTTTGTTGGGCAGTTCTGTGTGAGCAGTGACATTGAGTATCTTCCATTCCGTGCCTGGGTTGGTATTTGGATGTTTGTCATCTGTACCGTGACGGTAGCTCTAGAGGCCAGCGTTCTCGTTCGGCTCTTCACACGATTCACGGAGGACATCTTCTCTTTTCTCATCTCCCTCATTTTCATCGTGGAAGTTTTCAAGAAGTTGTCTAGTGTAAGTTGATAATAGTTGCTTTTGTTCTCTTTTTTTGTATTGAGAATCTTGAAGAAACTGGAATATTTAGTTTTTTATTGTATTTCTTCAAAATCAATACTCTATTGGCATTACACACATATATATATTTTTGACTATGCGCGCTTAGAGCGACCGTTCGCAGTAATTTTACAGTATTGCGACGACCACCGTCGTTAGGACGACCGTTTGCCGGTCGTCCGAGCGCCCAAGTACTCGATAAAATTTCATTTTTTTAAAATTTTATTAAATATGTCGATAGATTTGGGTACATTATCCTAATGGTTTTTAATTTTGTGGCAAAAGCTCTAGGTAAAAACGGGTTAGGTTACAAATAAAAACCTAAAATTTTGCGTGCGTCTCTATGGACCGGTCGCGCTAATGATGGTTTATCAATAATATATATATATATATATATACTTCATACAGGATACTTATTCATCTATAAATATCTATTTAAATTAAATTAAATTAATTGTATTTAGTGATTGTTGAGCCACCAATTATATTTCTTTTTGTTTTCATGGTTGTTTGTGATCTTGGGTCTGAGATTTTGTATACTTATATTTTTGGGGGGAAAATAACTTGTTTTTTCTTGGTTTAACATCAGGTGTTTGCAACGCACCCCCTTCTGGAGGACTATTGCTTTGATTCGGAGCTCGACGCCAACTCAACAGACATGTACAACGACACAGAAACTACAACGCCATTCTACGCGGCCAACAACACAGACAACAGCACTGGGGCAGTCTGTACTGTCTCAGTACAGGCTAAGACCAACCAGCCAAATACCGCACTGCTCTCGATGATTCTCACGCTGGGCACGTTCTTCCTGGCCTACTTCTTGCGGATTTTGAGGAACAGTAGATTTCTCGGCCGCGGGGTGAGTGTTACAAATTTAAATATTTCATCTATATACCAATGAAGAATCAACTTTTGCGGTAACACAAAATTAATTTACGTGGAATTATTATAAAACGGTTATTACTAATTTGTTTTATATTTTTTTTATTTCATTATAAATGCAATTAGTGTGAAATGTTTTTAATTGGTAACCAATTTCCTCCGCCCTTGAAACCATTGTGATCCCCTTTTCTCTACTAGGCACGCAAGACCATTGGAGATTTTGGAATTCCTATTGCCATTGTCATTATGGTGATTGCAGATTTGTTGATTTCACCAACCACATACACCCAGGTTAGTCAGAATACTTGTACAGTCACAGTGGTGAAAATACGTGTCGCAAGAGGGGCTGGACACCAGATGACAATAAGGGGGAGGGATTCTGTTCATGATACATACGAGAAATACAAAATGGTGCATTTCCTTGCATCAACCTTGAACCTTGCATCAAAATGGTGCTTTTTAAACTTCTGTATTGTTTGTCTTCAGTTTTGAATACATTTTACCAGTATAAAGTTGCAAGATGTCCCCAAAGTGCCTCCCCCCCTTGATATCTTAAATAGCCCACAAATATATCACTTGCCTTCGGTGCCTTCTGTGAAAACTTGTGGTGCATTCCCAGGTCTCCCTCAACGTTTTCTGGACTCTAGATTTATAAATTATCTTGAGTATTTAGCATGTCGGGCTGACATACTTTATAGTAAATAGGCTCCTTTTAGCCCCAAACTTTTCAAGTACGGAAGTGAAACATCTATAGATTCTCTATGTATTATATGTGCCCAGTTAGTCAAATTGATGTAAAAGAACGTTGCAACCATCTTTTTTTTTCATATATCATCTCGATGAAGGGCAATTGGTGCCGAAAATGTTGAAAAGACTGGGACTAGGATATAACATTCCCAATTTGTATTAGGAAATACTTGATACACAATACTCAGGATTTTTTGCAAATTGATAAAGCATGTTTAACATGTAAAACAGCAGCATCGTATTTCTGACGCGTTTCTGTTTTTGATTTCTCGTCTACCAGAAACTTGAAGTGCCTAACGGTTTAGAGCCGACAGATAGCTGTGCTCGTGGATGGTTCATCAACCCCCTTGGAATCAAGAGACCCATGTCTGCCGGTCTGGTGTTTGCAGCGATTATTCCAGCTGCTTTATGCTTCATCCTACTCTACATGGAATCACAAATAACAAGGTGGGAATAACATGGAATCTGAATTTGGATTACTTATATCTGCCTAGTTGGGGGTCACAGGTCACAGCCGCCCTGTTCTTTTCACACTACTGCTGCCTCTTAACTCGGGTTGAACCCGCTGCTGCCCTTGGTTGAGTTTTATTTGTCAACGCACACGTGTGCAAATCACCAGTTTTCACGGCTGTTCCAAGCCTACACAAACAAAATCCTGATACTTCGAGAACATATAGTAAAAGAGCTGGTACTAGCACGCAATTTGTGAGGGTTTCTGGCAAATTTGTTTGACTTTATTGACTTTAGTCAACAGCTTGGCTGAAGGGGTTACCCAAAGCCAACCTGTTCAGAAATTGTTCCCGACTTTCGTCAACGACTTTCGTCAACAGCTTGGCTGAAGGGTTACTCATAGCAAAGTTTTTTAGACATTTTTCTGACTTTTGTCAACAGCCTGATCATCAACAAGAAGGAAAACAAACTGAAGAAAGGTTCCGGTTTCCACTTGGATCTGTTTGTCCTGGGAGTAATGGCTTGCTTCAACTCTTTCCTGGGTCTTCCGTGGATGTGCTCTGCCACCGTCCGATCGGTGACCCACGTGGGAAGCTTGACGGTGGTGAGCAAGACTCACGCCCCCGGTGAGAAGCCCCGGATAGAGGTCGTCAGAGAGCAACGAGTCACAGGTTTCCTCGTCAATCTATTCATTGGTGAGTATTGGGGATGTCTCGGAATCATTTAACCAGTTTGCGCCAGAATTATTTTAACATCACAGAGCCGAGGCGCGGGATTATTTTTAACGAAACTCGATCCGAGGCGGGTTAAGGCCGGTGGTACTGGGAAGCACACCCACCCATTTCTGGCCTTGCTCGCTGCCGACAGACATTTACGGCCTTGCCCGTGGCGTGTTTATGTGTCATCCGTTTTGAATCTGGGAAAATTGTTGTGTGTATATACGTCCTCCGGCGCGAACCGGTTAAAGAAAAACAGGTTTGGTAAAATTATAATTTCCAACCTAAAAAAGCGTTGCGGCAAAAATCATATGCAGCGAATACGTGCATGTTTGTGTTGGCGTTAGTGCGTTGTAGTTTAGGCAAGTCGGCTTCAATAACGCACTTGTATAGATAACAAACACATATGCACATTGCTGTACACAAGTCGTGCACAATTGAGGTTTCCTAAGGTTTCTTATATTGTACATAGTCAACGCTCTAGTCATTTAATATATCTGTACAGTTGAAGTACATTCTTGATTTAGTCAGATTGGTAACAATTGGCTTTCTTCTGGTTACTTCATTTGCAGGTCTGTCTATTGCTCTAGCACCCCTCCTGAGACAGGTTCCCTTAGCGGTCTTGTTTGGTGTCTTCCTGTACATGGGCGTGGTATCATTGAACGGTATACAGATGGTTGATCGTGCTCTACTCATGCTGATGCCTGCCAAACATCATCCAGATGTTGCCTATACCAGACAGGCGAGTTCACAATTTATTCCACATTTGTGACCCACCACCCCAAAACCAGACTGAAGTCAAAATTGTTCATATTTTTATACCATTGGATTGCTAGCGTTTTGAGCTTTAAAACTCTAATTTATAGTCTGTTTATGTTTAAACCTTTTTTTTAAAAATCCCCGAAAGTGATAATATCGGCCTTGCTCAATAATGTATGATAATGATGAACGACTTTAGTACTCGTTTTCTCAAAAGCATCCCTTGACACTTCCTAACTTCAAAAAGATGTAACTTCAAAAGTATACCACCTATTTGAGTCCACTATAGCTTATTTTAACTAACGATTTGTGGAAAAAAAATTTTTTTTTAAATTTTTTTAATTTTTTTTGTGTACAATGCCGTATCTCGAAATGGCATTTGCCGACTTCCGCCTGGTTTTGGCGTGATGGGTCAGATTTTCTTTGCAATTGATTACACACTTGTGAATGGCGTACAAGCCAGCTAAACTGATTTTCTGACCTTACAACTCTCCATTTAAAATGCTCATATTTATTGTAAGTGGGGTCAGGCAGCCATACTACAAAGGTCAAGTACTGAGGTCAAAGGTCATTGGAGAACATGATTGGTTTTCTTGATTTAAAAAAAAAAAAATCAATATCTACAAACCTAAAACGTGAAACAAGTCATTTTTTTTGTGTTATAACATAAGAACCCCCAAATCCATCCTTTTCCGAAAATGACAGCAAAAGCAAACTTGTACATTCCTTTTAACGCAGTCCACACACGTGATTTGTTAGAAGTGCGATACAAATAGCTGACATATCTATAGGCAAACTGATCCTAAGACTCGTTTTTAGACTCGCAGTTTATTTGATGTCAACAGGTGAAGTCATTCCGTATGCATCTGTTCACCAGCATTCAGTTGATATGCCTAACAGTACTCTGGATTGTTAAGAGCACCGCAGCAGCGTTAGCATTTCCATTCCTTCTCATCGTACTGGTTCCCGTAAGACAACTCATGAAGAGGTTGTTTTCAGCATCAGAATTAGAAGCAGTAAGTATCAATGATGTTTGCACATAACTGATAAGTACATTGTTTATGTTGTTTTTGTTTTTGTTTCGAAATCGCCATCCGGCGATCATGAACTTTGGTTTATACAATTAAATTTTTCGAAACAATTACAGGATATCTAGGGCAATCATTTTGATGGATGCCTACAATCATTATTTACTTTCAAATAAGTAAGATACTTCTTATACATTCGGTAGTATTTTGTTTCGATATCTGTAAATGGGATAGCCTACCTTTAAGATACACCAATTTAATTGAGCTTTTTGTTTATTTCAGCTCGACAGCGAAGAAACCGAAGCAGATGCGGAAGATAAAGATGAGTACCAAGCATCTCACATGCCATTGTAAGACGTTGCAAGAATTTGACAGTTCACTAATTACTACATTACTGAAATGCAAGTAAATTCTTCTAACTGAGCGAAGTACTATAGTATAAGTACTAGCAGCTGATTTAACACGAACAGTCCTCGATCTAATTTAACAGGATTTATGTTTATGATTACCACGCACATATATAATATGTAAGTACTGTAAATAACAATCGAGATTTATCTTGTCCAGGTTCCAAAAGCTATTTTTGTAACGCTGTAGATAGTCGAAGTATTGCAAAAAGCACTTTGTACGCTTTTTCTTTTTCATAAAGTTACGTACTTGTTAATTGTTCAGAAAACTCAATTTTAGCCCATTTTAGATAAAAATACAAGGCTTACCCCTTACAATTATTAATTGTTCAGAACACTAATTGTTATCTCATTTTTGATAAAAAAAATGCAAGGCTAACCCCTTACAATTGTTAATTGTTCAGAACACTCAATTTTGGCCCATTTTGGATAAGGCTTTTACCCCTTACAATTTTGTTTGCCTATTTTGGATAATAATGAAAGGCTAACCCCTTACAATTGGTCATTGTTCAGAAAACTTAATTTTAGCTCGTTTTGGATACAAATACAAGGCTAACCCCTTACAATTTGTAATTTTTAAATTATTGGCTATCGGTTCAATTATGGGCTATCGGTTCAATTATGGGCTATTAAAAAAAAAAACTCAATTTGTGCCCAATTTTGATAAAAATGCAAGGCTAACCCCTTACAATTTGTAATTTTTCAATTATGGGCTATCAGTTCAATTATGGGATATATCGGTTCAATTATGGGATATATCGGTTCAATTATGGGATATATCGGTTCAATTATGGGATATATCGGTTCAATTATGGGCTATCGGTTCAATTATCAGCTATTGAAAAAAAACTCAATTTATGCCCAATTTTGATAAAAATGCAAGGCTAACCCCTTACAATTCCTAATTTTAAAAACCCTCAATTTGTGCCCAATTTTGATAAAAATTCAAGGCTAACCCCTTACAATTTGTAATATTTCAATTATGGGCTATCGGTTCAATTATGGGATATATCGGTTTAATTATGGGATATATTGGTTCAATTATGGGATATATTGGTTCAATTATGGGATATATCGGTTCAATTATGGGCTATCGGTTCAATTATGGGCTATTGAAAAAAAACTCAATTTGTGCCCAATTTTGATAAAAATGCAAGGCTAACCCCTTACAATTTGTAATATTTCAATTATGGGCTATCGGTTCAATTATGGGATATATCGGTTCAATTATGGGATATATCGGTTCAATTATGGGCTATCGGTTCAATTATGGGCTATTGAAAAAAAACTCAATTTGTGCCCAATTTTGATAAAAATGCAAGGCTAACCCCTTACAATTCCTAATTTTTTAATTATTGGCTATCGGTTCAATTATGGGATATATCGGTTCAATTATGGGATATATCGGTTCAATTATGGGATATATCGGTTCAATTATGGGCTATTAAAAAAAACCTCAATTTGTGCCCAATTTTGATAAAAATGCAAGACTAACCCCTTACAATTTGTAATTTTTCAATTATTGGCTATCGGTTCAATTATGGGCTATCGGTTCAATTATGGGCTATCGGTTCAATTATGGGCTATTAAAAAATAAAACTCAATTTGTGCCCAATTTTGATAAAAATCAAGGCTAACTAACCACTTACAATTGGTAATTGTTCAGAAAACTCAATTTTAGCTTATTTTGGATACAAATGCAAGGCTTACCCCTTACAATTGGTAATTGTTCAGAAAACTCAATTTTAGCCCATTTTGGATACAAATGCAAGGCTTACCCCTTACAATTGGTAATTGTTCAGAAAACTCAATTTTAGCTCATTTTGGATAAAAATGCAAGGTTAACCCCTTACAATTATTTATTGTTCAGAAAACTCAATTTTAGCCCATTTTGGATAAAAATGCAAGGCTAACCCCTTGCAATTGGTAATTGTTCAGAATACTCAATTTTAGCCCATTTTGGATAAAAATGCAAGGCTAACCCCTTACAATTATTAATTGTTCAGAAAACTCAATTTTAGCTCATTTTGGATACAAATGCACGGCTAACCCCTTACAATTGGTAATTGTTCAGAAAAGTCCATTTTAGCTCATTTTGGATACAAATGCAAGGCTAACCCCTTACAATTGGTAATTGTTCAGAAAACTCAATTTTAGCTTATTTTGGATACAAATGCAAGGCTTACCCCTTACAATTATGAATTGTTCAGAAAACCCAATTTTAGCTCATTTTGGATACAAATGCAAGGCTAACACCTTACAATTGGTAATTGTTCAGAAAACTCAATTTTAGCTCATTTTGGATACAAATGCAAGGATAGCCCCTTACAATTGGTAATTGTTCAGAAAACTCAATTTTAGCCGATTTTGGATAAAAACGCAAGGCTAACCCCTTACAATTGGTAATTGTTCAGAAAACTCAATTTTAGCCCATTTTGAATAAAAATGCAAGGCTAACCCCTTACAATTATTAATTGTTCAGAAAACTCAATTTTAGCTCATTTTGGATACAAATGCAAGGCTTACCCCTTACAATTGGTAATTGTTCAGAAAACTCAATTTTAGATCATTTTGGATACAAATGCAAGGCTTACCCCTTACAATTATTAATTGTTCAGAAAACTCAATTTTAGCCCATTTTGGATACAAATGCAAGGCTTACCCCTTACAATTGGTAATTGTTCAGAAAACTCAATTTTAGATCATTTTGAAAACAAATGCAAGGCTTACCCCTTACAATTATTAATTGTTCAGAAAACTCAATTTTAGCCCATTTTGGATAAAAATGCAAGGCTAACCCCTTGCAATTGGTAATTGTTCAGAAAACTCAATTTTAGCCCATTTTGGATAAAAATGCAAGGCTTAACCCCTTACAATTATTAATTGTTCAGAAAACTCAATTTTAGCCCATTTTTGATAAAAATGCAAGGCTTAACCCCTTACAATTATTAATTGTTCAGAAAACTCAATTTTAGCTCATTTTGGATACAAATGCAAGGCTTACCCCTTACAATTGGTAATTGTTCAGAAAAGTCAATTTTAGACCATTTTGGATACAAATGCAAGGCTAACCCCTTACAATTGGTAATTGTTCAGAAAAGTCAATTTTTGCCCGTTTTGGATAAAAATGCAAGGCTTACCCCTTACAATTATTAATTGTTCAGAAAACTCAATTTTAGCCCATTTTGGATAAAATTATTAGGCAAAAAATTAGTGTTCTGAACAATTAACAATTGTAAGGGGTTAGCCTTGTTACAGTATTATTCCTATATGCTCCTCTTTAAATTTACTAAGTATGATAAGTTGGTTAACACAAACCTTAATGTTTTGTTCAACCTCCATTCACGATAGGGGAACCTATGCTCAACTTTTACAAAAATCAAGTTTTGAAGATAGTTTTAACACTAATATAAAACCCCTTTCCCAGAGGCCCCCTCATGACCCCAGGTTCTGTGTGGGTCCTGAGAATGTAACCATCCCACTGCTTAGACCTCCACACTGTACCTCCACATTGCAGTCCTGGGCTTATCCCACTGAATTACTGGCCCTTGAAAAATCTAGGATGTTATATATTAACCTTAGGTTGACAGAATGTCCCCCCCCCCCCCTCAAAAAAACCCAACAACCCATAATGCCTTAGTAAATTACCATTCATGGATATTCATAAGTATACAAAAAAAAAAGTTTGAAAAAGCCTTTTACGTATGAAAAAACCTAAGTGTAAAACCCTCTAAGGTATGAACAATGCTGTGATAGCACTTAACTTTTTTAATTTTAATAGTTTTTCAATAATTATTTTTTTACATGCATGTTCACATGTAAATATTAACAAAAATTCCAGCTTTAAGAAGAAATGTCCCTTTGATGGTCTGATACAAAAAGTACTTTACTAATCCAAAGAAATGTTTAACCAGTTCGCGCCGGATGACGTATATAAACGCAAAAATTTGCCCAGATTTAAAACGGATGACGCATAAACACGCCAAGTTCAAGTTCGGAAATGTATGTCAGCAGCGGGCAAGGACGGAAATGCGTGGGTGTGCTTCCCGGCACTATCAGCCTGAACACGCTTTGGATTGAGTTTCGTAAAAAATAATCCCGCCCGTGGGCTCGGCGATGTTAAAATAATCCCGGCGCGAACTGGTTAAATCTTACCCAATATCTGCTTTAATTTTTAAGTTATTACTGTTTGGCCAAACATTAGACAGTACTGTGTATAACACAATATCGTGTTCGGTGTAAATCTTTTCGAAACAACCAGGAATGTACTTATTTCTTTCTTTTTCAAATTTGTGAAACTAATGTCTGTCTATACTCGCACTGGAATCTGTAAATGTGTTTTAAATAAATGTCCTCATTCACAAAAGACGTTTAATTATATTTAAGATTGTTCTTTTTGAGTAAGCATATAATACTCTTGGACAAGGCAAACTGAGAAATGTCGTGTCCTTTTTCTGAACCGATGAATTTTGTGTGACACCGTCGGACAAATAATTTGAATTACTCATCCAATTGTTTCCCGACATTGTGTATATAAATATTTACATCTATCTGTTCTGATTTTGCAAAGAATTGCCAAATCAACACAGATACCAACAGGCCTTAAAAGAAAAGTGTTAAATATAGTATATATATTTTTTCCTATATTGTTTGTGTGCTGTTAAACATTTTTGCACAAAATTAAGTACTTTTAAAATGTATTTTATCTATCAGTGTGCCTACATGTATGTATTTAATTGGTGCATTTAATGAACGATAATTATTGTACTGACTATAGTTTGACGAGTGCATAAACCTGTAAAAGGTCTACTGTTTCTTGTAGAATGTTTGTACATGAACATTTGTACCTTGTTGAATGGACTTATTAAAAGTACTGAATTTGAAGAAAAATAAAGTCTACAATTGTATAGTAAATGTATTAAAGCTTACATTTTGTTGTCATGATGAAATCGATGCGTAACGTTTCCAAAAATGAAACCTTCAATCTGCAAATGTGTATCCTTTTGGAGACAAATACAAAATGGTTAGAAAGTCAAGCACGTTTTCTAAATGTCTCCTTTTCAACCACAATTAATTTTCTTGGTTGAAATTTTGACCTAAAATACTCTATATTATACCCAAACCCTAACGCACATCCTAAACCTAGTTTTGGAGTAATTTGATTGAAATTTCTTGTGCAGACCTTTTGACTTCCATTTTCCCCATTGTGTTCAGGGGCCAATTTCACAAAGCTGCTAAGCACACAAATTTGCTTAGCACAAAAAGGTATTACTCAGTAAAAACAGGTTATCTAACAAAAATTCCATGTGTTTTTCATGCTAAGCAAAAACCAGCTGATTATCAGTCACAAACAATATAATTCACCTGAAGTAGCATTTAGTCTGTAACCCTGTTTTTGCCAAAAAAGAATTTTCATGCTAGGCAAATTTGTGTGCTTAGCAGCTTCAGGAAATGGGCCCCAGGTCTCCACAGGGTACCAAATTTAAATACATCTTGATTGTAATCAACACACGCAATTTGTTATAGATGTCAAGGATTTCTTTTTCTATTTTGTTCATACTTAACAATTTTTGCGACAGCTCCCATTGGTTTTGTACACGTTTTCTAATCAAGGTTGTCTTCCATTTACACCATAAAACACACCTACAAAAACAAAGAAATCAAAACATTTATAAGTTATCATGTTCCTCAGTGTATTGGAAGGATTTATTTCTACCTTTTTTTCTTTTTTTTTGCAATGGTGGTGTTTGATCTACAATTTAAATTACGATCCCACACACAGGCAACTATTGCAACCCACCCATACGATATATAGGGTTGCATTTCATGGGAGTTATGTATATTTACATCTTAGAGCCATTAACAACACAGCTTTTAAACAGTCATCCAATCACCTCCACTGAAGAACCAATCAGCACTGTTAAACTTATTACTTCTCTCATGCTATCTTCTCTCTGATTGGTCACTGAAAATTATGTCCATCCAATCAGATTAAAACCTGTACACACAGTGACCAATCAAAAGTGTAGTTAATTGTTTAAATCAAAATATACCTGATCCTTTCATCCTCGGCACCAGTCTTGTAAAAGATAAAAAGAAGTCGTTTTTGGACACGTCCAAATTAATGTTTCCAACATCAAAACAATTACCAAGAACAGTATGAATTTCTGTTGAAAATAATATGTGATAGACTCGGGCATAATAGGCTAACGTTTAACACTTGTTACAACTTAATTACATAAACCCTTTAGATGAAATATAAATACAGAAATATAAGCACATACAATTGGGTAAAAATAATATTTTTCAATTATCGGGAGATGACCGGTTGATGTTTGAATTATTAGAATACTGGTACCTGTACATGTAAGTCCTTCCATACAGTTGTTTAGTGAAGAGAACTATATTTTTCAGCCTTTTTTACAAAAGAGAAATCGTTGCATTAATGCCAGTTCAAATTTGTTAGCCGCAAATTCGCAAACAGTCTAAACCCTTTCAACTCTGGTGAATTTGGCAGCGAATATAAACCGTGATGTGAAATTTGCTTCAATTTTTACAGTTTCACTTGACTCAGTGCACGGTTTCAATTCAATTATAAAGACTCATTTCAGTAAATAAAACCAAGATTTATTACCGAAATAAAACTACATGTGTACCTCACGTGCCTTGTTTAAAAAAGAGGCATTTGCGCATTTTGGTAAGTAACCTAATTGGTCAGAGTAGCATCAAGATTTGTAAGGACTACCTACTCGCGAGTTTGTCCGTATAGAGAGAAGATTCCACTCTCGTAACAGCCTATCGTAAAGTTCAATGAATAAGCCAAGATGGGTCTGTATACCGTTGGTTAACAAACTGACGTGTCAGGGAAATTGTCGAGAACAAACCCAACATTCATAGTCATTAAGGTGCATCTATTTTAAATACATAGCTAAAGGGTGAACACCGACAGAAAAAAACCCCCAATCAATTATTGCATATAATGAGGACTATTTTTAAAAACATCTCGTTAAACAATCAATATGATTACTTAAACACCCAAAATTAAAATACACAACTAAAAAAGGTCAACACACAAATATCAACCCAAACAAAAAAATTCACAAATCCGTCTTGCAAATTAATAATCTCCTAATTATCGTAGCCGTCATTCGTGGAATTGGAATAGCCTGCAATAATAAAAAGATAAAATCATTTTAAAAACAACTCGGAATTGTTTACCACTGCTTCTGGATGACGTATTCCTCTGCAACGATTAAGGCATCAATAATTTCAAGCATATATGTTAATTAACAACATAGATGTTTAACATGACATAGATGACAAGAGTAACTTTGTTCAGTCTGATGGACTTCCAGGTTGAACAATTTAATTGTTGTTAGCAGAACAGTTTCTAGGGTAGTGTCGTATACCGGTTTCGTGTCGTATATCAGTCTACGAGATTTCATTCATTTTTTTACTGGACTGATACACAATTGTGGCATTTTGGGATAAGAATGTCAAGTTTTGTAACCGCTGCAAATGTTTAATACAAACCCGATTGAAGATGAGATTGCAGATTCAATCACTTCATTCTGTTATGTTCTAACATGAAACACCAACACTCGATGACTTGCGACAGAAAATGGTTCTTTTTGTTTCAACCTTCATGGTACAGTTTTTTCCAGGATTGATAGATGTATAAATTGAGGCACGATTTAAAAATGATCCGATGCTATGCGGTCAAACACAAGCGTACTTCCATATTTATCCTTTTGGGACCAAGAATTCAAAATACAGTAGCCACCCAACACGATTTCGTTTTTTTCCTCTACTTTCTACAAAACCATGAGCCGAGGTTACAAAGTTTGTGCATGTATGGTAATGAAACCTGGTCAGACACATACATGTACATGCTGCCTCCAACAATGAACGTTACCCAGGTAGTTTAGTAGGAAGGTGGGGTTAACATGCACCCCCTGGAAAAAAAAAGGTTATGCGTAGCGTGCACAGTATAGTTAGTGCGTTCTCTTATTTCTATAATATAACTCAATGGGTACATCCTAGATAGGGCCAACTATACATTTTCTGAACCCTCAAGGCAATAGAAATGCATTGGCATGTTTTTAACAAAATTTTAGCAATTTTGAGCAAAATTACCGTTAAATGACCCCCCTTGGATAATATTTTGTGATGGGATTACAAAAAAGTAGGTTTGACAAACAATTTCAGGGGGTGGATGGGAACCATTACATTATCAAAAATAATAAAACAAAAAACTTTTGGGCCACACACTTTCCATTTTCACAGCATACTGGTTTAGTACCACCATCACACATTTTGCATGTAAAGTTTCGACTTTTGGGGGGAAAAACCACCCATCCAATACACCATGTAGTGAGGTTTATTTTATATCCGACCAGAAAAGAAAAAAAACACGAAAAAATAAAATTATAATACGCTCAACTGTACAAAAACATCCTCTCAACAACAGAGGGCGCTATTTACATTGTCCATTAAAACAAATATTCAATGATACTTTTTTTTTAGTTTACTGATTTATAATACAATTAATATTTCCTTTTTGAAGTGGTTTCGTTCTTCACAAGGAAATAGAATGGAGGGGAGGGGAGGGGATTTTTAGGTAGATTGTTGGTGGCTACCGACAGCTTTCGAACTAAACAGCACAATCCATAAACACTGCGTAATTGTTCAAGAACGATGTACATATTTAATAATCATTTATATTAGGGATTGGAGGAAGTAATGAATTGACATACAAGGGAATTGAACCAGTAACCTTTCAATTTCTACCTCTGTGTTACACATTTGGGAAATTCACAAATTTCTTTGGAAACCCTGTCCACTTTTTAAAACAGGCTAGAGTCAACATGTACCGTGAAACCACAATATATTAGACCTTTTTTTAATGGAAACACATTGCATTTTTATCGAAAGTTCCAGTGATGAAAGGCATGATAGACTGCCTCAATGACAATACTTCTGCAAAAAATGTTCTAGCAAAACGTTTCATTTGAAATACTCTACATTGAAGGTCCCTGAGTGGTTATAATTTCAAATCAACTGAAACCTTGAAAAGTTTGGGTTATTTTGCTGTTGGATACATAAATATTATGTACATGAAAAAAGATACAAGCCATATTTTGAACGCTCATTTAGAAATTCTGGACTTCAAAAGAATGAAGAAATGGCATCTTTTTCTGAGTTAATTGGCTTTTAGGGATTAATGTAACTAAGGACGTTCAAGTTCAAAGTAGACTACTTGTAGAGTTTGGATTGTTCAAGTTGGTTTTGTTTTTTACTTCAGAATGCAGGGATATGAAAACCGAGGTGTGCAAATGACAATACCTCGTCGTCTTTTAGTGCAGCTTGCAGAATTCCACATTTCAGTAATTTGTTCTCATTCATGTCAGTCTTGACTAAATAATACGATAAATATAAAAACATCACAACAAAATTTACAAAATATTTGAAGTTTTAGCTACCATCATGCCCATTATATGTATTCAAGTCAAATGAGAAACTCAACAGCATGTCGTAATATTCCACATGTCATTATTTTGCTTTTTTAATCTATTTTTGTCCCTCCTATTCTTACATCAAATGGTAATTCACCCGACTATTCTGAATTTGGCCTCCACAATAATTGCAAACGTTGAAGGTTAGCAACAGAGTTAACCGTAATGAAGGAAATTAGAAATGGCTCTTTGACATGACAAGATTATGAAAATCCCCTGAAGACTTTTTGTATTTATTTTAATTAAATATACAGTTGAAAGCACTGCATATCACATACAATGCAACCATTTTTCTACAGAACAAAGGTAAAAAACAATGCCATAAAATGCCTGAAAATTGTCATCCGATGTCAGCAAAATAGAATGACTGGCTTTATGTTGCATTTAGAGGATTTTGTGTGTGTGTGTAAAATACAAATTTACCACAATCTGTAACAGGAAAGGCAATGGTTAAGTATGATTCAGTCTAACGTTAAAGCTGACTAAAAGTTGGGTTCAAAAGTAGAGTTGGTAGGGAGTTTAGTTTTGATTATTATTAAATGGACAAGATTTCAAAATATCTTCACATATTGGTACACAATCTTATGGTTTTTCAAATTTATCGGAAATGTAGAACTGGAGCAATTTGACAATTCTTTCTCGTTTGCAACTTGTCAAATCTAGCGCCAGCGCTCTTATTACTTTTTCGGGAAAAAAACAACCTAGCACAAAACTGAGCACTTGAAAGTATTTCCGCGTTCAAAATGAAAATTACTCCATAAAAATTACCACAATTAAGCATAATAATGTGCAACTGTTACCGAAAGTAACGCTTTCAAGGAAAAAAAGGAATTAAATGTTACGTTTATCAGTGGGGAATCTTTTTTTTATTCGCAATATACAGATTACATATTACACCAAGCATAAGTGGACTTCAATATTTTAAGAATACCTTTAAAAAAAATATTTAAAAACAAAACAACCTAAAGTAACTTTTGTATATAAATGGTTCACCATCTGTTAATAATTCTTGTTTTGTTTAAATCATCCATTAGAGGTGCTTGGGCATCTGTTCAGGATGTGGTTGATCCAGTGCCGACTGGATTCAACCAGTTCTCACTGGATCAAACTGGTCCATTCTGCTTAGTAGCCGCTGTGAACTGGTTCAGGGCAGCTGCTGCTTCAGCCCTGTTTAACCCAAACATAACAATATGAAGTCCATTAAAAAAAATAGTATGTTGTGTAAAATAGTTCAGTTGTGTGAAGGAAAAAAAAAGACTCCCCTTTTGTGGTCGACAAGTTAAAGTGAGAAGGATTCTTCGACGGTTAGTCTTACCTTGCTTTCTCTATACGCTCTGACTCCGTAGGGCCGTTAGGTTTGGGTGACAGGGCGGGACCACCTTTCATCAAACCGCTGGATGCCAGGAAACTACAACGTAAAACAAACAAGTATTCAATTGTTAACCAGTTCACGCCAGGATTATTTTAACATCACCGAGCCGTGGCGCGGGATTATTTTTAACGAAACTCGAAAGTGATCAACAGTGATCCGCAGTTAACGTATCGCCTTTTCCCGCAGTCAATCCCTGTGTTTTGTGTTCTTAAAAAAAAGGCAAATTCAGTTTGTTTTTAAACGATGACCCAAAATGACCCCTGGATGACCTGTGACTTCCAAGATTTCTGAAGAACTCCCACCCAAGGATCATCCCATCCAAGTTACAATAAAATCCATCCAATTCTGTAGACAAAGATACATTTAGAGCCTATTCAAATAATCAATGTTACCACTAAGAGCACCATTTACGCAACTGTTAAAACCTATCACTTGACAGATTTTGACAGATATCTCTCTTCATTTTGTCCCTGAAAGAGGGAGGGTTATACATTAATATTGGAGAAGGGTAAAAAAATACAATTAACAAAGACTGTTTGCCAAATCTCAGTTAAGGATACTATTTATAATCGGTTAGTCAGACAGAGATTCAATCACTCGGTTGACAACAGGAATCCCTTAGGGCACGGCCAACATGCAGCTAGTTACTGCACTTTGTCCTGATCAGAACCCTTTCCCGATGTCTCACCTGAAGTTGTCGTCCAAGTCTTCATTCTCGTCGTCTTCTTCCTGTGGTTGACTACAATTCCCGTCAACGACTTCAATCACTGTAGACACTGGTTGCTGAACATCATCTACAGTGTTCCTTTTCTCTCCCATCGTGTCTTTACTATCGACATCGGCAGGTCCCTCTCGCGTCGAATGACTGTCTGCTTCTTGCTTCCGAGTCTGAGAGAGTTCCGAGCCCGGCAGAGCAATCGGGGGCAGATTACTGGGCGGGGCTGGTGCCGCGGACGCTGGCGGCGGCCTGGGTAGAGGTTCCACTTCGGCTTGCGTTAATTGATGACTATTGACAGAGTCCGAGCTGGAGCTCATCTCCTCGCCGATATTCTCAGCCGGATTGTCCGAGTTCACAAGTTGCGGTTGCGGTCCCGGCGATGACGGGGGGATGTGAGGATCCGCGACGGTGCTGTCGGGCTGAGGGGAGGCAGGTTGAGGAGACAACGGGAAGGCAGGAAAGGAGTTGTGTAACGACGACGAGGTGGGGTCTTGACTGGAAGAGGAAGAATCGCCACTCTGGGAGCAAGGTTCTACCACCATCTCTCTGCAAATACAAATCACAAAACAAAACAAGTTATCCACGGATCACAAGTGTCTATTTCCGCCTATCAAATTTTGTGAATTTTTAAACGACAACCTTAAATGACCCCTAGATGACCTTTTTCCTATTTGGAAAGAGTTGTGATGACCCCATAAAGGATGAGAATCTCATAAAGGATGAGAATACGGTATATCAATGCAAGTTTTCACTCGGCACATTTTCCCCCGAAGACCAACACGTTTCGACCCTCAATGTTTTTTTAAATTTCAATTAGCTTCACGTTCTCTTTGAGTGTAAGCTCTATCCCCCCTCCTCACCCCCGACCCCTCACCTGTCTTCTGGTACACTGTGGTCAGACTGCGTTGACGTCCCGATGCTTGTAACCTGGGCATCATGACTACTGTCTTTAGGGTGCTTCTCTCGGTCTGCGTTACTTGAAACAACTGGCAAACACCAAACAAAAAAATCCTGCATATGGCAAATAGTTTTTCTTTCAGCAGAGTCAGGTTGGCATAGCGGTTCTTTCCTTGCCTTCCAATGTTGTGGACAAGAGTTCGAATTCCCACCTGCGCCAATAAGCGCATTGGACTTTTAGTTCTTGATTGCTTCTTTTGGTTTCCCCTAAGAATATTCTTCTTGGGTTTTCCTCCCACCACTAAAACTGTAATTCTTATTATCTTCTCTCTGCAGGTTTCTTCAGGATTTCAAGATACAGTGCCTAGGGTGCTTTTGAGGGATCCTTGTTTTTTTTTTCAAAAAGAATTAATAATAAAATATATCGAATTGACCACTGAAACATTAAGGCTATGCGTTGTTCACTTCCTAATTTCAGAAATTAACACCACTTTTTAAAGAAAATACATTTGAAAAAGAATTTGCAACTTGTAAACAGATGCTACGAACACACACATTTCATAACTCAAAGTTAAGCCTAACGTCACTTAAATACTACAAAATACTACTTGAGTAAACTGTAGCATGCAGTACTCTTACTACGAGCCTATGGGAATTGAGTAATATTTTGTAGTACAGTGTACCAAATGAAATTGCCTAGGACAGGATTCGGTTGGTAGGAAAACTGGTCTTTAGCCGAGTTTTGCTCAATAAACAAATCTTTTTCTTTTTCTTCTTCACATAACCACGAAGGAAACCCAACTAGGTGCATTATAATTACTTTAAGCTGAGCTAAGAAATTGACTGGAGCTGTTCGGTGTATTGAGGAAGGTTTTGTTACCATAAGCAGCACCAGGTTGTGAGGAGTATAATGGTGTAGCCTCGTTACTCGTGTCGTCTTGGGCCGAGATATCTTTTTGAGATGACTCACTGTCCATGGCAATGGGAGAACTACTCCTTGGACCTTCAGGGCTGTAAGCAGGAATTATAGAAAGACGATTTATGTGACCAGTTACTCAAAATAAGCCTAAAATCAGACTTTTTTAAGAATTGAGATATTTATAGATCAGGATTTTGCAGAACCTGTATACAACATTAAGGGGTATTGGGTTTAGTAACATAAATATGGACCACCAACGTACTTGAAGTGTTAAAACTGATGCAGTGCCGGTGCAATTTATACATATTGCCAAGGATCAGCACGTTAATTTGTATGAGGAATAACACCACGTGAATATGCATGAGGAATAACACCACGTGAATATGCATGAGGAATAACACCACGTGAATATGTATGAGGAATAACAGCAAGTGAATATGTATGAGGAATAACACCACGTGAATATGCATGAGGAATAACACCACGTGAATATGCATGAGGAATAACACCACGTTAATATGTATGAGGAATAACTTAAAAACCGATCAAGAAAAGCGAATTCTGACCTGGCTGAGTTGAAGCCAGCGTTAAAGTCATTGAAGTTAGCCCAGCCAGTCGCGGGTTGATCGGGTTGATCGGGTTGGTCGGGTTGACTCGGCGCGGCACGAGGGGGCGAATCTGGCCAGGAGGTAGGTGTCGTATCCATGGCAATGGCTCCATCCATGGGAACATCATCAAAGTTAGCTGTCCAAGCTGGGCAAAGAGGCATTATTACAATTATTAATGAGAAAAATTCAAACGGACAGATGAGCTGGGTTTATGGCAAGAGTACTGTGTATACTTGTTCAAGGACAGTTTTTGACAAAAGATGTTCATTTGATGACAACAAAGAATCTGTAGTTCTCACTTTGTATTGCCGTCCTAGGAATATTATGTGACCTGCCACTACAAAAGGAGCTTAAAGTCAAACTTTTTAGGAATTAAGATAAATCTAGATATGGATTCTGCAGAACAAGAGCTTTCCAACGGTATACAACATTAAGGAGTACCGAGTTCAGTAATGGAAATATACACCACCAACTTAATTGAAGTTGTAAAATTATTTTAACATCACCGAGCCGACGCGCAGGATTATTTTTAACGAAACTCGATCCGAAGCAGGTTCAGGCCGCCAGTACCGGGAAGCACACCCACGCATTTCTGGCCTTGCTCGCTGCTGACAGACATTTCCGGCCTTGCTCGTGGCGTGTTTATGCGTCATCCGTTTTGAATCTGGGCAAAACTTTGCGTTTATATTTGTCATCCGGCGCGAACTGGTTAAGAGACACGTATGAAGAGAGAAATGGGACTCACTTTCCGCAGAGTCTACATCCATATTAGTCTCATTGGTAGTGGAGGGTGATGGTGGGGGGGATCCCGGCATTGCTTCTTTCGTGTTCTCGTCGTCACTGTCGCTATCATCACTACCAGCTTCAGGCCCTCCTGTCGAATCACTGGAAGGGAGAGAACCAAAGACGACATAAAAACAACAGAATAAAGCAGACAAAATGTTGCTTCAAGTTGTATCAGGAGAAAGAACAAATTATTTTTTTAAAGTGTCTAACGGTTTTTATTACTCGGGATAAATATAATATCATCACATGTTGTTATGCCGAGGCGGTGCCAGTTTTTACCACAAAGGATGCCTACATTTCAGAAGATGGAGAACACTGTTTTAAGAATGAGAAAACTAACGTTAGACATTTCTCCTTGACTACAGTCGACTCCCGTTAAAACAAACTCTGCAGGACCACGTCAAAGTGTTCATTATATCCGAATTTAGTAATTTTTCCGAAAATTTAAATTAAAAATTAATAAATTTACGATCGCTGAACGGATGTATTCCTTACCATGTTCCCGGTAACTCCTCAACATTGGATAGGAACGTCAACTCCTTCTCCTCCCACATATCTTCTTCGTCACTGTTGTTGTCGTTAAACTTGGATATCCTCTCATTGCAACAGGCTTCAAATAACGCTGAATTGGGCTGTGGCAAAAAAGGCAATACAAATACAGGTCCACTTACCAAAATGGACATTTGTTTTCCTTCATTTTGTATTTTTAAAACTTTTTAGAACAATGTGTTTTTTTATTACCCCATTAAAGAATGAAGATTGGTAAGGGTTGAAGAACCAAGTGTAGGAAGAAAATGAAAGGGAAGTTATCAAAAGCAAGAACTGACGAATATGCGTAAAATAGTAGAAGGTGACAATAGCATTATGGAAGAAAAATGTGGTGAACAGTTATGAAATAATAGAGTGAGGTGTGAAGGCCATGACAAGTTTGATTGCAGAATACTTCAATTATTCAAGTGAGACCAATTTTATGATTATAGCCGGTTTTTTTACAACTTAAACTGAAATGGCCTTTGACCTCTGACACAACGACCTCATAATGTTACATATCGCATGCATGACCGATGTGTGATTGCAATTGGATTTCAAGTTTTTAAATAAGACAATCTTCAGCATTTTCTTAAAACTTTAGGTATCAGGCATACAACGTGGAAGTAAAAAAGTAGGAATTTGAAGCTTCACTAGTTTTATTTGTAATGAAAAAAATGCAAGGGGAAAATGAGGATTTGAAGTAATATTGCATGCCCAAAGTATTTATTAATCTGGAATTAAAAGTTTAATTTCCTGAAAGAACTTATTTTCCGGAAATGAACATTTAAAATGCTGTAATCTCTACAAAAATAGGGGAAACATTTAACCCATGATGACAGATTATACTCACATTGTCTTCATTAGCCGATATTGAGAAGCTGATGTCCGATATTGTGTCGAAGGGATTGCTGTGTGGAAATGTAGAAATATTCAACAATAATCAATCTTAAAATTCTACAGGATGTAATATGTTATTCAAGTTTTCGTTCATTCTTTACAACTTGCACAAATCCTTCACCAAGTATAACAAAATATCTGGACGCCGGATATGTAATATTTTAGAACATTCAAATTCCTACATGAATTTCTGACCTAACAGTTTTTACTCGTTAGAAATGTAATCCTTCACCCTACCAGCCGTGCACAGCTCTGGTACACTTGTGTTAAGATAGACTCGCAACATATACTAGTACAACCAACACAAAAAGACCATCAAAATAATAACAATTGTAAGACAGTATCTAAATATAGAGAATACTCGTGCAAAATAATTAATCATAAAATTAGGTGGGGCTAGAGGACTTTTAAGTTAAAAACTTGTAAAACTAAATACAAAAAAAGACAAATGGAAAATAAATACAATGAAACAATCACTTGACTATTAAGGGATGTGAGCAGTTTTTTTATAATGTTGTCCAACAGATATTCTACAAATCAAGCTGAATGAACATTGTTACAAGTACATGTAGTTTCAGGAGTTAAACTACATAATTAAGAATCTCCTTTGCATTACTCTTTATTGTCCCAACTTATTTTAGTTTCAGAAGCTTGTCTATAAACTAAACTCAGAAACTACACTGGAAATTTAGGACCAAACTAAACCCAACAAAACACATAAAAGAAAACAAGCAAAAGGGTGAGGTCTAAGAAGAAAGAGAAAGATTAGAAAGGCAAGATTTCAAAGTCTGACTTGACGACTTACTTGACGTTATCTTCTTGCTTGGTGAAGTCCTCATCGGTGAATCCAAACTGGTCAATAAAATGGGACGTCATTTGTTGTATCTGATAATCAGAGAATGCCTGCCATGGTAGTGGCAGACCGAAGGGAAACGCAACAATGTATGGTGAAGGCACACACACAATAAACACACACGCATACACCGCTCGTTGTTGGAGGAAGCCATGGGATGGATGGGTGGGTGGGCAGGCGGGTGGATGGGCGGGCGGGTGGGTGGGTGGGTCGATTCGAACAAACATGATGCATCAGCTTAAAGTGATTAACTTGTGTCAATCTTCAACTGCCATATTTTTGAACCAAGTTTGAATCAACTTGCATTCAGTTTTCATTTTTTCAAACCATTTTTTGAAATATCTTACGCCCAAAATTTACTTAAAAAAATGTAGCCGGAAAAAAAGCACCACAAATGTGTAGCAGTGAAGAGACTGACATCTTTTACAATATTTACACAGAACAGAGAATTAGAAAAGTCAGTGTAGACTTTTTAAGCGTTTTCTTTATTCACGATGCACATGCAATGGCAAAGTCTAGGCAGTAAGGCTTTTTTCAACAGAAGAGTGAACGCATGCTTTTACCAAAAAATGAAATTGAGGGAATGAACTGATCTAAATTAAATGGAGAAATGTTTCAGATGGAAGGGCTAAGTAGGGTGCTACCAGTGGAAATCGATGAACGGTTTTGATGGTTTGTTGTTGTAAATTAGTGGTGCAGATCAGTTCATGAAATAACCCTCTATGGTAGAAAGGTTTCTTTTGAAGTCTTTCAATGAAAACTAGAACTACGTCTGTTCAAGGAACAGAACATAGGGCTTTTTCGCTTTCGCATTTTTTTTGAGTATTAAAAAAAAAAAAAAACGATTTTAAGTTAATTTAAACAGATTAAAATAAATTCAAACTGATTAAAACGATGACGTCACACGTTTCTGAACTTTTTGTGCAACTATCTATCACCTAACAACACAAAATGAGGTGTTATGTTAACACGATCCTTTGCTGAGATATGCCTTCAACGTCTAAAAACGTAATAATTCAAACATAATCGTAATATGACGTAACATTTGTCAACATGACGCTAGAGGGCGCTTTAACATTTTATGAAGTCACGGTTAACATTTTTGTTACTTACAACCTAGCCAGCTCCTAACATCGTTGAAAGTAAGTTCACATCGTTTTTTACTTTTAAATTATAAGGAAATTCCGGTTTGGACCGGAAGGAAGTGTCAGGTCTTTTTGCATGTAATACAAATTATGAAGACCATGGATTAATCTATCAATTCTCCTAAAAATCTAAATCAGATCTCTTACAGTTGATTTTATATTGATTTTCAAAGATTAAATTTCGAAATATTTGGTTGCTTGTAATCTGACACTTGATGACGTCATCGTGACGTAATTAACAGAAAGCTCGAGAGCTGTCTTAACTGTGCTATTTAAAGCAAAAATCTGGATTATATCTATCGCGGTTGATTTTTAAGCGACGTTTTAAGGTTTTAAGGTCTTTTTATTGTAACTTCCGGTTTGGTGACGTCATCAATAAATCTCTTTCTCAATATGTTCTTAGCACGAAGCTGATTATATACACCGGTTATGAAGTGATTTCAGCAAACTTCGCCACACACAACAACAAATTATGCATTTTAACCATTTTTCAACCTGCCGCTAGAGGGCGCTATAACGTGTTATGACGTCGCCGGTAATTTTTTGAAAAGTTTATTCTAGCCAGACACTAACATCGTTGAAATTAAGTTCATATCATTTTTCAGTTTTAAATTATAAGGCACTTCCGGTTTGGACCGGAAGGAAGGGTCACGTGATTTCACGCACATGAGATGAAATGAAGATCCTTAATTATTCTATCTATTGCCACAAAAATCAAGTTTAGGTCTTTTGCGGTTGATTTGTTATTGATTTTCAAAGATTAAATCAATTGCACCTTTAAGATGACGTCACGTGATCCCTGATGACGTCACCATGACGTATGTTTGCTAGGCACGAGCTTACTATGGGGTCTTCACTTGGGTTAAGTTTTATGGAAATATGACTTTGTTTTCTGGTAAAAGTACTTGTGCAAAAAAACGTGTACAAAGTCTATGGAGTTTAGGTTACTAAAAGAAAAAAAAAAAAAAAAAAAAAAAAAAAAAAAGAACAAAAAAAATCAGAACAAAAACAAAGGCTTTTTCGCAAAATTGCGAAAAAGCCAATGATTTGATGTGTGAATTTCATCAATTTTTCGTTTGAATTTTTTTTTTTTCGGCTTTATCATATTTATCAAGCTTTTATATTTATCCATTTCAAGAATTCAATTAGTTTTTGTAATTCTGAAAGCACGTCTGCACCTCCACAAATTACAGGGCCCCTAAATGCGAATTCTACGTCGGGTTTCAGCGAGAAAATCAAGTTTGAGCTCAAACTGATTTAATAGATATTCGAGTGATAATTCATTTTCTTTTTTAAAGTTTATTTTCAGGATTTGCATAGTTTTGATATTAAAAAGGAAAAAGTAGAGTTTGATAATAGACAGCTTCATGTTGAATTATTTATTCTCCGAACAACTAACATAAATGTAAACAAAAAATCATTCCGTCATTCCACTCTGTATTTTGTATTTGCATTTTTTAGGGGGGTTTCGCGTCAATTTGTTCTCATTTGCTAAAGCAAGCGGCGTAGCAAGGGTGCAACATGCATCTCAACACATTCTCTATCGCACCAACTGATATACCACAATTGTCAATAAAAAGCAATACGTTTGCAATTCTGGTGCATCAGTTAGCAGGTATGTGTGCCTTCCCACAAAACAACATTGTTTTCATACTTATTTCAGTTTAAACTGCAGTATCCCTGCAACTTTATTCCCCCCATCAACTCAAATGGAACATAAGGGGGATTTGCAGGGGTAGACAATTTAAACTGAAATAACATTCATTCATGTGAAAATGCAGTGTTTTTCTGGTTGTAACAAAATAGGTCCTAATTCGTGTAGGTCTGTCGACTGACATTACCGAAAACAAAGAACTGATGAGCAGAGAAACATCATGCTCCAATAATTATATTTTCATTTCTTTTCTCGTACGCACACACTTTTAGAAGGTTTCTGCGAAGGGCTGG
Organism: Crossaster papposus; assembly: GCA_037893245.1. Lineage (NCBI taxonomy): Eukaryota > Metazoa > Echinodermata > Asteroidea > Velatida > Solasteridae > Crossaster > Crossaster papposus. The sequence goes on along the minus strand of JBAIAA010000985.1, from coordinate 286,065 downwards.
TGTTTTATGCTTCAATGTTGAATACGGATTTCATTCAAGGCTATTGTCACCAAGGAAAGATGGCAGTCAAACTTGACCTTTGACACGACCTATACAGCGACCTGGTTTGTTACAACTTAAGATACCCGTTAGAAACCCGATTTCATTGGGGGTGTAAGAACAAAACTCTCAAAATTGGCTCTTTCTTGCGACTTCCTATAGACGATGTGCCCTCTGACGTCACGTGTTTACATCTGTATTGAAATGTGCCCGGCAGTTAGCTCACACATCTTGTTTTACATAAAATTTGCTTAAAGAGTGACGTTGCAGGTCAAATCGCCTTTGAATTATGTGACCTCTGATGTCATCTCTTAGCCAAATTTATGTAAAACATGATACGTGCGCATACTGCCGGGCACATTTGAATACAGATGTTAACAGAAGGCACATCGTCTATAAAGTCTAAGACATGTAGTACCATCAACATTAAATTCCAAAGTGCATTTCAAATGCATTTTGAAGTTACACCTGTCCAATACCTGTACATTTCCTCTTACTCTTACAAACCCAGTAAAAACTTATTTCAATTCTTGGTTAGTGATAACAATATAACAGTTACAGCAATTCTCGTCCAAGTAAAAGAAAACAATATTTTGTGAAATAATTTGTGTGCTCATTTTTCCACTACGGTTGGTACAGATTGTGACAAAGACACCAAAATGCAATTCTCACAATGATATTTTATTTTCAACTTTGAAACTAAAATAACCTCATTGGTAGCTTGCACCAACTGCGCGTGAATTAAACATGATTTTAAATCGATAACAGAATTGCTGTTTTCAATAAATGAATACAAATTAAGAAATTGCTAAAATCTCATTGTCTGTTTATCAATGTATCAATGTACGTATGTGAATGCATTTTATTCTCCGCATTTTGACACATTGCTGCTTTCAATTGGAACTTTTGCCAAAATATTTTTTGTAACGTAATCAGTGTAATATACAAGAGATAATGCCTGGATGCGGTTTTTTTAAGGCATTTTCTTCCAAGGTGTAAAATAAACTGATGCATACACGTACCTGTTGTACTGCAGTGTCTTTGCCAAAGTCTATATTACCAAAATCACCGTCGTCATCCTCACTGGAGGAATGTAAAGGATGTGTACCAACCTACAAACAACGGTATACATACAAAAGTCAGGGGGTCTCCGAAACCTTCGCTTCGGTTTTATCACTTCCGACTTATGAATCACTGAAAACATGCCGAAAAGCAAACCAAATAGAAATATTCTAACTTTTGGCTTGATATCAACCGATTGATCGTTTCTGAAGCATTAACAGGCACCAGCGTGCAGCTGGAATTCCCGCAGTAAGGGGCCTAAAATCAAGTCAAGACAAAACCAGGGATTCGAAAAAGCCCTCCAGTTGCAACACTTGTGTCCAACCCACAAATACACCACCACAAACAGCTTATTATTGTCAATATTTACACACACAAAAGCAAAATTGAGATTTATGCCAACAATTTATGCTGTAAATGTTAGTTTAACAAGTGGATAAATTTTAACACGGGAATATGATACTGTGACTAGACTAGTCAGCGTTTTGTACCAAAACATTAAACAAATATTGAAAGTGAACTGGCGAGACTTGCACGAGCTATTAGCAATAGACCCAACACGTGGTGACGTCACTCTTTGTTTACATGTGCACTTTCCTATGGAAGCTTGGTGAGGACGAGATCCATCTTAAGGAAAATATAGGTGAGCGCACATGCAAACAAAAAATAACGTCATTACGTCTTACGTCTGTTCTGGCCAGGTTTTCTCAGTCACAATTGCAAAGAACCCCGAACGCAAATACAATTTGGAAAGGACAAAAACAACAACAAAAACTCACCAAATCTACTGTATTCCGTTTGTTGAGATCAGACAAACTACCTGCCACAAAAGAATTCCACTTATCTCTAAAATCCTCCGGTACATACTCTAAAGCAAAGAAAACAAAACAGGAGGCAAGTCAATTTCTCAACTAAGGTAAAGATGATTCAACGAGGGCGTTTTGTTCTCCCTTTGTCGTTGGCAGCGCTGTTGCACTTTCCATTCTCTAGGGAGCCATGTAATGCATCAGACATCCGTTCACAAAACACTTTTTTTTTAATCAGAATATATTCTTAAAATATTCAGTCCAACTTCTGGTTAAAAGCCAATTCCAAAAGAACGTACCAAAACGTACAAATTTGAAGATATCACAAACCGCAGGACGACTCTTTGCCAAACGTCTTTAAGAATCGAGGTCAGTGTCTCTCACCTTGAAATAAATTCTTGATCTGGTCACAATTACAGCCTTTCTCCATCTCGTCAATGACGGTGTTAGTGATACGGGTCAGGTGACCCATGTACCCTCTCCGAGACCCTCCCTTCTGTTGGGTTTGTTCGTTTTCTTCCCACTTTTCCACTATCCTTTGCATCAGCTTGCAATCTGTAAAAAGCTATTGGGCCAAGAGATAACAAGACGGGCATATCAATAGCAATATCAACAAGTATGAGGTGCAACATGGACTAAGCTATTAGTGTTACATTGATTATTTACTCAAGAATCAATAATACCTTTGTCTCATTATCTTGCTTCATAGTGGTGGAACTAGTGCTTTTGAACACAGAAAATTGTTGAAATTGGTAACAGTTTGGGTAGTTATTCTCATGAAAATACATTTGCGGATGGATTCAAAGACAAATATAATTGTTTGTTTGACATGGCATGGAAGAGTTAGGGTACCAGACTTACATGAACTAATAGTGGATGTTGCGTCTTTCCTTCCTCGGATTCAGTGGGATTGTTTGCCAGGATAGTGCTTAAACACTTCTCAACTTCCAAATGTAGAAAGTTATTCCATGCATACTGAAATAAAAGCTCCTGAAAATAAAAAAATATATAAAAAAATAAAAATTATGAGAATTGTTTGAGGGAGATCAGATTTCTTTCTGTCAAAATTAGAATTTGAAATTAGATGACAAGGCGCCTTGGGCTGCCGTCATATGACCCATGTATGATCATGGATCACAGCAAGAGATCGAAGGCGCTGTGTTTTGCAGAGGGGAAAAACCAGAGGAAATCCCAAGGAAACAGTGAGGAAATATAAAATGATCAAATCTTAAAGGTCGTATACACCATTGGTAAGTGCTTCAATTATCAAGAATGGGTGAATTTGGAGGTGTTGTATAAGTAAGATATTTCTTAATAATTCAGCAGTAACATTTTTCAATGTCTGCAAATGGTGTATAGGACATTTAAATCACCTTTAATGATGTCTCCTAATAAGCTGGTTAGAGAGCACATTGTAAGGAGAGTGCATATTCCTCCATTTTTTACTGACTACACACAAATTTGCTTAGCACAAACAAGTTTTGCTCAGTAAAAACAGGTTACCAGTCAAAAATCCATATGCTTTTCCTGCTAAAGGAAAAAACAAAACAGCTGAACACCTGTCGCAAACAATACACAAGACTTGAAAAGTTGGTTTAAAACCGTTTTGGCCAAGAAAGATTTGTCATGCTAAGCAATTTGTTAGGGGCTTAGCAGCTTCATGACATTGGCCCCTGTACCTACCCATAGTGACTTTATTGTTCCCAGTTTGGCTAGTTCCACGTTAATACTCTGCGTATTGGTAACCAGCAGAGCAGCTATCAGCTTACAGACTTGTAGACGGACAGCTCCAAACGGAGGAGAGAGTTGACCCACGGTGGTCGGCATTGGATCTTGCTGTTAATGGGACAGACATACATGCGGGATTTTAAAAATGTGTGGCTGGCTTAGTGGCTTCCAATCTCAGGTTCTTCTAACAACCCTTGCTTTTGTACACGCTCCAAAACAATTCATTATTTGCAAAGGTTGCTTATATTTTGATGATTTTCACACCCAAGATCAAGTTTTTGCTGCTCTACAAGATGGTGAAAAAAAGGTAAGTGATTAAGATACTGTGAAAACAATTGGTGTTGTTGTTTTTTGCAATTTTCAGTGATTTATAAAGTTTACAGCCAAACTGACCATCCTTGCCCCCCCCCCCCCCCCCCCCCCCCACCCTCACTCAGACACACACAAAAACACACCCACAAGTCGTTATTTGCCCATATTTTTTAAAATTAAATTTGATGAAAATAGTTTTCTAACTTTTATCATCACTTCTTCAAAAATGACAGTATGTGACCGGCTTCTAAAGGATGAAACAGTGGTCACTTTAGCCAAGGGGAGCTTGACGTAAAGGCAAGTTGAAATATTCCGGACAAATAGTTAAGATCTAGTGAAGTTCACAGCCCATCAACCGTACTAACATGAGCCCAGTTTACAGAACTTGGTAGGTTTTGATAGATAGAGTATCTGGTTCCATTCCTGTGCCGAGAGAGAGAGAGAGAGAGAGAGAAGGAGGGGGTTTTAATATACCTCTGGGGGATCTGTCAATAACTGGTGAAGTTCTGGTAGCTGGGGTATAACCGCCTTCAACGTGCCGCTGACACCGTGAGCTAGTCTCTCGGCATCCAACGCAGTCATTTGCTCCTGTCCCTCGGGCCTAAAGAAAGACAATACCATGCTGGTAAGGGAGGAAAGTAAAAGAATGAAGCTTGAAAAAGACAGGTGACAAAACAATAACAGCAGCAGCAGCAGGTACACACCAACAACCAAAATTGCTTCTTCATTATCTCCAATGTCTGCCAACAACCTGACATTTCAACTTGCAATGTCTCAAGATAAAATGGAGCTTCTTGTTTTTTTCTTCCTTTTTGTTCTAGTAAGCTTTTAAAATATTACTGCATTATATATTAATACAGTTGGTCAGTTAAATTATCTCAAAAATTTGCTAAACAATGGATGGCGAGACAGCAGAATGAGTATTGAATTGAAGAAGCAATTTCTATACTTTTTTCACACCACCAAGTGCAATGCTATTGCGTTTACATAGTTCAGGGGATGGAATGGTGAAATAAAATACAATGTAGAAAAAGGGTGGCAAACAAATGCGACTGCAACACACACAAAGCATTTGAGCAATTTGTTAAACTGACAGGAAAGTTAATTGTGATTTAGTCAGAGATTCGGAATCCCATATGATGGCAATTTTCATACAAATTAAAACTATGAGCGAAATGAGATGCCAATATAAAATAATGCAAATGGGACAGGATTTTTACCGCAAGCCAACCTTGCGAAGTGAACATTAGGAACCGGCTGATCCAAGGGAATAATTGCATGTCTGTCTGAGATCTACCCGAGTATCCTCCATTGTATAGTGAAGCCTGTATGTGTAGCTTTGCAACCAACATGTAAAACTGTGTGCAATACAAGTTATGCCAGCCAATCGGAGTCCATTTTAGAAATTGTGACATCATTTCATTCAGAAATGTGAACTAAGCTGTTGAATTGGTAAATTTGCTGCCATGTCTTTTTTTTTAATACAACAACCGGTTGCGAAAGGTGCTCACAGACTTTTAAGAATTTGAAGGTCAAGATGCAGTAATATGCATGACTGATCACCAAATCTATATTACAGATGTCACAGATGATGTTTGCGTAGCAAGTACCTATTCTAACACTAGCCTGTAGATAACATCATTCTACAAATTTAGAGCCTGTTACCTTGGTACTTTGTTATTTGGCATTCACGTATTATTAAGAAGAATGACTTCAAACAGGTATTTAAGGACAGGTGCATTAAGGATTGCATCAGAATTAGAAAATCATACACGTCAGATGTACAGGTACATGAAAAAAAAAGTGACCCCAAATCTATAGAATGACCCATATCCGTGTGAACAGCTCTGTATATTTTGTCTTCTCATGTTAGCCATGGACAGAGAACATGTTACTTGACAGGATGTTCCCCATCATACACCAATAGGTGTTCAAGTGCCACGCCAAATTGGTCACTTCCTACCAACCCTTCACTGCCAATATCAAGGGGTGTATAAAGCCATGAAGGGAATAAAGGGAGGCATTGAATACGATTAAGCAATGGTGCGCTTTCATGTCAAAATGGGTTTAGCTGCTTTGCTTGTATCTGAGTGGCACCTAAAATACAGCACTCGACACTCGGAACACACGAGTACATGTACGAGTGTATAGTACTGTACTATGGAAATAGATGCAACGATGACTGTCAAGAAGTGCAGAGGATTACATAGGGCTCTACATAGGGCACACAAGCCTTTCCAATCAGAATACAAAAAAATACAAATTTGAGTGGGTTTTTTTTTCTACCAGGATTGCGAAAGTCAGTCAAATTGACTAAAGGGCACATGCAATGTAATTTTAAATGCAATCCTTGAAAACGCACCTTTTTTCCCATTTAACCTACTTTTCAATTATATTTTTGCCATTTTCTATCTATATAGTATGGTTTTTATGCTAATAAAAATGTTCATATAATCATAAGCAAAAGTGCAAAGTCTGCTATTTTTCATATAAAGTCACTTCTGTAACAATAATGTTATGTACAGCTATTTCAGTGCCCAAATTTGCCAAAATTGTGGATTTTTGCTATTGTGAATTTCCTTTACTTCGGTGATTCGTTGCACTGTCCAAACTTTTTTCACAATTTTTTTCAATGAAAATATAAGGGGGTTAACAATTTAAACAGAAAGTTCCTGAACTGAACAGTGTCTTCCTGAAATGACATCACAGCATAGCAACAGCGCTCTCAGTTGTCAAGGGAGAAGGGGGGGGGGGGGGCATGCAAAGTGAAAGATTCAGGATTCAGTAAAGTCCTGTAGCCCAAAATTGTATGTGTATGTTAATTTTATGTGTATATCACTTGTGCAATATTAATTGTCAATCCTCAATGCCACCGCATACAATTTAATGCAAAGCGAAAAGAATGAAATGGGTTTGAAAAGAAAAATCTCCTGGTAAAGGTCACTTGACAATAGTTCTTATAAAAAACAGACTTCCTCTTAACTTGTACACAAGGAAATCTGCTTGTGGTTTGAATTTCACTAGAAGAGTTCGTACAGTGACTCACAGGGATTTCCCTGTCCAATCAAATTACTATGATACACTGTACACAGTGTACTTCCTTGCATGAGACATTTAATTTCCCTCTTTTTTTCCACCAAGGAAGACTTGCAAAAATGTCACATAAGCCGGGCTAAACATTGTGGAGCTTATGTTTTTTTCTGTAATATTTTATAGAACATTTAAGTAAGCTAGACATCAAACTCTTGTCTGTTTTTTTTTTCCTTTTTGGAATTTGCAATCTTTTTTTAGTCCACTGACAATCACAGGAATTCAAGCGAACAAATGGTATGTGGCACAAAAACTTTATCACAAAAGAAAGGAAATTATACCATAAATAGCGGCCCAATTATTTCAACAAATGTATCACGTCAGCCACAGCAACACATACAAAATGCAAACACAGCTTTTAAGATACTTAACAAAAGCTCAATGTTAATAATGCATGCCTGTGCTCTTAAAAAACAATCTCACGCCTGGGTTCGGTCACTGTCAAAAAAATCCCGACGCTAACTGGTTAAACTAATATACACACAAAAAGTTTACTGCGTACAATTTTTTAACCGTTACAAAAAATAAATGTCTGTTGCACACACACACAAAATCTGAACAAAATACATGAAAGTACATGTATAAACAAGATACAAATTATACAAAAATCACAAAAGGTAAAACTTGCCACCAGTTGATGATCAACTCACCCTTGCTTTTTGAACTCCAGGAGGGCCAAGAGTACACTGACGCCATTGACTAGTGCAGATTTAGATTTCTTGCCATGAAACATGTGTTCTAGTAACTCAGTCACCGTTTCTTGTCTGAACACACAAAGTAAAAAACAAAACAAAACAATGATAATCCATGAAATAGATGTTACTTTAAGCTGAAGAGGCTGTGACGGTGCCTCTCATCAAGAGACTTATACATCAATCATATTTGCCAGATATTTTGTAATGAATACTTTTTCAAACTTAAGATTGACATACTCAAATTCAACATTTGATCTGAACACTCTTTAACCAGTTCGTGCCGGATGACCTATATAAACGCAAAGTTTTCGCCAAATTCAAAACGGATGACGCATAAAAACGCCACGAGCAAGGCCGGAAATGTCTGTCAGCAACGAGCAAGGCTGGAAATGCGTGGGTGTGCTTCCTGGTACTATCGGCCTGAACCCGCCTCGGATCGCGTTTCGTTAAAATAATCCCGCCCGTCGGCTTTGTGATGTTAAAATAATCACGGCGCAAACTTCCAAAAAAAAAAAAAAAAACCTGACGGAAAGAGGATAAACGTTGTTTTATTTGACATGCACGTTGGTCAGTCCATAAATTTGGGCGCCAATTTTTCATGTCCCTGTTACATCTGCCTTCATAAAACAAAGTATAAATAGAACTTTTGAAGTCAAAATTAATGACACTTGGCATGGAAAGTTACACGTCAGGTGTAACACCAAAAATGAAGTGAAATGAAACAATAATTTGTAGAGTCTTCAAATTTTAATAGCTGACATGGAAATTCAAAGTAAAGAAAATCAGCTGATCAGCTTTTAAGCTTTGTCTGTTTTAGGATTATTTTATTATGTTTTGATGTGCTTTGTTCAACCACCAAATAAAAAAAACAACCACCAGACACTGATCAAAAACTATTTCCTTGGTCAGATAATAATATTAATAATAATGGACATTTGTAAAGCGCACGTACTGTATACGCCATTAAATGACGCTCTCGACGCTATCAGTGGCCACTGCCACTGCCAGGAACACCGGGGCAAACCCCTCCTCTTAGCGATGTGTTACTGGGTTCTTTTACGTGCATTACACAACACACGGGACCTACAGCTTTACGTCCCATCCGAAGGATAGATTAATAGATAGATTAATCTCCGCATGCACGATGCAAGCTTGATGTACATGTACATTAGTATCACAATGACTAACTGTACAATAAATTTAATTCTGTCATACATGTAGTGTACAAAGTACTGTTAAGCTGTTTATATAATGTGGTTAAATACACAAGGGTGGGATTGGGATGAGATATGGGAAAAATAAAAAATCCACAAAAATAATCGGCAGAGGGGTTGAGGGTTGAGGATGACCAATGAGCAAAGTACAAGGTACAGACTAGGGTATATTTTTACATTTGAGTACAGGTACCCCTTCAAATACCCATTTCTTTTGTTCAATATAAACTTTTAGAGGTAAACAAACTTCATGGTAAAACCCAAGAAAAACCCTGGTGGGTTTATGAGGAAGCTTACTCATTCTTGCATACGATAAACTCTACATTTAAACTCTTAAAATCTGATTCTGGTGCAAAGGGAAACGAGTTTATAAAGGATGCAGTACCCATCCTAACAGATTACAACAAAACATGCAATTGGATTTTGATGGGTTGATTTTGGTTAGGGTTAAACATAAAATCAAGTAAACAGAAAAAAAACCCTGACCAAAACAAATCCTGCAATCGCACAAAATCTTTACAAAATTCACCTCTGAATCAATATGGTATTGTTTGGTGACATACAGCGAAAATCGTAAAAGCATGAAAAACTAAAAAATCATGAAAATTGTAAAATCAAGAAAATCATGAAAATCATGAAAATCATGAAAATCATGAAAATCATGAAAATCATGAAAATCTGGCTGCAAACGTTTTGCACATGCCTCATCACACATGTTAAAGTGTTAACCTTTATTCCTACTGGAGAATCTTACATGGTAATAAGTACACAATGTACCCCTAACCAAACTCAATCTATCAAAATTCGTCAGCATGTTCTGTTGGAATCTGTTAAGATGGGTTCTGAAACCTTAAACTGATCAGCCATAACACCAGAATCCGTCCAACAGTTTGTGTGCACAGTTTGTTGGAATTTGCAAGGATGGGTAAAGTTCCTCGTAAATTACTAGAGGGTTTAGAGTCACGTCCTGATTTGTCACGGGACATGTGAACGGCATAAGGGAAGAGAGAGCTTTCCTGCTGGGTGGGGTCAGATCGGCTAGTCAGGGAGGATAGCGAAGACTGAATGAAGGTCAATGGCTCAGGAAATTATTTCTACATGTAGCTCTAAAGGAAGTTGCTTGTGTTCCCAAGTCAAAATTATAACTAGTTAATTTAAGGGGTCATATGCGTCTGAGCGTTTTGCGTAAAGGAAGAGCAAGAGGCCAGTGTAAACTGTTTTGTATTCACTTGCTTAACCCTTGCTCAATGAGAGTTATTTATTGCATGGCAGTGGTACATGCCAATGCACTTCAGCTGTGTGCATTGGAGCTGTGTGCATTGGAGAATTGTACACAGGTATTGTTTTGGTGAATATAAAGTGCGTTGGAGTATAAACAAGAGTGTTAACGTTGGAGTGTTAACGAACACCCTCCGAGACACCCGCAATGCATAATGTCTATAGAAACTGCTGTATATAAAGGAAACATTAAGAGTTTTCAAGCCCAAATATCTACAAATTTATAAATGTATTCATTAGAATACAATGAAACAAAGATGAGAACCGAGAAGATTGACTAATCAATGACAATTTACAATCAACAAATGAATAGAGCGAAGTCTTGTTAGGTTGAACATGAGTTGAATAATGAATTGTCTTGACTGTATGAAAATTTACAAGCGTACAATGGTGTGAAGTTAAAATTACAAAAGCATACCCATTCAATTAACTAACAAGATTTCTGATTCGGTAATTACTACAGTAAAAACTAACAGTCGGTAAAGCAGCTTAGCATCTGAGATAACAAAAGACATACTCACTTTTCTAACGTTGTAAGCAATGGGTCACTCTCCGCACACTCTTGTAACTGTGACATATGTTCCCTGGTAATACGGACAATGTCACACAGGGTCTGCGCGGCGTTGCTGTGTTTATCGTCGCTCTCTTCAGGATCTATCAAATCCACTAATCGCTGGATGAACTTCTGCTCATTCAACCACTGGATACAACAAAACCAACCAGAGTATACGCATGTATTTCAATTTGGGTCTTAAATCAAGACACTTGTGTTCATTAAGCTCTAGGTGTGATTTACACATGACAACGTGTAACACTGTTATGAAAGATATTCAATGAAATTGAGACAAATGTGAGACAAAAAAAGTAGGAAAACATACGAACTTCTAGAAAAAAAGGAGCAAGAGAAGAAAAAAGCTTAAACTAATTTTTTTTAACAACAACAACAAACAGGAAAAATAAATAAAGGCAAAAATAACCTTTACCCATTCCTATTGGTCGAGAGCCTGTCACATGGGCAGTTTTAAACGGCCGATAAAATCCCGAGGCCAGTTTTAAACATTTTGACGCATTTTACCTGAAAGGCATTAATGAATGGGAATAAATATTTGGTTGACCAGTATTAAACATACGTTTAGATCCTGGACATTGTTAATGACCTTCGCTTTTGGTTCGGGTCATTAACTCATCTAGGCCCATGTGCTGGTTTTAAGCGTACGTTTAAAACCGGCCAGCCATTCCCATTTTAAAGATGTTCAAAATTAGGATTTGTTACCTCCAGGAATTCCTGCCGGACTTCTCTGCTCTCTATGCACGTGATTAGCCTGAGAAGGAGGTCCATGATGGCCGAGGTGCCTAGATGATTCAGGAGAATGCCGATCGAGTTGTCTTTGCCCTTGAGATGGTTGATGACCACCTCGGGTCTCCGCACCAAGAGGGTGCCGATGGTTTTGCTGAAGAAGCTGGCCAGTAAAGGGTTGAGTGGAGGCTCGTGGTCTAGAAAACTCCAGAGCGCGATCATTGCCGACTGTCAGAAATCATCCCATAAAATCAGTAATCGGCATCAATATCGATACTCGCCATCCTATGACGCATCTTCCGAAGCCAAATTTGAACTTGGCATATTGTTGAAAGATCAAGTATACCTCACTACCCGACTTTTATACTGAAAGAGTTGGGCATTATAGAGTAAGGGTTATAAGAGGTCAGCTGTGGCCGACACCATCACTGGTTCTTTCAAACATTTGACAGGTTCACATGAGCAGACGAGTTTCCAGGGCTATGGCAACGTCTGTTGTCACATGTAGATGTAATGGACAATAGCCCAAGACAAGAGATTAGAACGCAGCCGCTCATTGTACGTATCAAACACAAACTCTACAAGAAAAACTCCTGAATAAATTTCAACCATTTTATTCCACAAACAAGTCACACTAATCGATTACCACAAGCCAACCTGGTAATGTTCATTTTTTTTTTTTTTTTTTTTTTGGGGGGGGGTGGTTTAAATATACTTTTGTTGAACTTACATCAGTCTCTGCGAGTTTATCGCTGATTTCTGCTACTTCGGACGTTAGTAGCTCACAAGCCATGTTAGGGTGCTTGTATTGTAGTTGCTCCTCTAGTTCACCCGAGGGCTCTTTGGTGATGTATGAAATCAACTCGTCCATGATTTCAGACCGTGATATGCTAAGAGAGAATATTACAAATAAATGTTAAACTTCTTCATAGTAATCTTCCTTAGAGTCGATAACTGTTCCTATTGTTGAGGGTATTTGAGTTTGATTGCTGTCAAAAAAAAATTGTTTTGAAAACAGAAATTTGTCGGCCACTTTTGTATTTCTCAAATTAACCGCTTTTTCATTTGTGCAATTTGTGTCAAATGTTGACTTCTTTTACTGAAGCTTTGAATATAAAAGTCGAAACAGTATATTGTAGAAGTTCGGTAGTTCCAGGACAAGAAATATTTTTTAAATCTCACAAAATTATATTTTTAGATGTACACAAGTTCAAAGAAATTACGTAAATCAGTGTGTTGAAAGCTAGAATGCATGCGCATTACCAGTAAATTCTGCAATACTCACAAGTCAATAAGCTTCTTGTTTTGAGCTTTACATTCTTGTAGGATATCATCCTCGTCGAGAAGTTCAGCTAATGTCACATCCTGCAAATTGTTGCAAATGTTGAGATTATTACGTGGAAAAACATGCATTATGATATTTCAGTTTGGTAATACAGGAAACCAGCATAGTGTGTTATGGTTACTAGTAGGAAATGGTTAAGAAATAGAAACAAGTAAATGTAAATGTAAATGTACATGCACATGGATGATGTACATTTGTATGCACAATGTACAATGTACATCTCCATGTACATGACATGCACTACTTATACAACTACACTGTATGTACCTATTTACAAAATCCTCCAGCTCTATTGAGAACGTGCATGGCAGGTAAGTGAGGTAACAAAACCCGAATCCTCAAAAATCCTCTTTTGGATAAACACCCAAGTACATGTAACCCCAATCCTCAGAAATCATCCAGCACCGATGACTTTGATCCTCCATTCCCTCAATTTTTTTCTGATTTTGGGCTTATTTTTCAGATATTTGTGTGTAAAAATTTACATCGTAGTACAATCAAAAATATATGAAGAACATGCGAAAAAGTGAGTGCAGTCGGTGTGGCAATTTCTTAGGTCAAAGGTTTTTTGTTTATTTGTTGCTACATGTAACAACTACAGCACATAACAGCAGTGTGTGATTGTGTGTGCATGCACAAACTCCGATTCAAAGATCACATATTATTGCGCGGAGCTGTGGGATCTTTGCTCCGATCCGTGGTCTGTTTAATTCCAGGGGTTGAACTTAACCCGCAGACACGTTCAGACTACGGGTTTTAACACGTGTCGAACTTCTCTACACAGGTCGAGAGCTTGGTTTTGACACGGATTGAGCGCTCTAGACTGGTCAGTGCCGTGTTGAAATGTTGTAGTGTGAAAAGGTCAGTCTAGTTTACGCGTGTTTGATCCGTGTCCAACCCAGAGGTTTTGAGTAGTGTAAAAAGACCTTATGCTTTTAAAATAATACAAAGAATTCAGTGACCAACATGTCCCAAGGCCATTTCATTTATTGTAACTTTTAAGTTGCATGCATAAGTTGCACTAATAGCTCTGACTGCGTGGTACATGTAGGAAACAATGGGTCACATGTATGCGTTCAAGCAGATTTGCTGTGGTTTGTTTTAGGTTAACAATTGACACTACCGATTACCGAACTTTGTACAGGAAAAGATAAGCCAAAGATTTGACATTTGCATTGCGCAAAATCTACAACCCACAACTCTGAATTGTATATATTGGAACAATAAGGTCACAAAGGTCAACCCTGACCCTCCCAAATCCACCAAAATCAATATGATTTTGCACACACCCTAGGGAGTTAGGGTAAAGACAAAAAGTTCCAACCATTTCGTGATTATATCTGGCGATTGATGACCACAAAGTAGAACATTCTCTCTGACCACAGCAATCATGGAAATGATACAAAAATTAAGCAAAATAGTTTTTAACCTTGACTTTTCTACTATTGTTCCTCTAGTCTCTGATAATATATTTTGTATGAGAATAATGCAAGTCACTCAAACATTCATTTGTGTATATATTTAAGTGAGGTCAAATATCTGGATGACAAAAGCGTTTCTCTTCCCCAACTCGGACAAAAGCGCTTCCCTCGCCCAACTCAAGACAAAAGGATTTTTGCTACTTGAATTAACTGGAGTGAATTATATACAAATATACAATAGTACAGACTGTTCCAAATATAACCAACAAATTCCCCCTTGCTATTCTGTAGCCTTAAACAAAGCAATGCTTCATCATAATTTGTTATTTTGTTTAACCCTAACCCTCCCAAATCCTCAAAATTCCTCATTGCAAAATGCAGGATTTTGCAGGATTGAGGTCACTTGGAGTTTGATGCATTGCATGATTTTGCAGGATTGAGGTTACTTGGGGTTTTACCCCTGCAGGAATATGGAGGATTCAGGTTATCAGGCTGAATGTGACACACAGGGATTTTGCAGGATTGAGGTCACTTGGAGTTTGATGCATCGCAGGATTTTGCAGGATTGAGGTTACTTGGGTGTTTACTGACTGCAGCCAGGGCAAGACTGCAGGATTTTGCAGGATACAGGCTGTATGGTCACCAGTGACCAATATTGGAGGATTTTGCAGGATTCAGGTTACTTGGAGTTTTAACAATTTAGGAATTGGAGGATTTTGCAGGATTCAGGTTATGTGTAAGTAAAAATGGGTAGGGAGTTAGGGTTAAGCAGTAGAATAACCAAAATTACTAACAGAACAAGACTTGTATTTTAGAAATGTAATTAATAGGCCCTACAACAAGCATTGAAAACCTTTTAACTTCCAGAATCTCGGATTTCAATTTCTCAGATTTTGTGACTCGGTTTCGTAGAATACGCTAGTTTGGTATTCCAAATGCGCATGTGCACAAGATTTGACGATTTTTCTTGGGGTTATGGGACGTGGTAACCCAAATGTACATTCTGTGCAATTTTTCGTTTAATCGATAAGACGATGGAGATTTTTGTTCTAACAAAATTGTAGACACACGAAAAACAATACTTTAGAATATGACGATCTCTGTAAATTTGTTGGTACTCGCTATGCTTTTGCACGCATACGATGATTTGTTTTTTACAATGTAGCTCGTAAGAAAAATTGTCAAATCTTGTTGTGGACATGCGCAGTTGGAATACTGAACTGGCTTATTCAGCAGGCAACATGGGTTTATTTCTAACCCCAGTTTGATCAGTCGGAGACAGTCGGAGATTGTATCCACTTCCTATTACTTATACACAAGCTAGGCATATTTCACATAGGCACTGACTTGTCAAATTCCATTTACACATAAAGAACAAGTCAGGAAGTCACTGGTATATATGTGCTTGCAAGTACAGCTGGCTTATCAAATCACCTCTAGTCAATCCGCAGCCAGTCAATCCTACTGTGTACACTATGTAGGCAGTGAGCACTCAATTTTTAACCCCTTGACACCGGTATTAATTCCTCACTCGATCATAAGCATGACTGGACAGCAGCCTATAGCTGCACTGCACAATGAACCCAAGTGTGCAGCTGTGACACAGGCCGTGTTCTAGAACATAGCTCAGATGACAACAGCATTTCAAAATGGATTTAGCGGGCTGTGGCCATAGCCTCAAGCAGTCAAAAACAGTCACTTCGTTAGGTGTATTCATCAGAAGCTGTAAGTTTAAATGATAATCAAAATGATATCCGGTATTCTCAAAATTACCTCTTTCTCTAGCAAGGTGTCCACTTGGGACGTAGTATGAACATCAAATTTCCAAAACATTGTGGATTGTTTTCAGACCTGCAAAATAAAAGTGAAAAGTAAATGAAGTTTGAGAAAACCATCCAGTCTATCAAGTTTCAACTAATGCACCTATCAATTGTATGACGCACCCTCAGACCCCCGGGGGATGTGCGTCAATGTTAACAGTGAGGCCAGATTTTGGAGTCGCATGACGCACCCGTACGTCATATCCTTGACGCACCATTCTTGGAAAACAATGACGCACACAAGTCGCAGTCGCGACATGATCAAGCGGGGCATCGCGCTGTGTGTATGCATGCATGTCGGGCGTGTGGCCGCGCCGCGCCAGCGATTTTTTTCCCCGTACCACTAATGCGTCAATTTGCCCGTTTCATTCAAATTGGGCAACTTGAATGGAGACCAAAGCGCGCGCTTCAATACGAATCGATTTTGATACGCGCGGAACGTATGAAGACCAACGACGTTGACGGCCATAATTCACCAAAAATAACGGATACAGTCCCTAGTTAATTGTATACAGTCCCTAGTTTTTTGTATACACGACTTTTATACCTTTTTCTATTAACCCAAATTATTGGTTAATAATCTCATCTAGATAGGGTCTTATAGAAAAGGTTATAAAAGTCTCTATTCAAGTCGCCCCATTCCAATGAAACGGGCAAATTGACGCGTTAGTGGTACGGGAAGAAAAATCGCGCCGCGCCAGTGGTGAATGAAAGAACGGCTTTTACTTTGGTTTTCTGCTATGGCATGCTACGGTTAATAACCACAGCCGTACAGTATAAACTCAAATTTTCCAGGAACGCTTTACTTTTGGATCGTTAATACCAGCACATGTACAATCACAAACGTTCATGTACCGCGATGCGCGCCATCAAAGGGGTTTTCCAATGCTGCACATGAGTCACCCCTCTAGTCTGCATGCAGGCGCTTTGTCTCGCAAGCACCCTGAAGTACCGCAAGGCATTATACACCCATTCAAAAGCCGACTGGAGTGTAAGACTACGGAACGTAGTGAGAATTAAAACTGTATACCTGACTAGTAGCGATAAGCATACATGGAAAGTAATGTGTGCGACAAATTCTCCCTTTGTCGTTTTGCTGAGGGGAAGTTGGCCGCGATCGAACTTGGGAAATTACATGCGGCTAAGTAAGCAAAGCAGCTGCATTGACGCTGTGTTATTCTCAATGTTATTCTTCCATTACATAGCCGAGAATTCGGATGCAACTGGTACCTTTTCTGTGAGATATTTTACGTGCTTTACCCAACTAGGAAGGGCTCACGCACGCAATATCTCGTGTTCTTGTGAAAAGGACGACGCGATGTAGGCCACCTAGACTTCCACATTTCGCGATGGGAAAACTATCGCTGTTACTTGTTAGTGTAAAATGTTGATAAAGTTGTTTGCGGTCGGCGATTTTGACTAACAATGATCAGAAGTCGATATGGTACCATTTTTTGTTTACTCAACAAGCACAGTTTATTCGCCGCATTGACGCATGGCAATGGTTCGAAACGGACGCACCTCGACACACCACGATGTGTTCGTGACGCACCTAAATTGCACTTTACGCACCCCCATCGTCCAGTTTTGACTGAACATTATGGAGACATGACGCACCTCCCCCGGGGGTCCAAGGGTGCGTTATACAATTGATAGGTGCATAACTCTAGAGTCTGGCTGAGGCAATGCATTATCATACCAAAGTACAGAACACTTATTCAATAAGGTGTTTCACGGTAATAATATGCGCCATCTTGTTCACGGGGCAAATTTACACACGTTGCTGTATACACATCGTCGATCGAAAACTTTAGCTTACCCGCCCAGCTTGCCCATATAGGCAATATGGGCAAGCTGCCCATATGGGCAATATTATGGGCAAGCTGCCAATATAAAGATATATACCACATGTCTTGGACATTTTGCTAACAACATTACATACTGACTGTATATATGCTACAGCCAACATGCACGACCCAGTAAATGAGTGATCCAATATAATCATGGAGGAATAAGATTAAAAACAAACAATGAATGTCCATTTCATTAATTATCCAACCATTCGATTTGTAGGGCGCCATCGGCCGCCATGCATGTTATGTATTAAACATGAATGTTCCATTTTAAGCTCTTCCAAAAATTCGTGCTGACATAAAGAGACATGTCACCAGTCGTTATGCCGGTTATGCTAAATATTATTAAACTGTAAATAATTATGGCAGCCAACGCGCTAAACAAAAAAAAGTAAACTAAACGCCCTTCCATTTTCCAAAACAATCTTCCCATACTTACTTCTGTAATAATAGGTATACACAATTATTCTCCACTCCCAGGGAGGGAGAGTCACTTTGTAAACAGGGTACTAATAAATTCACTGAAATCGTTGTCGACCTATCGTTCAAACTTGCAACCCATCACACGATGATTTGATCTTGCGCACCAAGACGAACGTGTAGAAATCCAAAGGGAAACACCACACACGTTTACCGATCGGTAATTTGCTTCCGAGATTCCACAGTAAAAAATAAGCACTCGTACGTCCTACAGTCACCTGTTATGCTATTTAGTACAATTTACAATTATCATAGCTTTCTTTTGTATGGAAAATTGAACTAAATTCCTTCAACTGCAACATTAACGGTCTTGCATTTAATGTTCTGCGTTCGCCGGGCGCGAAAATGTCAACGTTCGCAATATCCAATATGGCGGCTTCTGTAGAAAAGTAGTAATGAGTGCGCAACCCATAATACTCTTCTAGTCACGTGACACAGGTTCCAGCGAATGACGTCATCTAATTTCGTTCATTAACTTGCTTTATTATTATTCATATTTTAATAAACGGTATTTTTTAATTCCTTTTTCAGTTCAACATACAAATTATTCTGTAATCATTTGCTGAAAAAAAAGTGGGTTTTTTGTAGATAAACGTTTGCTTATTGTAAGTAAAAAATACATTACAAACGACTTAAATTGAGTTGGAGGATTCCTTCTTATTCCTCCATGGTTAGATTGAGGAAACAACTTTTGCTGGAAACAAGAAAATTTAAGAAGAATACAACACGGTCTCCCGTCTAACATTTGTTTTTATTCATTTATAAATATTATATATTTAATTCTTCAATAAATTATAAATGCATTAACAGTTAACATATTTTATCAACGAAGCTACTTTTGAAGAGAGTTGACTTTTTACTTGACTTAATTGATTTTTCGTTTCAATTCAGTTATTATTTTTTGTCCTTTCTTTTAATTCGTCATTACATAGAGATCCAGTATGCCTTTTATGTCTGTTTTGATTTTATGGTTTTATATTATTGTACTCGACCGTTTATTCAGATGGCTGAGGGCGCTATTCAACAGAGCTAGCTTGTGTACAATGCGTGCAATGCATATCGCACGCATGGGCCGGGGCCGTGCCGCGCCGCGCCGGCTAAATCATTAGATGCAACGCACGGAGCTTTGTCTGCGCGTACATAACGGTATCCATCTGCGGGTCGGTAAGTGAATATGTTTTTATAATTTTTCTCGTTTTTGCAGCAATTTTAAACGGGCAAATTTCACAAATAGATGAAATATAGAGACAACTACTCCACCAGATAATTTGCTTCGTCAGTCAAACGCTGTTCTTGTTTTAAAACTGCAAAAATAAAAATGTGAATTATTTCCGACCGATTCTTTGTTGTGCGCATTGTGCTGTATAGCAAGGTAATATTGGTACGTGTGGTTTTCTTTTTATTTCCGCTTGGGGTCATTTATTTTAACCACGTGTGCAGGTTGCCCACCGTAATAAGTGTGGATCAAATTTTTACCAAACTCTGCATGTTGCCATACCGATTTACGGGAATGTGACCCTATATGGCATTTTGTAGTGTACAGAATTCGTAATCGACCCGTTGGTGATGCTGAGACCATGGTGAGACCATACAGACCATGGTATTATACAACCCGTGAGCTAAGGGTCGCGCGCGGGGGGTACGTGTCGCGTGTGTGGCACGTGCCACATCGTTAGCCCTTCGTATCCACTGCACACAAAGGCGCATCCGAGTATACAGCATGGCCAGTCTTTGTCTTCAAAAATCGGTGTTTTAGTACATGTAATAACAAATTCTGGTTCCATTTTATATGATTTTCTACAATTACGCCTCCTTACCATTTTAAGTGAAGTGTACATGGCTTTTTCGAATTTTGAATGTTTAAATATACATGTACAATGTATCAATATAATTGAGGCCTATATTTGGTTAAAATTAGATTTTCTTTTTCAGAAAAAAACCACACGGTATCATGCTATGACAGTGCAATAATTAATAATAACACATGTCAGGCCCTGGATGTGGCTCAAAATAACAATCACGTTTATAAATAGCAATGATATCGGTCAGGGAGTGCTGAGTGTTAGCTGACATATTTTAATGTTAAAATGAAACCAATAAGAAAGTCTGAAACCAAGACAACATTTTCAAAGCAAAGTGACTGCATTTTTGTAAGTGACTCGTGACTACTTCATAAAACTAGAGCAAAATATGAAACAGTGTAATATACTAATTCCCGAACACCTAAAAACACCACAAAAGACGACGACTTTATGTTTCCAACTTTGGCCACAATACCGCGATACTTTGGCATGTTGACGGACCGTATATGCGTTGGGCAGGCGAGTACACAGGACATTTTGGTTTTTATGCCTTTATTGGGGTATGACAAGGTCGATAAAATAAGCAGAACACTTCAGCGACTAGTACACTCCAACGGAATAGACTTGCCACTCTTGGTACGCGCCTTATAACTTCTTTGTTCCGCCTTTGTTCCTTCATCGCGGAAACTAACGTCCCCCCCCCCCCCCCCCCTTGCCACCTGTCCTTATTCACGCTTGGCTGAACCCGGACAAACACACGACACGTGCCGCGTGTATAATCGGATTCCATTTTAAAGGTTTATCGAGGGTCACATATGGGTGAGATAAGATCTTTTTCCGACATTAATGATGAGGGAAGTCCCCATTGATCGAGCTAGAACATGATGTAACGGTACATTATCTATATGCATGTACTTTCCTTTGTTCTGTCAGATAGCTCCATGGTTCTGTTCATTCAACGTCGGCCGATCGCGATATTTTGAGTGCAGGACCCATGATGCTCTGGACTGATTTATCCGTGCAAAATAGGAAATACTTATTCATTTATTTACTTGGACGACCACACGGGTGGGTGTGGGGCGGGGTGGGGACATTCCCCGACTATACCTGTATAGACCATGTTAATTCATTGTTATCCCCAGCTATAGACGTCATGCCGACAGGCAACCGAACGGACACTAAGGATTTAACCCAACATTTTGTCGCATCTTTTACATTTTGTTATTTGGTCCGTGATGATTTGAGCGAAGGTTTTGGTGCTATTTTAAATTATGGCTGTAGTCGTGGTTTGCTGCATGGTCGAAAGTGCAATTTAACTGACGTCACGTTTAATGTTATTCTCTTTGGTTCTTTATAGATGCACTCCAATCTAAAAAGTAGCTTCGATTTCTTGTCAGAGTAACTGAGACTCTAAACAACTTGCCGTACACACAACTTTACTTGCCATACATTTCAGCCATGTTTGCCTTTCATCGACCAAAGATTTATCGGAGTATCAACGGCTGTTGTATCTGCAAAGCAAAATCGTCTAGTTCAAGGTTTACAGGTAAATATTTATAATTTATTGCAAAAGGAAATAATAATAATAATAGGTCTCATAACCAATCGTTCAACTCTACAGCTCAAAATATCAAGTATTACGCAGATTTGAATTTTGTATAAAATTTACGATCTCCAAATTTAAATAAGCCTATTTGAATTGACGATTTATTCATTTAGTTTTTATTTTAATTCACAGACAGTAAGAAGTACGAGAACGAATTTAAGCTGTGTTTTGACCTCGACGATGAGCAGAAACGAGAAGGCGAGATCTGCAACGCGTGCGTGCTGCTCATCAAAAGATGGAAGAAATTGCCGAAAGGAACGGAGAGAAATTGGAATCACGTAAGTTGATTTAAGTTCTACTCAGAGCTGTGTGTGATACGCATCATCTATAACCAAAAACAGAGATGTATAACAAAACGCATGAGGGACGCATGCGTCCCCCGAGCGTTAAAAACGTCATACCCCACATCAGATGTAGGCAGTTATTGTTAAGGTATACGTGGTTATATAAACAGTTTAAGATTTATTTTCTGGAGTTCAATGGCTTTGAAAAAGGAATTCCAATATATATCGGAAGAAAAAGTTTGAGAAATTAAGGCTGCGTGCGTGCAGCGTACTTTGGTTAATTGGCTGATATACAACTGGCAGTACACACGCGATGATCATATAGCGACTTCTCATAGACTCGTGTGCTATTGCAAGCCGCAGCCGAGTAATTTGACTGTGGCCTTCTGGTTTCCTCGTTACGTGTCATGATGCCTTAATTGTCTGTTTATTTTGTAGGTGGTTGACGCCAGAGCTGGACCAGGAGGTAAGAGTCTTCTGCGGAGCAAACTGAAGCACACACCCATCAAGTCACATCATTCGAGCCACGGGTGCTGCAGCATTCGGAAACGCAAACATCGGAGCGCCGAGGGAATCAGAAAAATGAGACTAATGGACAGGTTATCACAACAAAACCGAGACGGTAAATTATTTCATGTTCGCCATAGTTGCTGCCGTATTAGAGAAAGGGGAACCCTTCGTCACATGATTCAGATAATTCTCTTTGGACTAGAGTGATGAAATAAACTGGCTTGTGAATTAAAGATGTCGGCCAATTCAACATTGTTCTCTTTTGGGCGTCAGTCTGCAGCGCGCTAACAAAGTTCTTAATTTATTTTGGTTACTTTTGCTCACAAACAGATGCGCTCGTTTTGGTACAGGCGGCATTCCGTCAAAAAAATTATAAATTCGGAGTTATTGGTGTGAATCTCAAAAGTAAGTCTACACATTTAATGTAAAACTGTTTTAGACGTACAGACTCGCACCATAAATTATAGTTGTGCAATTTTGTTATCGTTTGAAGTAGCAAAAGTTCTTAAAATCACAAGAATGGTGCTTGACAACTAAACTTGAACAAGTTTTGATTGTGTGGATGCTGTATATTCCGGGAAAATAATATTATAAGATATCGATTTTAACTTCCAATGCACTTCTTTTATTTATTTATTCAAATCGCGCCAGCATGCCAGAAGGAATAATTTCACAGGGAGTTTAGAGTCATTAGTATCTTTACATCAAGTAAGCTGTTGAACAACTATACAAGTCAAGTGGCTTGAAGTATCAGTCAAGTTGGGCCTAGTCCTATATAAGGAAAATCTTGATTTGGAAGTCAACCTTTATAATGTCGGCGTCATGAAACTTTGTCTGATGTCGAGAATTGTTGTGGTTTATTTTCAGATGCAGACAAAGCCCCGCTAAGTCCGACCGCTAGCGAAAGCTCTATTGATGATCTAGATGACTGCAATAGTATAGACATTACATCGAGCAAAGAACGGTACGATCTACCGCCGTCATTACGGGCAATATTGGACACGACGTACTGGAAAATGTAAGATTGACAAACTCGTATTTCTGTTACAGACGGTCCAATGCATTACAATGTTTGATAGCAATAATTAAGGAATTAAACAATGACAGTGCAAAGGCCCTATCTGAATTACATAGAACTACTGTATAGGTCTTCGACAATAATAGGTCGTGTCTAAAACGGCCTTCCAGAGCTACGGCTAAGACTATATATTGTCAGCATTTCACAAGTAGTTGTACGTGCAAGAGCTCGTTGCAAACTTCACTTTTTTGCCTTTTTTAAAATAATGCAAATGGCTCTTCACAAAACCAAAGGCCGCTCGAGGTGTGGGCTACAGAAGTGTGGAAGAACCAGTTTCTCACATGATCTGATCTCTTCACAGTATGACTAGGGTTGGGATAGGTAACTGCAATCCATTGCAAGGCATAATGCCTCTACCTTTATACCGAGATTATAAGTTACCATCAATCGTGTATTATTCATTGTCTTCCAGGGAACGGATCTGCTGTGGTACAATCTTCAAAGGAGGCCGGGGTGAGGTTCTTATAGAACCCACACTCTTCAAGCCTTGCTCTTCATGCACCGATGCTACGGTAGCTACCCCTGCACCTCGCCGTAAGACGGCAGACGTCAACAGAGACGCACGGCCCGATAGCCTCGGGAGCGACGATTCACTGGATATCTCGGATCGAGAGATGGACGAATGTGCGGCTGATGACGAGATTACAAGTGCGGAAGACGACGTGTTGGATTCACTGATTGGTTTATCCGAGGTGGCTGCTGTCAAAAGGGGCGTGGTCGTTTAGGGTGTGGTCAGATGGGAGGGGGGGGGGGGGGGGGGCTGTAAGATTAGGCATCGGGATTTCAGCAGAATTTAATTATAGTGTAAATAAGGGAATAAGATTATGTTTAAAACCGGCTCGTGGACTTGGACGCGTTAATGCCTGAGCCGTTTATAAACAAATTTGTTTAATACCGGCCAGCCACATTTATTTCCATTCATAAATACCATTCGGTCAAAAAGTCAAAACAAGTAAAACATAGGCCTAGTTTACACATTTTCACCGATTTTGTTTTGAGGAACACCAATCTAGCTAGTTATATTAAAGTGGCTCTTACGCGCGCATTCCAACTGCTGCTTGATTGAACTTGATGAGATGAAGATCGAACTTTGGTCTACTGATAAACGGAGTCATTGCTTTGGTAGTATTTCGCATGCCGTGTGGAGTTTCGACCAACGAAAGTATCGAACAGACCCGACTAATTATCACGGGCGTCCGAATCTGAATGTGACACCGAACAAATTGTTTAAAACATGGGCATGTTTTATGGCCGTTTAAAAGTACACACGTGACGGGGCTCTCGGCCAATAGGAATGGATATAGACTGTTTGGGTATGAATCAAAATTAAGAAAACTTCTTTATAACTTTTGATCTATTTTGACAACAAAACGGTTGTCGGGGGACAAACGGAGTAGCCGATGGACCAAAAAGGCGTTCAATCCAAATGGATTTTTTTTAATGTGTATAGTTTGTATGATACTCAATGAAAGGTCATATGTTTTTAAAGCAAATTTCAGTGAACGGAGAATGGTTCTTTGAACATAAATGCACACAGTTCACAGTAAGTGGACTAGAGTTACAAAATGATTTCCATGAATTGCCAAAACAAAAACTATTTAAAATATCTTAGTACAATCAAGATGCATTCCAATATTTGTACTTGCGTTACTTGTTATAGTCCTTGTCCCGGTGCTTCCAACTTAAAACTGAATTATTTAAAATAGTCACACTACCTCCTCGACTATATGTGGTGCAAATTGTTTAGACAAAAAAAAACAATTATGAAGTCTTATTTGTCACTTGTATAAGTAGACAATGCAAAACCTGCAACTGTTAAATAACGTTATGTAAACACGGCAGTTTAAGCTCCGAATATGAACTTTGTTTAAATCTCAACTTTAGTGGTTGGTGTTTTTATTATATATTTTTGCCTTATAAAGGTACTAACTATGCACAAATAAAACCAGTGTGCTTTTTTTTAAGTAGAGGTGCAATTCTTCCGTATTACCAGCCAAAATGTAACTTTGCAACTGCAACGCTTTTAAGAAAAAAACAACAAAAACTCCCGTTTTGTAAGATTATTCCTATGCTGTATTGTACTATATATATTTTCTGGACAGGACTTTTGATATGCACCAAAACGTAAAGAAAAATTATTCCATAAGTTGTAAATATATTTATTAATTTGTTTTAAAACGCGACCCTAACAAGACTATTTTCCATAACAAGTCACATCATTGTGCCAGTATTTTAATATTTTTTATAATAGACTCCCGCGAAGTTTAAACGACATAGGAGCCATTTTCCCGCCATTTTTGGAACGAACGTTAGTCGAGCAGATTGGTGCAAACATATAGAATTACTCATTTGATGATAAAAACATAAAATTTGGCACAGAGTCGGTGTAGTCTGTCATGAGAAAAGTATTAGGCTATATAGCGCTATCGCAAACTTTTAAAATGGGTTGCATGCCATTGCTTGTAATTCTTTACAAATCTGTAATGAACTGATAAAGTATCACCAATCGATAAGGTATCAGTAACCGATAGTGTAGTGACTTTTACTACTATCCGTCAATGTTATTCATTGTCGGTTAGAATCGATAATGTAATAACAATAATGACCGATAGTATTTTAATCCCCGTTCAATTATCAATTAGTGATACAGTATCGGTAACTGTGTGTGTCATTATCGGTTGGTGATAGATTATCCGTTGGATACATTATCATCAGTTGAAACATGGCTCTTTAGCCAAATTACTTTTTCGTGACATACTCTGACCGCAGGTGTATTGAACAATGCCACACCGATCTGCCCGACTATTGTGTTTTCCTGCCAATTTTTCGCCAGTTTGACTGAAGATAATAATTAAAGTGCCTCTTAATTTGGCAAATTAACTGGAGAACAGACGATTTATAAAGATGTATTATAAAGTGCGATATGCAACGAGAAACGTCCGTGGTGCTGTATATAAAAGCTTCGTCGACAAGTGCTGAATTATAAATGTGTATTTGTTAGTGGGTTAAGTATGAAATGTTTAAAATTATTACTGTTGCAGTAAGGTACCGCATTGTGTGCATTCTATATTGGTAGTCAGTCGGTGTGTTCGTGTCAACTATATACTGTGACTTGTGAAATAAAGGTTAAATGAACGAACGTATAACAAAATGCCTCTCGTTTGTTTTCATTATATTACCAAAGAAAGTTTTTAATCAAACTTGTCTCATTTATATGAGTGCTTTAAGTTTCAAATTATGTTAAGATATATTCACGAACCAGACTAGGTCGACGAACAGTATGTAAAAAACGTCTTGGGAAGTTTGCAACTACTGAATTATTCTAAAATCCATATTAAAGAGAATAACAGTCTCAAGCATCCTGTAAAATCACAGTATCTGATATGCTGTGGTTTTCAAGAAAAGTTAAAATAAATTGTTGAAAAAAACCCGACTATTATCAATTGTCCCCAAATTATTAAATTTATTTCATCCACATTTTATTTGCAATACTGTTCAACACATCCAACTAGTCTGGTTTCCTAAAAAAACAAATATCAGTCTATAAACTGTTGTTTTGTCTGAAGGAAGTTAAGAACCAGACTACAAAAAAACAACAGCATTAATATTCTATACCCAGCACGATATGTGGCAGAGGGGTACCCCCCTCTTATCCCTATACTTTGACGCTATTGTAACCTAACCCACCCCCCCTTGAAACCTAAAAGGAATTCCTGAGATTCCGGGAACACAATGGTCAACACAAAAGAGGGGGGGGGGGGGGGGTTTCTCTGCCACATATCGTGCTTCATATGTAATATTCTTGGATTTTTCAGCATCTATGAACACAAAACTATAAAAACAGGTCAGCAATACAATATTTACTATAAATATGAACCCCCTAACTCATATATTTTGTATAATGGTGGGTATTACCTTTATATCAATGAAGTTAACCACATGCTATGTGCATGATTTACTGAGTTTGCTTTTTGATCTACTTACAAAGCAGGGCCATGTCAGGGTGCTATACATACATTAGGACCAAAATCATAAAATAGTAATTAAAGATCTGAACACAGGGAGGCAAAATCTGACGTTTGATCTTTTCTTTGGCAAAACTGATGAATACTGCGCTGAATAAAATCAGTACTGTAAGGTAGTTAAGTTTTTAAAACAATAAATAAGTAAAAACCGCACAAACATGTACTATTTGCATATTCACAATTTCGGTAGATTTAAAAAGAAATTCAGTGAGATATTAAGCCTGCATCTACCGAACTTTTCCAAACTGTCTCCTCAACCAGGCAGAGTCTCTGTAGAATCTTGGATCGCCTAATCGAAGAGCTGTTCGTTTGTAGTAGTAATAGTAGAATACAGCACCTATAAGGAAGACAATTTACGTGGGGAGGAAACAAAAATCACCAGGTGAAAATACAGCATGATCATTAGATTTCCTAATCTACAACAAATAGTTTCACAGCAAAAAATATTAAATATTGGGTTTTTCCCTTTAAGTTAGGGGTGTGCTTTTACGGGTAGTTTGGGAACCGGGTACCCGATTACAAAAAAGACGGGTAACCAGATAACCGTTAATTAAAGAATTCCTACCCCAAAATGCAAGTTCTTTTTTAGCTTGTTCATAAAGATCCACACTATAATACTACCACATCAGTAAGTGAACATAGCAAGATAGAAGTGTTTACAGTGATCTTTGCTTGAAGGTGGTAAACTGCAAATTCACCAGCGTCATCAATTTGAAATATATTTCGTTTTTCTATGTAGCCTGGTTTCCGTTTCAACATTTCCAACAAATGACATTCAAAACCTTTCGCTTCCATCATCTGAAAAGTTACTAAGTAGTTTGTAAAATTGGCTACGCAAACTACTTATATTTTTGTCTTTTCATCATGCAAACCTTCAAATCTCACAGTAGTCCAGTCCCAATATGAATTGATTATACTTCAACAATACCAACAGCCCTAACTTTAGTTAAGACAAAGTTATGTTTGTGGCTCAAAGACACAATAGATCACACGTACCTACTCTCTGGAAGACATACAAAGCCTGAAAACCCTCGTTCCAGATATAAGCATCAATGTTTCCCCATCTCAATGTCTGCAAAGAAATATAAACAATAAATGATTTATATTACTTTTTAATACAAAATGAAAACACAAACAATTAAGTGTTTATAAGAAACAAGTACGGGGGAGGGGTGATTGATAAGTTCAGGTCCAAAGGTTGAAAGAGTCAGTTTTAGAAAATCAAACATTTCTTTTTCATGTCTTGTGCACCCAGGAGGTTTTCCAAAACATCAATGATGTCATCATCTGAGCTCTTTCAACTTCGGGAAGCTAGTCAGAGGGTGCCAAATCAACCATTTCACAAGTTAAACTACACGCAAATTTAGTGAAAACTGCATCAGATTAACTATTTAACTTCTACCTAGGGCCACAAACTTTAATCACTCACCCCTCGTAAAGCCTTATTCGCAATTCAAAAACAAGTCAAATTCAACTTACCATTGTCCAGATATGTAAACCCAGACAGAGAACGAAATACAGGAACAGTATGACAATGGTGAACTTGAACTTATGCACAAGATATCCTACTAGACCAGCTTGAAATACGTAGGTGTTGAAGAACATCAAGAATACAACGATCGTCGCGAAGATGAGGCAAATGTCTTGGATTCTGCACAAGAATGGACAAATATTTGTATCTTAAAAACATGTCTCAACTGTATTTTGCAAATGACAGTCGATTGCAGCAATGCGCGTGTAACGCATTGAACGGACAATTTATAAATTATTATAGCAGCAATGTAAGGTTTAAAAAAAATCTTCCCAATATGAAAATTGAAAACAGCTTGGTGTGGTACTCACATAAATAACACAAGCTGAGTGACGTTGTCAAGCCGCAAGAGGTCCACAAATGAGTTGACGAATAAATCAACAAATATGAGGAAATATTGGAGGTACAAGACCCAACGATACTGACTCTCTCGCATATTGTTGTTTGGATGAAATTCTCCTGTTCAACAAAAACAAAGAAAATTAAAATTTTGGTCAACAATGGGTCAACAATTAATTAAGACGATCCAACAAGACAAACTTCAACAATGTACACGTCCTAACCTATTTGTCTCTAACGTTAATAATGTATAACCTCTAACGTTAAATACAGACCTATGAACGAAACTTTGCAATTATTCCTAGCGCAGCAAGAAAACGGAATGTGCAATAATCATGGAAATGCTGGCGCTGCCTCATTTTACAATATCCTTTTCTGATTGCAATTTGACGTTGTTGTTGTTGTGGGTCGATCGTATTCGTAACTATCGCGAGATTTAGGAAAAACTTTAGACTGAAATTCTCTATATGTGAAAAAATAATAGAATATATTTTCTTCTATGACTAATTATATAAAATACGGGAATGTATTATTCATTACTATACTTGTCATAAATTCTAAATTCACGACACTTTCCTTTGACATTTTCCTTTCTCGTGAACTTCCACAAATCTCGTCAACTGAACAAGATGGCGGCGCGCAATCCTGGAACGGAACTTGGTAAACTCGAGTTAAATAACCTGTAAAATAATTTGTAAGATAAAATGTGGTGTACTTGCCGTACAGGTTAACATATGATGTACTTCGAATTACTGTACTTGTGCCAAGTGATTATTTTGTGTGTGTTCCGGCTGTGTATAAAATGGTATTCGTAGTACTCGTACTACTCCTACAATTACAATACACCGTCATACACTGACCGTGATTAGCCTGGCAATGGCGGCGCATATAGGGGGAATTTATATGGGAATACCTCATTGCACACGTACCTGTACATGTACATTGCCTCGATATATGCTGCGCTAGTACTAGTATAAATAGTATGACGCCCCAACCTGTCCCGGGCTAGGCGTTTGCCGTCGCGTTTAGGGATAGGTTGACATCATAGAGCAAGGAACAGATTGACATGAAGCACTCACTCAAAAACGCTGCTGTGGGCCTCGGCCCTCGTGCAATATTCACCCACTGCATGCGATCAACAGGTAACGCTTATTCCACAAGGGCAAGGCCAAATAAAAAATTAATAAGTTTCTTGTACCTCCCTGTGAAGTTGATAACTTGTTCAGCAGTATCCAAAAAAGTATAAGAATTGTTTTTAAACGAAATTAAACGTCTTAGCCTAATTGCCTAAGTGATGACTCTCTGTTACATGCTTTTTCCTGTGCCTCTTTACTGTTTTCTTGTTCCTGCGTCCTTATAAAAAATTGTTTATTGCTTCAAATAAAATTATTCGTCTGAGGTGCAGTTTCTAACTTTTGACCCAATTGTTTTCTGTTGAGATCTTGAATGGGTTGAAAGTGTGCGTGTGAACAAACCAGCATGCTTCAAAAGAGCAGAGGAATTGAAAGTGAGAAGAGGGGTCAAGAAAAATAATCAGGTCAGTGAATGTTAAAAGTAACTACAACTTGATGTGTTTCACGGTAATATGCACCATCTTGTTCACGGGCTAGACGCCCGTTTGCCCATGGTAATATGCACCATCTTGTTCACGGGCTAGACGCCCATATGGTAAGGATGTGAATCTACGTTTAATTTTGTAAACGTTTAGCAAACTTTTCCCTTAACGTTTAAACGTTTAAACGTTTATTGAAAACTTTAAAAGGCTGCCGCCTGTCCCGGTCTATTTGCGTAACTGCGGTCGCGTTTGTTTGTATACATTGTGTACACTTAACACCATTTTTTCTATGTTCTTTGAAGTACATAGTAGGCCAGAGCAGCAGGTTCTCTCCACAGCTCCCGATCCCACGGTTGGTAGCCGTTATGTTTCTTGTAAAAAAATGCGACGCACTTTGTGAGACTATTTCTGTGGTTGTTGGCGCTGAAGTGTTGATTTTTTATTGACGTCACAAATTAATCGCGATATCATCGAATATCGCGATATATTTTTGACGATATATCGTGGATGAAAAAAAGCGGTATCGCCCAAGGCAAGCTTAACTCTACATTTATATCACTCTTCAAAAACTAATTTTAAAGTTTACACATCCCCATTCCACAAGTATTCTGATATGTCACTCCCAGCGGTACCCGTTCTACGATCTAAAGAATATTTTATCCGTCGAATTGTTTTTTGTAAGGGAACAGTGGTGTTTGCACTTGCAGCCCAAGCCGATCTTAATAAGCGACACAGATACATTGTTTTAAATAACGCATTTGTTTGATTACTGCAAAACACGCCGACTGGTGATTTAAGCAAATTTAAGTTCCAACTTCACAGAAAAATAAAGAAATACGAGAGACTCAGAATTGTTTGAAAACTTAGTAGTTTAATCTGAATAGCCCTCGGAGAAAGACGCCATCCACGCCTGTTATATTTTTTTCCCAGCAGCGGCGTATTGAAAACATCAAACACATGTGTACATGTG
Organism: Crossaster papposus; assembly: GCA_037893245.1. Lineage (NCBI taxonomy): Eukaryota > Metazoa > Echinodermata > Asteroidea > Velatida > Solasteridae > Crossaster > Crossaster papposus. The sequence continues at coordinate 253,925 of JBAIAA010000985.1, read as the reverse complement.
TTTGATGTTTTCAATACGCCGTTGCTGGGAAAAAAATTAACAAGGCGTGGACGGCGTATGTATAATCATCATCATGGGCACAATAGATACCGGCAGCTGCTGGTCATTGAGAAAAGTATCTGATTAATCTTATTGGAACATGACCAAGTACTACAGGCATTACAAATGCTTTCTAAAATAAATAGATGTTTGAAGAAAGTAAATTCTTCGTGAATAAAACTTGAGGGTATGGCGTAAATGGAAGGTCCATTTATTTTTTATTCGAGTTCCGTTTAAGCGTTTGAAAAAAATTCTAAACGGATTTGATTTTGTTGACGTTTACACGTTTAAACGTTTAAAGGTCACATCCTTACCATATGGACAGCTTGCCCATATTTCCCATATGGGCAGCTTGCCCAAATTGCCCATATGGGGTAGCTTGCCCATATTGCCCATATGGGCAGTTTGCCCATCATTGCCCATATATCATTACCAGAACTGACACTATTTTTGTTTAGTTTGTGCAATTCTTTAAATTATTTTGTTAATGAACACTATATTGTTGGTGCATGGACACTTTCTTTCCAGATTGCATGGTTGCTAAAGGCGATGACCTGCATTGATCTTACTACCTTGTCAGGTGACGACACAGTGACCAATGTGGAGAGACTTTGTTTCAAGGCAAAGCAGCCAGTCAGGACTGACCTTCTTGAAGCTGTTGGCATGCAAGACAGAGGCTAGTGTTCATTGGCTGGAAATGTTTTGTCAAATGTTGTCTAAAATGATAGTTGTTTCAAGATTGTTAGATGTTAGAAGTTAGAAGCTTCTTTTACTTTAAACTTTCTGAACTGTTTGATACTCGGAGACAAACTTTTTTGATAATTTATAAAAAAATATATGAAATTTATAAACTTTTTAAAAATGAGTATTAAGAAAAAAAAAGAAAAAAAAAGATCTTCCCCAATCTTTGTTTTGTTATGTTATGTTTTGATATGTTGTGCACGTAGGTCTGACAGTCGGGGCAGTATGTGTGTACCCAGCTAGAGTCGCTGATGCAGTCAAAACGCTGAAGAGAATAGGAGCTTCTCACATCCCTGTAGCATCAGGTAATTAAACCCCAGTTCAGACAAGTGTTCCAGAGTCGCACTGAACCAAATCAACCCCTTGACAACAGGATGTGGCTATAGCTGCAGTTCACTGACTAAATCCATCCAGAATGCTGTGGCAGCTGCACGCTCTGTCTATTGTGCAGTGCAGCTAGAGTAGTATATACCCGATGAAGTGTATGTTGGCTGTTTATGCACAGGGGAATTGACAGCTGAATGCATCAAAGTATAGAAGACTTTTTCACCTGATGCACTGTGCTGCATCTGGCAGGGTTAGGGTTAATGTATCACCACATCCACATCCACTGAGCATGAAAATAATCCATTTTGATAGGTGAGAAATTTTGTAATTTATTGCTAGTTGTCGCTTGTTTTCATATCCTCAGTTGCCACTGGTTTTCCTTCTGGACAAACCCATTTTAAGATAAGACTTCAGGAAATCAAAATGGCTGTAGAGGACGGAGCGAGGGAAATTGACATTGTCATCAACAGAGCCTATGCCTTGGCTGGAAACTGGAAAGGTGAGATTTAACAACCGACAATTATACTCACGAGTCCTAATTGTCTCGCCTGAATGAAGTTCAGAAAGAGATTATGCAATCACCTTTTCCGTACGTAGTCCGTCCGTCCGTATGTTGTACCTCCGTCTGTCTGCAATATGCGTCATTTTGGTTAGTTTTAAAACATTTGTCTTATATGCAAAGTTAAAGTCCAATTTCAATTAAATTTGGGTCATGGATGCAATATTGTAACCTTCACAACACGGTTGTGTTAAAGGTCATGTACTGAGGTTAAAGGTCATTATAGATCAAGTTCTAAAATAGGATGGAATTGTAAAACGTGTCTCATTTGAAAACTTGGAGTCTAATTGCAATCAACAGATGATGTCAACATGTCAGATAAACATGAGCTGCAATCTTTGTGTGCTTGCCTTCCCAGGTGTGTATGAGGAAGTCCGAGCCTTCCGTGATGCATGCGGACCTGCTCACATGAAGACCATCTTAGCCACCGGTGAACTAGGCTCGTTGGTGAATGTCTACAAAGCCAGCCTAGTGGCAATGATGGCAGGTAAACAATATAGCACATGACCAATTCAATTAAAATTAATTACCAGTTTGACTCGATTAATCTTTTAGGCTTCTGAATAGTTAAATGGCTTTGGCTTTCTATTATAATATAAGGAAGTGGCTTTTGATAAAAACATGCTTTATGGTCATTTGATGAATATAAAGTAAAGCCCATCACGAGCCAAGGTGGCTCATGAGGCCGGTGTTTAACTCCGGTTTTCTAGAATATTTCTATTCCTCCTGGATGGGATGCTAGTCCATTGCAGGTTACTCCCCAGCTAATGCCTGTACTCATTTATACTCCTGGGTGGAGAGAGACAAGTAGGGGGGAAATGACTTGCCAGCAGGTGGATTGAATCCCCTGACCCTTGGATAATGAGTCACTAACCCTAACCACCAGGGTACCTGTTTCCTACTTAGACTTTTGGAGCCAATATCATGTTTAGCAATAGAGTCCAGTTACATTACAAAAAGTGTGCATATTTATTACTCGAAATCAAGAAAAAAAAATTATAAATCAAATAATCCTATACCTTTAACTGTTCAGGAAATTAAAATAATATCTTGCTTGATTAGCTGTGAAAAGCATGCACAGGGCATTGGTCTTTTCTACAGCTGTCAAATGTATATGGCTGATGTGCCTTTGCATTAAATCCAACCCCATTGATTTTATAGGGCATGATTATTTGTGTGTGTGTGGTCTTATTTGGATTTTAGGATCTGATTTCATCAAAACATCAACTGGCAAAGAGGGAGTCAATGCCATACTACCTGTTGGTTTGGTTATGGTTAGAGCTATCAGAGATTACTACAAGAAGACAGGATACAAGGTAAAACTAGTTTAGAGAATGCTATACTACCCGTTGGTTTTGTTAGTGTTGGAGCTATCAGAGAGTACTACATGTACAAGAAGACAGAATATTATGATCAATAGGAAATGTTGCATAAAGATTTTGTGAGATTTTCGTTAGCAACGTTTACTCGGTGCTGTCCGAGAAAAAATGTCTTCCTTTGGTGGGACTAGAACCCATGACTGCTTAACAGATACCTGAGATTTGACCACATACAAACAGCATTATACACTTTAGTTTATACTGCTCTGTTTTATTTTTTTTGCTATTCTGATTCCAGGTGGGTTTCAAACCAGCTGGCGGCATACGCACGGCTAAGGATTCCTGCACATGGTTGGCTCTGATGAAGGAAGAGCTGGGCAATGATTGGTTGACCCCTGATCTTTTCCGTCTAGGTGCGAGCTCGTTGCTGGGTGATATCGAGCGACAGGTGTTTCACGGAGTAACTGGCCGATATGCAGCGGCACATGAATTTGCTCTGGCTTAACAGTACTGCCGTAGAGTACAGAATTCGGTTTGTGAAGTGAATAATGAGAAGTGGTACTGGCATAATGAGGGGGGGGGGGGGGGTAGAGTGGGGAGGGGGGTGGTAAGAAGGGGGACAGAAGATGGACAGAAAATCATGTCCTGTATAAAACTACATTGTGAATGTTGCACACATTTGCAGTAAGTGGTACTTCGAAATATTCATAATATTCATTTAATGTCGCCTGTGTATTATGTTTTAAAGCTACCTAAGTGTAACCTTTTTTGTTTTTGGAATGTAACATGTTGCCCGTGGGCTATGTCAGTCTCAAATTGCATACGTACTATAAACAATGAATTTGATAATTTACATATTTTTGTTGGTTTAAGCTTCTTCTTTTTTGGTCCAATTCAAAGCTAAAATGCTGAAGAGATGCACAACTGTACTGAATACTGAAACAGTATTATTGCCTTAACATTTGAATGTTTACAATGCTAAAAAGGTTTTTCTGCATACAAAAAAACGGCAGTTTAGATAATACAGTTTGCAAAATGAAATTAAATTATGAACCGTGTGAAAGATAAATGTTGATGTTCAGAAATGTAAAAACGTGTTCATTTCCATGGTGGGTGAATACCAAATTGCTTCTTGGATTTTATGATAATTTGTCTGAATGTTTGTAAATACTGAAATGAGTCGCATATTTTTTTCTATTCTATACGATTTGCTGAAATTAAAAGTGTGAAATTGTGGCTTTATGTATTATTCTTTTAAAAGTGCATTGAAGAATTGTATTTTGTTAATTTTTTTGTTAATAATTATAAGATAACTGTCTTCCAATGCGTGAAGGGAATGGTGTAGCGCATTTTATGATTCAAGAAATCAACAAAAACATCTCGTTATTTCTTTATTATAAGTTTGTGATCAGTTTCAATCATTAAAGATTTATATGAGATATATAAGATATTGATATGATATATTTAATAACATGTAAATAGATATGAATAAATGGCTTTTCATTTTTAGTTTGAATACATTTTAAAAATAAAATGTGTTTGCAGTAAACACCATGCGAGAATTTATCTCTTTTTTAGTTGTGGTTTTGAGAAGAACCAATTGTTTTAACTTATTTTAGATCTACTAGATCTACACTAATTAAGTTACGAGGCATCATTGGCTGTGACATTTCTTATAATTATACAGTGATTTCTGGTTGAGATTGGTGACATCCTGTGGTAAAAATCTAAGTGGTCAAAATTGAAGTGGTCTTCGCCTCGCCAATATATCGTTATGATGAAATTATTTGAGATCTACACTAATTAAATTACTAGGCCTATATTAGCTGTGACATTTCTTACAATGTACAGTGATTTATTTGCCAGATTGGGGACATCCTGTGGTAAAAAATAAGTGGTCTTTACCTGACTGCGAAACTTATTTAGCCCCTTTGTTGGCATGTCTTTGAAAGTTTGGCAAAGACGTCGCACCTGTCCGCTTTCCGTGCGCACAACCATTCAATTATTCGACCAATAAAAATCGTCGGAATCTAAGAACACGCCCCTGCGCCAGCCACCACGTGGGGGCTACTTGTGCTGACTCCACCATACTGGCGCTCGCTTTCAAATGCGCAAAATTGCAATGCGCCAAACGACATGTGTTGAAAAACTGCCGCCCTCTACGGGATGTTATACAAGCGTGTAACATGTTGTTCGTAGACATTCGCGCGCCGGTATATATCCGTGGCGCCGAATGGCGCGCGTGGCCCGCCGCGCTGACGTGACCTGTCTCGATCTCTCATTGGTCAGAAGTAAATGGCGACGGTCTTCTCATCAATCTAGCCAATTTGATTGGACGAAAGAGTCGGGTTAAAAAATAAGCAGACGAAAAGTTATTAGGCCTATGTACATGTACATGTTCTATGTACATAAGGGAGAGGGGAAGGGGGGTTATATTAATATTTTAAAACTTTTACTTGATGTTTGTCTCGATAGCAAACAGATTTTCACAAGGAAAGTGTGCGTGTGATTAATTAAAATTACAAATTTATGAAAACAGAATTATATATAGAAAGTGAGGCTTTGCTAAAATAACCATAAAATTTGGTTTCAAAGAAAAACAAAATCGAGCAACTAAGATGTTTGTCTGTTGAAACGAACGGAAAGGTACGGGGTGAAAATGAACATTGGTCGCATTAATATACCAATCACGGACAGGTTGATATTAGAAGCAGAAAATGGAACAGCGCCCTCTTTAAACACACTATTCCAGAAGAAGCCAACGTGTCGTGTCAAATTGAGAAAAAAAGGGGAAAAACGGTGAACGCAGATCCTATGTAAGTAACAACAGTGAAAAATTGTATAATTTATTAACTTTTAAAGTGCTGTAAGTTACACTATTTTAAAAAAAACCAAATATTCAAGAATGAATTGATTAGAACTTAATTTGATTTTCGTACTGTTGTTAGGCCCTGTTATTGTAAGGTATGGTATTTCCGACAGTCTAGGTACAATTAAGAATAATCCATAAGTTTGGTAATAAAGTGAGTCATTCAGGATAAATTATGAGGATTTAGGCTTTACTGGCTTTAGTGACTTTCTCCAGTTAAATTAAAGAAATCTAAATTTGGCAGTCTTGAACTAGTTATCCACCGTCCCTATCTATTTCCTCATCAGACAAGAAGCTGTTGAGTCAAATTCATTGGTCAAGATGGCATCTTCCGAGCAGCCTTGCCACACACTGATCAATTTCAACATGGACGTTGAACCACCAAATGAAATGACACTCAAGAATGATATTGGTAAGAGAACACCTAATAAACTAACCCTAACCCTGCTAAATGCAACAGAATGCACTAGTGTTAAAAAAGTTGTTGCAATTGGCGAAAATAGCAGACAACACATTTCACCTGGTATTATGCGTTTTGTTGCACCTAGCAGGCTTGCTGGTCGGTATACCAGCATAACCCAACACACAATGCAACAGAATCCACTATTGCATGTTGTTGCATTTATTAGCAGGGTTCTATTTCAGCTGTGTTGCATTCTGTTGCATTTCGCATGTGGGGGTTAGGGCAAATGTTGTGCAAACCTGACCCGAAACTGAGCCGACCTGAAACTGACCCGACCTGAAACTGACCCGACCTGAATGTGACCTGAATCTGACCTGACCTGAAACTGACCTGACCAGAAAATGACCTGCACTGAAACTGACCTGACCCGAAAGTGAGCTGACCTGAAACTGACCTGACCTGAATCTGACCTGACCTGAATCTAATCCGACCCAAAACCGACTTTGGTTATAATAGACAGTGTTTTTGGAAATGGCATTGCGAAATGTGCACGATATACATGCCTTTTGGGACTCTCATACACGTATTGCAAGTCCCAAATCTTTAGACAAAGTCCCCAGTCCCCACTACAGTTTGGGAATTCTGAACTAGTTGGGATCATTACAACTATTGTTTGGACAATGCCATAGTCCAGGCATAACAGAAATACTACCAATCTATACTGATGTTTTCAGTATTGACAGATTGTATAAGATGAACAATTATTTGTTTGTCTTTAGAAAACGGTGATACCAAAACCAGGACTGAAGCCTTGAAGAAGCTGATCTACTTGATACTAAACGGAGAAAAGTTCCCGGGATTACTGATGTCGGTTATCAGGTTCTTGCTTCCTATGTCGGTAATTAGCTAGGTCAAAGGTCAAAATATCTTTTAGGGTCGTACAGTAATCACTGCCAGTGCTTGCCTGCCACCATAAGCAATAGTCAAGTGTTTATATGGTCACTGTACCCACATTTGAGGTAAAGGTAGGATATACATTTTGCAGAAAACGAACGCTGTTTTTCTTTTGTTTTTTCCCGGCATCTATAATTGTAAAAGTCCGAACAGGAGGCAATGGTCACCTCTCTACTGAATTCCAGAAACAATAGGTGATTTTGTACGATTGAGTATGGTTCCTAGCCAATAAGGCCTAGTGGGTAATAGGGTTAATCCAGGATTTGTTTCCCTGGATAACATTCACTTTAGACATTCTCTCTTTATACGAACCTCTCTTTTTTAGGACCACACTGTCAAGAAGCTTCTGTTAATCTTCTGGGAGATAGTTCCCAAAACTCACCCAGATGGCAAGTTGCTTCAGGAGATGATCCTCGTCTGCGATGCGTATCGGAAGGACCTGCAGCATCCCAACGAGTTCATCCGTGGTTCGACCCTTCGCTTCCTCTGTAAGCTCAAGGAGCCCGAACTGCTCGAGCCGCTCATGCCGGCCATCCGTCTCTGTTTGGAGCATCGCCACAGTTACGTCCGTCGTAATGCAGTCATGGCCATCTTTACCATTTTTAAGTAAGGTCCAGATTTTAAATGAGCCCTGCCATTTCAGGAACTTTACTTAATCAAGGATGGACCCCCTTATTTCTCATATTTTCTATTTTTTGTTTCTTTAGGAACTGTAACTTTCTGATCCCGGATGCTTTATTATTTTGTCCATTTGCCATTTGTTTTCCTTAGGAACTTTGACTTCCTGATCCTGGGTGCTTATATTCCCTATTTCCCATTTTTTTCTTGTAGAAATGTTGACTTCCCGATTCCGGCTGCTCCCTTATTTTCTCTATTTTCCATTGTGTTTTTTTTGTTCCTTAGGAACTTTGACTTCCTGATCTCGGATGCGCCGGAGCTGATCCACACATTCCTTGAGCAGGAGCAAGATGCTTCCTGCAAGCGCAATGCCTTCATGATGTTGATCCACGTTGATCAGGACCGTGCCTTGGACTACCTGAGCACCTGCATTGATCAGATCACGTCATTCGGCGACATCTTACAGCTTGTGATTGTGGAGCTGGTGTACAAGGTATGCAATAAACACTGTGTTGAGGACATTTCGATAGATCAAGCAGACGATCGGCTAATGTGGCAAAAACAAATTTGAAGCCATTTTGAGGTAGAATGACGCCCGTATGCATGCTGCACAAGTTTTTTTAAAGATAAGTCTACAGATCCTTGACTGCGAGCGTACTACCCAAATGTAAGCCTGGATGCACCTTAAACAGGGTCTTATGTTTGTTTGCTAAATAAGTGTATAATCGAGGACTAAATATGATATAGTTGCTAAGCAGAAAATTGCACTTTTAAGCGGGAATGAGCTGGGAGCTGTACATTGGGCAGAGATTTTGGCTGGTAACCTATTTTTGCTAAGCAAATACCTTTCGTGCTTAGCAGATTTCTGCTATAAGGTCCATGAAATCATTCCCCTTTGTTGTGTGTAGTGAACCATTGCCTACATTGTTTTCAATTTTGTTACAGGTGTGTCATGCTAATCCGTCCGAGAGAGCTCGCTTCATTCGCTGCATCTACAACTTGCTACAATCGTCTAGCCCTGCAGTACGCTATGAAGCAGCCGGTACCCTGGTCACACTGTCAAGTGCTCCTACTGCTATCAAGGTATGTAGGAACCAGCCAAGGATTAGAGAACAGGAGTCGATATGAACCATTGATTATTGTCCTAGTTACGGTATTAACATTTAAATTTCTTTGGTTTTTAGTAAGAAACTGAAGAAAGAATGTTGCATCCTGACACAATCCATTTTTCCATTGGATAAACATTAACAAAGGAGTGCTGTTGTAAAATCCATTTGAATAGCTTGCGAGTTGAAGAGACCTGAAGCAAAATGACGTCATGGCTTTGTTTACATATGCGCTTTTCCTATGGCAGCTAAGTCGGGACGCCAGACGACGTAGGGACAGATCGCTTATAGTATTAGCCACATGTAAACAAAGCGTGATGTCATTACGTCTTAGGCTTAGAGGACTTGTGACGGACTAGACGACATCTCCGATAAAAAAATAGTTTGTGGTTTTCATGAAATGTTTTTGTATTTGTTTGTAGGCTGCAGCGTCGTGCTACATCGATTTAATCATCAAGGAGAGTGACAACAATGTCAAGTTGATTGTCTTAGATCGGCTGGTGTCACTGCGTGAAGACCCAGCGCATGAAAAAGTCCTCCAGGTTTGTGGCAAAATGGCCATTTGCCATTTTTGTGTATATTTGAAACTTGAGGTCGTTTGTGAGCTTCGTGTAAATGTGAAAAGGCAACAAAAACTTGGCTTTCACAACAGACTGCTCCTGGTAATGGAATTATGCATTTCCAATGTTTCTAATGACAGGTTTGAACAAATAATATATATCAAGGATGAAACTATCTTTGAGCAAAAAATATGATATTTGAGTGATGGCTTGAAATATTTTTGAAACATACAGTACCTGCATTTTAAAACTCCAACACCCTTATGGTTTTCCCAGGATTACCCTGCCAATAAAATTCCTTTTTGATCTACATTGTACATGTACATGCCCATCATAAAAGAAATTTGATTTGTTTTGTTCTGATTTGAAAATGAGATAGGTGCGACCATAAAAATTGCTGAACTTTATTATGTTACTAATGACAGACTGGTAAATTTAAACTTGAATACATTAGGATTTGAATTCTTACCTCATTGGAGGATGGAAATTAAACTGCCGCTATATCTCACTTTTCCCAATTCATGGGTCCATTTCAGGAACTTGTCATGGATATTCTGCGAGTGTTGTCCTCATCTGATCTGGAGGTGCGCCGTAAAACCCTAGATCTGGCCATGGATCTGGTGTCTTCAAGGAACGTAGAGGAGGCAAGTTTATTTCTTTGTGTAACCTGTGAATTAATCGTTGAAAATAAGTGATCGGCATTTAGTGATCGGCATTTAGTGATCATATAAGCCAGAACACATGGCCATGTAAATGATGATGGTGATTTATCTAAATACTTACATCTTGTTTCCTCCATGTTTTAGATGGTTCTAGTTCTGAAGAAGGAAGTTAGTAAGACACACAACGTGGGTGAACATGAAGACACGGGGAAGTATCGACAGCTTCTTGTCAGAACTCTGCATTCTTGCAGCGTCAAATTCCCGGATGTCGCTGCCCAAGTCATCCCATTGGTACGTATTGTGCGTTGGGATTTGGCACATTGATGAAACTTTTCCTCGCTAAATCTGATTAAAAAACAAATTTTTTACAAATTTGATAAAAACAGTGGAGTGAAGTTTTTATTGCGAACACAGTTTTAATCTGTTCTACTAGTCGTTGGCACATAGTTTTTTTGGCAGGCCGATTTTTTTATATTGTTTTTTCCATAGACTTGTTTCATTTCTGATGATGTAACAAATATAAGAAACTGAACTTTTTTTCTATTGAATGATTGTAGGAATCATTCAATTTATTTTCATGAAAAGTTTTAATCTATAATTTTTTTTTTTACAGTTGATGGAATTCCTGAGCGACACCAATGAGTTGGCCGCTGCTGACGTTCTTGTCTTTGTCCGTGAGGCCATCCAACGCTTTGATCAGCTCAAACCTCTGATTGTCAACAAACTCCTGGAGGTCTTTGCCTCCATTCGGACAGTCAGGTGAGGAGAGACGTGAAATCCAAAACATTCCGAGAAGAAATCCGACGACCCTTTGCTAAATATCAGATGAGAAACATTGAAATGCATACTAGTGCAAGTGCTAATGGATTGCAACCCATCCTGTTTATTTACTGTATATATGCTAATTAATTCCATCTCTGGTTTGTTTTTGTCTTAGGATTCACCGTGCTGCATTGTGGATCCTTGGCGAATACTGCACCAGCAGCGAGGAGATACAGAGCCTGATGAATGAGATCCGTAACTCGCTGGGCGAGATTCCCATCGTCGACGATGAAATGAGAAAAGCCGCTGGAGAGGACACTGAAGGTAAGCGGGATCGATCGTCGATGAAAAGACTTTGTTTCATTTCCTTGTTGTATGTAAGGTGGGCCATCAAATACCAGTTTCTTTCCGGGCCGTTAGGTGTCTAGTCCGCCTGGTAAGTCAAAGGGATTGGGATTTTGGATTAAACTGATTGGGCAGGATTAACTCAACCAGGCTCAGTCAATCAGTACACTCTGGCTCACCACAAATGAACCCATTTGTAATGAGCTAATCCTCCAGTAGGCGAAGAATGGAAGGCAAAGAAGTACATCTTCCTCACCACTTCACAGTTTATCTCGGCCATCTGACCCAATAATCCTCCAACGATGGCAACTTAAGCTGCTCTCTAAGTTGCTGTCCATGTAGTTGTATCAACATGTATCTTGTGTATTGTATCTGAATACTTGTAGCCAATTTCTATCTTCACAGAGGAGTCTATCGTCATCTCCACTCAGAAGCGTCAGCTGACAGAGATGGGGACCTACGCCACCCAGAGCGCTCTCAGCTCAGCAGCTCCTAAGAAAGAAGAGGAAACGAGGTAATGTCTCAGACGGAAGGCTTGTTTATCGGGACAACCTCTCTCCTTGAATATGTCTAACAAGGAGTGTATTCAATAATCACACCCGGCAATGCAGGCACTGCATTCAGGGTGGGCATTTACGGGTCGTTTGTGCATTTACGGGTCGTTTGTGCATTTACGGGTCGTTTGGGCATTTACGGGTCGTTTGGGCATTTACGGGTCGTTTGGGCACCGGGGAACCTGATTACAAAAACACACAGGTACCCGTTAAAAAAAACTAAAAAACCAACATTTACATCTTTGAAGTTCCTTTTCAGCTTTTTTATAAGGGTCCACACTGTAATACTGCCACATCAGTGAGTAAATACAGCAAGATAGAAGTGTTTACAGTGATTTTTGCTTGAAGGTGTACACGGCAAATTTGCGAGCGTTTTCAATTACAAATGTATATTGTTTGTTTTCTTATGTACCTTGTTTTCATTTTGAAAGTTCGGAACCATTATTTTTGGAACCTCTCTTTCTGTTCTCTCGACCTCATTGTGCGACTTTTTTTTTTTTTTATAGATAATGACTATTTGTTATGTATATTTCTATTCTTCAGACCTCCATTGCGTAGTTTCTTGATGGATGGTGATTTCTTTGTGGGAGCGTCTCTGGCCACTGTGCTGACTAAGTTAGCTCTTCGCTTCATTGATCTCACCACGAACGTCAAGAGGCAAAACGTATGTTCACTTGATGGAGTTACTTAGTCAATTCGCCTTTCTAGTTTTCTTTTTTAGTTGTAAATATTTATATTTGCAACCTTGTGCAAAAGTGACGTTTAATAACTGAAAAACAAATGGAAATAACTTATTTTGGGCGGTAGGATTTGTGATGATTATAGATTATTATTATTGTTTGCTATTTGTTTCCATTTTCAGGCGTTCTTGGCAGAGTCTATGCTTATCATGGCAACCGTTATTCATCTTGGAAAGTCGGGACTTGCCAAAAATGTAAGTAAAACGAAGATTTGATTCAGGTCCTCTTAATTTATTTGATTGGTATATTTCAGGTCAATCCAGTCAGTAAGCAGTTTGCGGCAGGTTTAATCGTATGTTTTCCAATTGTATTGTTTTTTTAGAACATCACGGACGATGATATGGATCGCATCGCCATGTGCCTGAGGGTACTCACCGAGCGACATTCGCTCATGTCTGATATCTTCACTCGTGACTGCCGTAACTCGCTGCAGACTCTGATTCTGACTAAACAGGCCGAGGAAAAAGAACAGAAGGTGAGAAACAATACAATGACCAATGACCCGTTAGAAAAGGTCTGGCCCAACAAGTAATTTAGATATTGGTTTATTTTATTCAAAGGAAGGTTCCTCGAAAATTGGTGTGTGGTCGATGTTAATTTTGGATTGGATTGTTGTCGTGTTTAGGGGTCGGACAAGAAGCTAGTCTCCGTTCAAGCTGATGATGCGATCAACTTTCTCCAGCTGATAGCGAAGGCTGACAATGGTGGGACAGAGGTTAGTATGGTTTCAATATTTTCCCATTGAAACAAATGCAAAAAAAGGCCCCCCAAAGGAATAATTGAAGAAGTGTAGTTAATGTATGTTAGAGCTATTAAAGATATTAGACTTCAAAGTACGTACCTAGTTAACGTGCCACAGAGTTCGTATTTGATAGGGTGAGTAAGAATTGATAACCATTTTTTGTTGTTCGTTGCCAGGATCAACTGACGATGAGTTTATCTCTCGCTACCATGGGAACTGCCGGCAAGAAGGAGATGCATGACATCAGTGCATCCAAGTTGAGCAAGGTAAGAGACGGAGTGCAAATACCTGAGCCCCTGGAACTCCTCTCTGGCCTCCTCCATGTACTGCCTAGACAACCAGCTAAATCCACTGGTTTTGGGTGAATCTGGTCAGCCAAGGCCATTATTAACTTAAACCAGTGACATTTTATTCAATTTAATTTGTTTGATTGGATTCGTCCAATTATTGAGCCACAGTTATGCGAAAAACTACTTTGCGTTTTGTCTTTTGAGGTATACATCGTTTTGATTCGCCTAAAAAAGGTTTTGGGAGACACCAGTCCTAAATTCTGTATGACTCTATGCCAATATGAACGTATTCACGTATGACTGGTATGTATGGTAACGTTTCAGATGCTTTTATGGATTTTGATGAAACTTTGATGCAGTGAACCTTGGGTGGGAAGACACAATTCTTCATCAGATTATTGATCGAATTCTTCATCGGATTTTTTATATACAGAATTTGATGCCTCATGCATGTTAACATCCCGTTATGAATTGATTTGATTTGATTTGATTTGATTTGGTTTCTCAGGTGACCCAGCTGACAGGTTTCTCTGACCCCGTGTATGCCGAGGCGTACATCAACATCAATCAATACGACATTGTGCTAGATGTCTTGGTTGTCAACCAGACAGCAGATACACTGCAGGCATGCTCCTTGGAACTCGCCACGCTCGGTAAGGAACAAAATCAAAAATTCTTGAAGTTTTTAAAAATGTTTTGCAGTAGTGGGGCAGATATGGAGAATATTTGGTGGAAGTGTGCCTTTGATGATACAAGCAATGACATTTTTGCACATAGTCCGAGTATGGCATGAAAAAGATATTTAGATAGAGGCAGTGTTTCAACCAGGATTTAAGAAAGTGGGAGTGCCAAAAATAAAAGTGGGAGTGATAGAAAAACCAACCCGACCCGACCCGACCTTACCCGACCCGACCTTACCCGACCCGACCTTACCCGACCCGACCTTACCCGACCCGACCTTACCCGACCCGACCCGAAGTTGGTTTTGATTCGGGTCTGTTTTGGTTGAGCTAAGGTACCTTTTGAACATGTATGAACGATGGAATCTTTAAAAGACATGAATTCCAACTCGTTTGGATGTTTATCGTTGTCCAGGCGACCTGAAACTGGTGGAGAAGCCTCAGCCAATCACATTGGCTCCCCACGACTTCTGCAACATCAAAGCAAACGTCAAGGTGGCATCGACAGAGAACGGAATCATCTTTGGCAACATTGGTAAGCTTCAAAAACCTTTGTTTCTTCGTCAAGATTAAAAAAGGCAGAGTAAATGACGGCAAGTTTGTTTAGCGAAATATAAAGAGCCTATATTTGAGTTGTTCTGGCAAAATGAGAAGGAATGGGGCACAGGCCAACGTGGAGAAAACTGAGAACTAATGGGGTGTTTTTTTTCCTTCAAATTGTTTAAATTTATTTATATTTATAATCTTTGCTATGTCTATTACACATGTTTTAAAGATATAATATAAAATATGTGGAATAAAAGTGTTTTAATAGAAAAAAAGATTGGCATCTTTCATTGTTTTACACCAATGACATTCCTGATTGTTTTACACCAATGACATTGCTTGGTTTTGTAGTCTACGATGTGTCTGGCGCTGCTAACGATCGTAACGTTGTCGTTCTGAATGACATCCACATTGACATCATGGATTACATCATCCCAGCAAGCTGCACTGATCAAGAATTCCGCAGTATGTGGGCCGACTTTGAATGGGAAAATAAGGTGAATATTTGAAATGAATGAATAAAGAAAAGGACATTTTGTTTTGGTCAAAATAAGTGTTTTTCTCATGCTGCTTCGAAGTTTCGTTATTTGAATTTGATTATTAATTATTTAAGTATTTAATTCAAACAGCAGAATCAATAGCCCTATGTATTGATGAAGCCACAAGTCGTGGGTTTGAGTCCTGCCCGAGTCAGTATTGTTTTTCTTTTCGAAAGATTCCCTCTGGATAACACCGAGCATAGAATGTAAATACAGGTCAATGAAAGGCAAAACACAAATATTGAATTTACATCTCCTGACGCCAATTCCATCTTATTCTCAAGTTTAATAAAACTCACTTTTATGATTAAATGTTTAAAATTATTTCGGCATTGAAAAATGTGATTGCTGTTGGTGATAATGATGTGCTCGCAAAAGATTTGATTACTAATCCAACCCTGTTTTATATTTGTTTAGGTAACAGTCAACACTAACATCAATGATCTGTATGAATACCTGAAACACGTCCTGAAATCAACCAACATGAGATGCCTTACACCAGAAAAGGTAAATAGAAGTGATACTTGTACCATTGTTTAAATAATGTTTTCTTGTGGCATATGTACATTGCACAGATTTTAGAAAAAATATAGCATCCTGTCCATCACTTCTTTGCTTGTACACAAAATACGTATCTGCAATCGACTGAAGTAAAACGCGCCCCAAATGCCGATTGTGGTCGCAATAAAAAATTTGAAATCAAAATCCTAGATTATTGTTTTCCCAGTGTATACAACATTTACGGGGCAAAAACTTCATCGAGTTATTTTTGTCAAGCACCTTTCTTTAAATTTTGAGCACTTTTGCTGCTTCTAATGATACGAATGCACAGCTGACGAACGGTACACGATCCTTTGGATAATCTTATTTCCTCTTACACTTACAGGCTATCTCTGGTGAGTGTGGCTTCATGGCGGCCAATCTCTACGCCCGGTCCATCTTCGGTGAAGACGCGCTGGCTAACGTCAGCATAGAGAAACCGGCCAGCGCTGCCCCCGAGACGCACGTGACCGGTCATATCCGCATCAGAGCCAAGAGTCAGGGCATGGCCCTCAGCCTCGGGGACAAGATCAACTTGAGTCAGAAGAAAGATGCTGGGTCTAAATCTTAAACAGACCATGTGCATTCAGCAGCTTTACAGAGTGGACCCCCCCCCCCCCCCCCCTCCAAAAAAAAATGAACAAAGTGTGCCTTCACTGCATTGAGGCCAAATTGATATAACAGATTGGAAGTCTTTCTGGAAGAAAAATTATACCAAGATAGGGTCTGGAGCTAAAACTACTGGACCAAATCGAGAATTCTTTGTATTATTTTCTTCTAGACGGATTCTCCATCCATTAGTACAGGTAGTTTTGCCTTTGGGTGGTGGAGGTGTACTTGTCTAGAAGGATTCTCCATCGATTAGTACAGGTAGTTTTGCCTTTGGGTGGTGGAGGTGTACTTGTCTAGAAGGATTCTCCATCGATTAGTACAGGTAGTTTTGGCTTTGGGTTGGTGGAGCTGTGCTTGTTCGTTTTTTGTGGGCCATTCTGTATTTTAGGGTTTTTTAAAACTCTTTCCTTACCACATTGGTTTATAAACTTCACTTGTTTATAAGCTTCTCAGACTTCACTGGGTCCCAACGTCCAGACTGGGTGCTGGAAAGCGCTGATGCAGCTTGACAGATTACTGTGAAGGAAATGCTCGGCATTCTGGGTAGCGTACCATGACCTTTCGAATTGCATGCAGCACAGCTGAGCCTCGACCCGGTGACCTCTAGTTTACAGTTCACACAAAATCTATCCAATCATGGCTCAAAGCGCATAAGCGCTTCCCAGTGCCCTCGGTGGGACCAAGTTAATTTTCATACATATTCGTTTGGAATAAAAACACATACCTCAGACATGGCTGCAATGCAATGATCTTGACAAACCCGTTTGTTTTTACAGAATATTAAGACGAAAGAAACAAAACAATTTTAGTTGGAAACGAGGGAAAAAATTAGTAATGTATTAATGTGTTTTTTAAGTAGTTTGATTAGCTATGGTCTCTGTATGTAGGAGGGGTGAAATTAGGAAAATTAGCGGTTGGGTCTATTTGGTTGGGTTTTACCATAATGAGCGAGAATCCCCTATTGTATTTTCCTTTGTTTTCCGGTAATATAACCTATCCCCATAGACTTATTGTACACTTTAACGACCGAGGACCTAATTTTAAAAAGAAACCGTTCAAGGATTCTTTGTTTCTTTTGTTCCCTTTTGTGTTTCGGTCCTCGGTCGTAATACTATATGTGACCCAGCACGAGTAAATGAGACATTTTGCGGCCAAAATAAAAAATGAGATTTTTATTTCATCATTTAAAGCTTGTTTAGCTTTAAATGATGAAATCAAAATCTCAATTGTTATTTTGGCCGCAAAGTGTCTCATTTACTCGTGCTGGGTCACAAATGTTGTCTATCTCGTGTGTCTACTGAATGCGACGCACTGGTGGGCACCAAAATAGCTTGAGTTAAACCCCTTGACGCCGTGGTGCCGGCTAATCATCCAGAATGCTGTTGTCAGCTGTGCTACGGCGTAGAACATGGCGTGTGTGACGGCTGTATACTCAGGTCCATTGTGCAGTGCAGCTGCTGTGCAGTCATGCATAATCAGTGCAGTGAGGAATTAATATTGGCAGAAATTCAAACTCGCACCCTATCACAGGAATAATACAAAAATGCCAAACTTTTAAAGGGTGGTTGTGTGGAAGGTATATATCGTACTGTATCAGATTTTGTTTGAAATTTTGATTTTGTTAAAGGGTTTTGGCAAATTATAAACATTTCTGAAAATTATAAACATTTTTGAAAATTTCCGGTTAAATTACATTTTGTGTAGTTAATTCCAATATATTACATTTAAAAACAGTATAGTACCGTAATTGATCTCTGTCATTTTATGTATTAAGTGCATGAAATTGAATAAACTTGCAGTAGCTTTCATAATGGCAATGGAGATTGTACTTACTGCGGTTTATGTTTACAATTGAATGTATTTGTAAAGTCATAATAATGGTGGAATCTTTGCCATGCATATAATAAAAGCTTCTTTTCATCATAATAAATAAATTGATGGTTTGTTTATTTATTTATTTTAATTGTTTTAAGTTTGTATTTTTTATTTTCACTGGGTGGCCCATTCAGTAAAACCCACTGGTCTTCCATGGGTCCTAATATAAATAATGACATTAAACATTACACCTTCACATAACAAATATAATTAGAAACATACTAATACACATTTTAAAAGTCCGGTTATTTGTACATCATTATAGTTTACATTTTAAATAGTTATCCAGTTAAAAAAGTTGATCCATAAACTAGGGGGGCTAGTTAATTAACTGTTGAGTTGCACCCCTCTAACGCTTGAAGGTCTCTCTACATGTACCGTATCTGTTTGTTATTCCTCCATGTTCTGACTAACCTGCAAGTTCTGGGTGGGTTGGACACGGGTAGGTTGGACATGGGCCCGGAAAAAAACACATTTGTTTCTTTTGTTCTGGTTCTACGGAAAAAAATGCCTATCACTATAAACCCTCTTATACCAACGTTTCAGCTTTTAAACGTTAAAAGAATTAAAAGAGCCAAATACTCGAACAATACTGGAGTGGAATAGTCTAAATAAATCAGATTTCCTCCCCCCCCCCCCCCATGAAATTCAACATAACAGAAACGTAATTTTCTTTTGTGTTGGAGTTCATGCTAAATCATCAACTACACGTAAGTATAAAAAAGTCGCGCACGTCAACCGCATAGCGCGTTTTTGATTGGTCAATGGCTTCCACCCAAATTTGAATGGTAAAATTGCAGGATGTGTTGAAGTCGTCGTGTTTAATTCGTCGCGTTTTTGCAGGTACGTTTTTAGCCGAAATAAAGCAGGTATTTAAAAGAAGTGAACATCAATATAATGAATATAGTACAATATAGGTTATTAATAGTCTCTACTGAAATTATTATAGATTGGTTGAGGGGAGAAATTTGAGAAAATGTCAATCGCTATAACTATTTTTGGCCCGCTTTAGTTTGGCACTTGTTTAGCAATTAATGCACTGCATTGCATTGCATTGCACATGCGTGAAACTGAGCGGTTTGTGCACAGTACAGACAGAACTCACTCGGACGTTTGTTGTGTAGGGCCAAGGGCCTACATTTTTTGGGAAAAAATGTTGCAGATGGAACCTGAGGCTGACGCTGCCTTTTTTGTTTATGGCATTGGCATTGGCAATCTCAATTAAATTAAAAGTCAGTGCAAAAAAAACATGCATATAATGACAATGACTGACTGAGTGAAAATCATTTCCAATGTTATTTTCTCGACTCTCCCTATATGAAGGTTATAGTCCTACGCAACCGCTGATGTAGCATCCTATTCTTTCTGGTGGTAATAAATCTCCGAGCCATGGTGACGGTCTTGTTTCTTGCAAGTTGCAAAAGGATTCCATTTCCAATCATCGTTAATGTTGGATGGATAAGGACTTTTTCCCTAACAAATTTGTCTGGTTTTGTTTTCAGCATTATTGCCCGGGTTTAATGCTGCCACCAGTGCTAACAACAATGACAATGGGGGAATTACCAGGGTTCTCCTTACATCTGGTCACAACGGCTAAGATCAAAAGCTTTGATGAAACGTTTGAGGAGAATATAACATGGCTTCAAGAGGTGTTGGAAGACGCAAAGAAAGAGTTTGGAAGGTAAGAAAGATTGTAACACTGAGTGATACTGTATAATAAGTTATTTAATTATTTCTCGTACTGTATTTCAGTATGCCTCCAACGGTAAACTGTCCAAGTACAACAATTGTGAAAGCAAGTTTAAGAATTATACTACTTCCCTTTCACAGAGAGGAAATGGCCACCTTTCCCAAGACCCCAGCCATGAGGAGAAAACGACAGCGAATTAGAAGGGTATCGACCATACACGATGAAGAAACTGAAAATCAGCCGCCAGTTAGAAGAAAAAGGTCAGGCATGGACTTTAGTAAAACCTTTTCTGAAATTAAAGTGTCTATTGTGTTAAAAGCTGTTACTTCTGCATAACAACACTCAATTACCAGATATGGAATTCTTTCCCTTGTTTATATTTGATGTATTTATTTTTTACTGTCTTGCAGCAGAACCAGCGCAGCGCGTCGTCAATCCCGTCAATCAATCGCACCACTCAGAAGAAGTGCCCGCGCCTCGGTCCGATCAACGATCACGACACAAAATGGCCGATCTCGTTTGCGTGTCTCAAAGAAAGTCCAGCTGTGCGAAAACAGTGTCGAAGCAATGCCGGGTTTCAGTTCATCAGATACAGGCAGTTGTTCGGATGATGGCAGTGTTAGTGAGAAAGCAGTAGCGAAAGACGAGCCCCCACAAAGCAGCGATTTGGGGATGATCACGACTGCTGAAGCACCAATGGACAATAAGGAAGGCACTAATGTAGTCAATGCCAAAATGGTGAATGCTAATGATCAATCCAGTCATGCAAGTTTCAAACGAAATGCCGTCTCAAAATCCAAACGGGGATCAAAGAAATTGCGGCTGAACAGCGGAGAAGCAGTCTCTACTGTTTCTGATAACAATTCCTCAGATGAGTTTGAAGCAGTTGTTAAGAAGCCCAAGTCAGTCACAGAAGTTTCTTCATCAGCCCCTCTAAAGAGGGAATCAGAACAAGTTAAAGAAACAGTAACCAGGCCTAAGTCCACCTCCACCACAACTTCAATGAGTGACCGTCCAAAGCGCAACACTGCTGCTTCGAAGTATAAAGACCACGTCAAACGTCTCATCAGTCACCATGAGCATCTAATAGCAGACGTGATATTCAGCTCCGATGATGAATTTCAGTCTCCGAATTGTAAGCGAGTTCTGAAAGAAACGGTCCAGAAAGCCAAACAACCGATTCTGGTCAAAAAGAGACAGCCGAAGATGGAACTGGCGGAAGTTGTGGCCACTCATGATGAACAGGGGGGTACTTCTGAAGAGAATGTTTTTGTCGATCAGAGTGAAGAGAAAGTTCTTGAATTGACGAAAGAGGAGAGCCCAGAGCAGATAAAAAAGCAACCTTCACCAAAGCCTAGTCCTGCTATCCAGAATTCACTTCCCGAAACTGTGAAGAGTGACGAAGTTACACCCATCCAAGATGAAGACGTCGAAACGGACTCGGAGGAGCCACAAACCAGTGAACCTACAGATATTAGGCATCCACAAGATTTCGTAGCTGGTGACACTGATGACATCAAGATAAAAGAAGAGCAACCGAGTATAGTCGAGGATAGCCTTGATCATTGTAGCATTGCAGAGGACAGTCTCGACAGGATAAAAACGCCCGAAAACAGCGAAAAACGATTGAGAGGAGCAAGTCCAAATCCAGCTGATATAACCGCCGACAGTCTGGACCAACAGAATATAACACAAGATAGCCTGGATCACAATGAGTTCTCCTACGATAGTCTCAACAAGTCGACATCAAGTGCGCACCAGACTCGCCAGAGTCTATGCAAGAATCTGTCCCAGTCCATACGACGCTCTTCCGTTGCAGTGAGTCGCTCTAAAAAGCGGTCTTCTGTGTACCAGCACAGAACCTCTGTCAGGAGGTCTGTGCGCCAATCTCTGCGCAGTACCCGGGCCAGTACCAGGGCTAGTATAAGACGAGCTACAATGGAGCAACTCCTTCAAGAGTGTGGGGAAGATGATGCCCAAGATGTCATGGAGGAGGTGCTTCTTGAAGAAGATGCTGTAAAGTCGCCAAAGGAAGAGAAGATCACACCCCCTAAATGGTAATCTTAGAACATTATTATCTCTGCCGCCCATCTCCAATGGCAGAGGTTACGTATTTACCTCTGTCTTCTGCCTGTCTGTCGGTCTGTTAGCAGGATTAAAGAGTGCACTTTTCTTGTTCTGTGTGTATTAATGTTGCAAAATTTGTGGTAAAGTGAAAATAAAGAGTATCCAGATTAATTTATGTACAAGTAAATATTGTTCAGGATGCATGCACAACAGAAGATGATGTATGACGGGGTGTCCAAGAAACATAGATCATATGTGTAATTAAAAGTTTCAATCTCTGCAAGATCTTGAAAAAGCTCCTGCCAAGATCACAAACGGTAGGCTTTCTAATTTGTCTAGTTTGTATATTTCATGTCAATACAGTTAAAAGTTAATATCTTATTTAGAGTCAGCACTGTTTGTCTGTTTTTGTGGTTCATGTGGTTGTTGATTTTATTGTTGATTTTCTAACAGCATGCCGTTGCTCACACATCCACTGGCCATCAACCAAGAAACACAGCGGATCACCAGGGCTGCCTCAAGGCTCGCAGATAAACAGCAGGAATCTCCTCCCGAGAAGCAAGATGAATCATCCAACCCTCCCAAGTCAATGGAATCCACTCCTGATAACTATGCTTGTCATACTTCATTGTAAGGCCCGAGTCATTGAGTGAATATCTAAATTGTATAAAGTTGGCCAAGCACTTTGATACATGTCCCTCAAACCAACTCGGCGGTTGGTATCGTACATGGAGACGGACATTAATGTCTTTGTATAAACAGCTTTTAAATAAAACCCAAATCTCTGAGGTTTATGTGTAGTTTATTCTGTCCTCGCTATTTTGACACATGATTCATTAATAACATTTCTTTCCTTTGATCTCTGCAGTTCGTCTGATGATGACTTTGTCAGCAAGACACCTTCACCTGAATGCCCAGCAAGCAAGGTACATTGTTCATAGTTTGTTAACCCTATCTCTGCTGAATGCAATAATTCCAAAACAGTGATGATTTTTTATACTGATAAACCGAATGTGAACAGAAGGAATGCTTGTTATGCAATCGAGCATTGGTGTTCCGACTATGTTCGGAAACCAGTTTTTATGAGATGTCTTGCCTTTTGCCAGGTTGTTCGGCCAAGAGGCACCTTCTTATCTTCTGGCAAGACGGAACCACGACCCGTGAACAATCTCCATGGAATGATATCGTTATTCATTAAGAGGAACACACCCCAAAAGCAAACGCCCACGGTGAGAACTCTTTCCTTTTACCTCTTTCCTTCTTGCACTAAACATCTATTTTGCTCATTATTTGTTCTTCCTTCTTATTTTTTTATGTCTTGACCTTTAAACCATTGAGGATTGGGGTGTTAAATATACGAGGTTAACATAAAACTTAAGACATCAGTTGCACAAGTCTGCAGTATTGCTAGGCTTAAAATTCAACTATGTCATCAGTAGTAAATTCTTGTCTCGGAAAAAAACTTGAATGTTTTCAATTTACAATCTTTTTCTTCAGGAACGTCAGAAGGAAGCCAAGATGAATATTCTGAATAAGCAGAAGCGAGATGAGAAGATCCGACGCAAGCTTGAAGCTGACAAACAGAAGCAGCGGGATTTGCAGAAAAAGTAGGCACAATTAATTTTTGTAAAGACCTAAAATGGTGCAGCGTCTAAGTTAATGTTAAAAATTTTTTTTTTTTAAATTAATTTGTCACCTTACATTGTACATAAGAAAACTTTTTTTTTATTGGCTTTCCTCGTGGTGTTTGCCAGTTTGGATCTTGACACTTGCATCACTTTTCACCACTTTCCATGCACTATAAGCATCTTGGAAACAAGACATGCTTTCTTCTACAATGCTGTCCATTTTCTGTGATGTTATTTCACTATTCTACTCTATACTCTACAATATTGCACTCATCTTCGACTCGTACAACATTGTTATAGCTCGTGCAATATATTCTTGTATCCTCAAAGCCATCCACTATTACATAAATATTTACTCTTCATTGTAGAAAACGTGAAGATCGAATCAAGAAAGTGACGGAGGCTCGCGAGCGTCGCGCGGACATCCAAGAGCAGAAACGCCTGGAGATCTACCAGAAGCAGCAGGATATAAGCAGGCAGACCACTAGGAAGATTGAGGATAAGAAACAGGAGGAGATCATGAGGAAACAGATGCAGACCAAGAAGGCTGCAGAGGCTGAGGAGAGAAGGAGGCAAGAAGAGGAAGCCAGATTGATCAAGATGCAGGAACAGGTGACGATATTGCTTGACTGCACTATGGAATTGTGTGTATGGGCAGATTGTGTCGGCCCTTCCCATAAACACTGTTCAAGGACTTCAGAAGAAAAAGCCAGTAAAGCCAGAGATGAGATTTTTCAGACTTTTTGAATCTTGCAGAAAGGTCCTTGCAAAAAAACTTTAAGATGTAGCAAAGTAATTCAATCAGAGCTTTTGTTGCATTGTCAGGAGGAGGAGCAGAGACAACATCTGGAGATGATTCAACGCAAGAAGGAGTTTGAGGAGCAAGAGAGACGGCGGCACATCGACGACACGAGACGTCAGCAGGAGCAACGACGGGCCGAGATGGAGAGACAGCGACAGGAGGAGTTACTGAGACGAAGGGAGGTGGAACTGGCCAAGGAAAGGGAGCTGCAGCTACTCAAGGATGAAAGGTAGAGTTGGGACATTTATTCGTTAGAGTACATTATATTCCTTCAAAATTAGTTTTGAAAAAAAATTGAAACGTTGAAAAAGCACTGACACACCAACTTTAATAGAAGGGGTTTGTAGAAGATGAGGAAACACTTGTAAATTGGAAATAAAGTTTACTTGGATAATAACACGATGCCTGTAGAACAATGTAGAGGAAATGTTTTCTTAATGATACAGGGAGCGAGAAAAGAAGGTGGAGCTGGAACGCAAGCGTGAGCAGGAGAGACGGGTACGGGAGGAAGCTTTGGAGAAAGAGAGACGTATGGAGGCGGAGAGATTAGCTCGAGAAAAGGAGAGGCAACAGGTAAATGTGAAACCCAATCTCGGTACTTTGACTCACGGACAAAGACTTTTATATGGTTTAAAATAATAGAAACCACAACGTTAATAGACTCGTATGTTGATCCATAAGATCGTTTAATTGTGACTTCTTTATTTTTTGTAGAAAGCAGTATCTGCAGTTTATCTTATCTGTTTCTTGATATATAATATTTCAGAACAATTACAGGATATCTAGCACCATCATTTTGCTGAAGGCCTAGAATCATTACTTGCTTTCAAATAAGTAAGATATTTCTTATTAATTTGATATCTGCAAATGGAGTATGCTAATTAACTACGGAATATTGCTAAAGTTTTATTGAAAAAAAATATCTTTCACTATATAGTTCTCTCGTAGTTGCATACCAAATATTGTTCAGTCACCACGCAAAAATTGCTAGAAATGTTGACATTTTTTTTGTTTTTTTGTATGTGCTTGTGGGATCAGAAGCACTTTGCAGAACTCTTGCAGAAGGAACGGGAACTCCGAGAAAAAGAACGGGAATTCCGAGAAAGACAGGAGCAAGCTGAACAAGAGAGACTGAAGGCATCCATCTTGAAGCACAACACCAGCGCCTGTCAGAATACAAGCAGTTCACGTCTTAACCTTACCACGACGAAAGAGGGCTCACCCATGAGCTATGATATGACCCCACGAAGGTATGTAGGGAGTGTGCTAGCTATTTGCCAAGGCTAGCGTGGCCATTGTTAGATGGTGTGGTAAATCTTTGGAGGACGAAGCGCCTGGAGCCAGAGACTACCCGAGATGCTTATGAATGTGTTGAATGTGCTTGTTCCCAACTCCTGCAATGCCCAACACACCTGCCACACCCTGCCACACCCTGCCACACCCTGCCACACCCTGCCACACCCCGCCACACCCCGCCACACCCTGCCACACCCCGCCACACCCTGCCACACCCCGCCACACCCTGCCACACCCTGGCACACCCTGCCACACCCTGAACTAAGTACCAGAGAATTGGTACCTCCCTGCATATGCCAACATGAACTATATGCCGCTGAAAAAAAAGAATTTGAATTGAATGATATCAATAAATATAACGAACTTGATTATTTTGCAGACTGCCATTGCCATCAACATCCGAGAACTACAACATTGATGACTTGGATAGCGGTGATTCATCGGATGATGAAGATGCGCCGAGGAAGACTGTACCGTCTTGGGCTGAAGGTAGGTAGATCTAGGTCTCAATTTTCTATATCTCCCATACATATTCATGAGTGAAGTCTGGATTCTAATTGGTCAATTTACCATCATGTGTCGGCCGATGGTTTTGCCCGGCATCAGCACGGCCCATCGGGGTGTCATGCTTGGGGTATATCGAAATTGTGATGTTTGGGAAAGTGCAGTTTTTAACACTTGAGTACTTTGAATAGAGTAGACAGTGCCCAACGAAAATCCTATCCATGCTGCTCAAAAGATATGGCGGCTTACATGTAATGAAAGAAATATGTATATATATGCCAAGCTGAATATATGTGAGACGTTAGAACTGGCAACATTTTCTTCTTCTTTTCTGTCAGGACCCAGTTTGAAGGGGAAATTGATCGAGCAATACTACCACCCACCTCTCAACCTAGAGACGATGTTTGGGCCCCTCCACCCACCAGATCTTACCATCATCTTTGCCAAGAAGAAACTGCGCTACTTAAAGCGAACCAGCTCGGCCGTCTGGGACTCGCCACTACTGAAGATGTGAATAGAATGATGTCCTTTTACTCCAAACATCCCAGTAAGTTAATAGCGCTTTGGGTTTGCTGGTAATTGAAGAAAAGAAATCTTCACTCGTGGGAAGCTTTTTAATATAAAAGTGATGAATTTCCAAAGTTAGTTCTCGTGGGACAGTCTGTAGTTCGAGGTGCTTTACTTTGTCCTACTAGAGACATAGACTGGATACAGTACGTGTATATTGGTTCAAACTTTATAGTGTATTGCTTTATACTGTTAATTGGTTCACGTAGATGAGGTTAAAACATTCGGGAGTCAACGATTAGGTTCTTGGAAATCAATACATTTGTTTTGATTTTTCAAGGCAGGTATATGATTGGACGTTAACATTTAAAGAAACTGCCAAGTCGTCAACATTTCAGGCATGTAACATTTTTTTGGATGATCTAAATTCCTTGTTTTTCACTTAACACTTTTATGCCATTGAAAATACAAAAAACACTGTACAAAGATTGGATTTTGTTTTGTTACTTTCAAGTTGTATGCTTGCATAATGGAGAACCAAAATTGATATGGAACAATGGTACCAAAAATAGTTAATTACATAATCTTCTGTAATAATTTTGTAAGTATGATTGGAAATTTTTTGATTTAATAATTATTAGTTTCTTTTAGATGTAGACAAATTGTTACATTGTAACAACACAGCTGGCTTTGTTTTATATTGTTCAGGTTTGCAATAAGAGAAACATATACTACAAATTAACAATACTTAATTTAGGTCCTTATTCAAGATTTCAAGTCCGAGTTCTAAACAACTGCAACAGTAGATTTTAGGACTGATTTAAATATTTGACCATCAACCGAATAATTAAAAGAAAAAAAAAGTTTAGACTCGACTGTGATGTCATTGTAATCTTAAAGTTGTTCCTCTTTTTTGGATTGGTTAATTGACGAAGTGAAAAACCGAATGTTTTTCTATTTTTGAATTATTCTTACTTTCTATGGAAAGTGGAAACTTGTTAACCAGTTCGTGCCGGGATTATTTTAACATCACCGAGCCGACGTGAGGGATTATTCTTAACGAAACTCAATCCGAGGCGGGTTCATGTCGATAGTACTGGAAAACACACCCACGCATTTCCGACCTTGCACGCTGCTGACAGACATTTCCGGCCTTGTTTGTGGCGTGTTTATGCGTCATCAGTTTTGAATCTAAGGAAAACTTTGCGTTTATATACGTCATCCCGCGCGAACTGGTTAATAACAGTCCTATATTTGTGCACATATTAGCCAGAAATATTGCAAAAATAAGTGCTCTACAGTAGAGTAATAAAAATGAGTTAACATTAAATTAATAAGCATCGGTGTTATTTTTGTTTCGTTTGAAGTTACCAGCCCACATTTGCAATAAAAGTTGCTTGTTTACAAATAAACAATCCTTTCCCAAAACAATAAAACAACAACAAAACAACCCTGATATAAAACAGTAATTTTAACAATGGCATGTCCCAAAAAATATGTACTTTTCTTTAATATATGAATTATTTTAATTTATAATTTCAACACTGTCAGCTATTTAATATAAATACAATTCCTTTTGTATCCAGGGTGTCTGCGGGTCTTGAAAATGTATTAACAAGTGTGAAATTGAGTTTTATGTATTAAAGGTAGAATACACCATTGGTAATTGCTTGAATTTTGTATTTTATAGTTTTACAATCGTGGATGCCAAGGAAAGCAAGAAAAACGGCATTCGTTTTCAACCGGCGTCGGGCAGTGGTTCTTATGTTCTTGTTGTTTTTTCGCGATAGCCAACCTTTAATAAGTGCCAACCAGAAACTTGTAATGCACTGTTTGTACACTGCTGTTTTGTAACAAAATGTAGAAATAAATTCTGATATCGTATTATGTTACAACTGTTAGTCTTGTTCCTATATGCCTGTGTTGAAAATGTTTAAGTAAGTCTCCAGCTTATAAAAATGGGAGAGGAGCCAATGTCATTTTGTTTAAATTTAAGTTTTAAAGATGGCCTATAATTACATCAATAATATAAACCCCTTCTCTGGACTGGCCCAAGACAAGCTCTTACCAAAACAAATGTTCAGGAAAAATCAAATGGTTGCCAAACATTTGGCACAATTAGATTTTTCTTGAAAATTTGAAATTGTAAGGGGTTAGCCTTGCATTTTAATAAACATTTTGCTCAATTACATTTTTCTTGAAAATTTGCAATTGTAAGGGGTTAGCCTTGCATTTGTATCAAAAATGAGCTAAAATTGAGTTTTCTGAACAATTAACAATTGTAAGGGGTAAGCCTTGCATTTATATCAAAAATGAGCTACAATTGAGTTTTCTGAACAATTACCAATTGTAAGGGGTTAGCCTTGCATTTTTATCCAAAATGGGCTAAAATTGAGTTTTCTGAACAATTACCAATTGTAAGGGGTAAGCCTTGCATTTGTATCCAAAATGAGCTAAAATTGAGTTTTCTGAACAATTACCAATAGTAAAGGGTTAGCCTTGCATTTTTATCCAAAATGGGCTAAAATTAAGTTTTCTGAACAATTACCAATTGTAAGGGGTAAGCCTTGCATTTGTATCCAAAATGAGCTAAAATTGAGTTTTCTGAACAATTACCAATAGTAAAGGGTTAGCCTTGCATTTTTATCCAAAATGGGCTAAAATTAAGTTTTCTGAACAATTAATAATTGTAAGGGGTAAGCCTTGCATTTGTATCCAAAATGAGCTAAAATTTTGTTTTCTGAACAATTACCAATTGTAAGGGGTAAGCCTTGCATTTGTATCCAAAATGAGCTAAATTTTAGTTTTCTGAACAATTACCAATTGTAAGGGGTTAGCCTTGATTTTGTATCCAAAATGAGCTAAAATTGAGTTTTCTGAACAATTAATAATTGTAAGGGGTAAGCCTTGCATTTGTATCCAAAATAAGCTAAAATTGAGTTTTCTGAACAATTAACAATTGTAAGGGGTTAGCCTTGCATTTTAATCCAAAATGGGCTAAAATTAAGTTTTCAGAACAATTACCAATTGTAAGGGGTAAGCCTTGCATTTGTATCCAAAATGAGCTAAAATTGAGTTTTCTGAACAATTACCAATAGTAAGGGGTTAGCCTTGCATTTTTATCCAAAATGGGCTAAAATTAAGTTTTCTGAACAATTAATAATTGTAAGGGGTAAGCCTTGCATTTGTATCCAAAATAAGCTAAAATTGAGTTTTCTGAACAATTACCAATTGTAAGGGGTTAGCCTTGCATTTTAATACAAATTTGGCTCAATTACATTTTTATAGAAAATTTAAATTGTAAGGGTTTAGCCCTGCATTTTGATGAAATTGGCAAACATTTGATTTTTCTTAAAAATTAGTAATTGTAAGGGGTAAGCCTTGCATTTGTATCCAAAATGAGCTAAAATTTTGTTTTCTGAACAATTACCAATTGTAAGGGGTTAGCCTTGATTTTGTATCCAAAATGAGCTAAAATTGAGTTTTCTGAACAATTAATAATTGTAAGGGGTAAGCCTTGCATTTGTATCCAAAATGGGCTAAAATTAAGTTTTCCGAACAATTACCAATTGTAAGGGGTAAGCCTTGCATTTGTATCCAAAATGAGCTAAAATTGAGTTTTATGAACAATTACCAATTGTAAGGGGTTAGCCTTGCATTTTAATGAAAATTGGCAAAAAAATTATTTATCTTAAAAATTTGAAATTGTAAGGGGTTAGCCAAGGGTTAGCCTTGCATTTTAATACAAATTTGGCTCAATTACATTTTTGTAGAAAATTTAAATTGTAAGGGTTTAGCCCTGCATTTTGATGAAAATTAGCAAACATTTGATTTTTCTTAAAAATTAGTAATTGTAAGGGGTTAGCCTTGCATTTTAATAAACATTTTGCTCAATTACATTTTTCTTGAAAATTATAAATTGTAAGGGGTTAGCCTTGCACTTTAAAGAAACTGGCCACAATTATAATTTTATTGAACATTCGAAATTGTGTTATGTTAGCCTTGTATTTTAAGATTTGGCAAACCTTTGATAATTCTTGAAAATTTGAAATTGTAAGTGGTTAGCCTTGCTTTTTAATGCAAATTTTGCTCAATTAGATTTTTCGTAAACATTAGACATTGTAAGGGGTTAACCTTGTATTTTAATGAAAATTGGGCATAATTTGATTTTTCATGAAAAATTTAAAATTGTAAGGGTTTAGCCTTGCAATGTAATGAAAATTGGCAAACTTCCTTACAAAATTGTAAGGAAGCCTTGCTAGGCTACCCCTTACAATTTGTTTATTTCAAGAAAATTGGCAAATTTTTATAAAAAAAACCGTTCCAGATACAGACCCTGGGGATATACATGTAAGCATCCACAACTTGAATTAAACCCCCAATTTTGTATATTATTTGTTTTCTTTTAAATTTCATAGCTACTCTAGGAGTTGTACCTCAACCCTGTGTCTTGAAAAAGATTCTCAGTCGATAAAGTCAAGTCAAAAAATTCCCACAAAGAATTATTGAATTTCCAATTCATGGATATTTATTATATATGCAAGTTGTTAATGGACCACTTTTGTTTGTATAGTAAAACAAATTTTTCCAAAATGTTTAATTTAGCCAAAAGACATGTATGTGTTAACTAGTTCATGGCCGAAATGTCAGCTTTTAATGCTCTTTACATACAATCAAATTACACCACCTTTTGAATGTTTGTACAACCTAAATTTTCAACCTTGACAGACTCCTATTTTTGTTCATCTACATCTATTTACCTCATAGGAAATTCTTTAGAAAGTTAGTTCAAAAATATTAAGGCAAATTCGATATAATATTTTATATGTATATCCTATATTTGGAAGCATGACTTTCTCACGACTTGAATGTTAAAAAAATTGTTCGTACAATGTAATATATTTGTTGACATTTCTACTATCAAAAGTTAGACAAACCTACCTTTACATTATTTGGCAATAATACATTTAATCTACAGGATTACGACACTCCTACATTTAAAAGTTCGCCCTTTTTACGTTTATATATTTTAAATGTTTCTACATTACGTTTATTTGATTTTGATACGTATCTCAAAAGAAAACACGCCCATATATTCATTGCTTTGCTTTTAGGAAGCAAAAATCAATTGTAAAACGGAGAACCTTAACATTCATTGCTATCTATACACACCACTCGAAGGAACAAACCAAACTTTGACAAGTGTGTTTACAATGTAGAATGTAAATACATGTAGTTTAAGCTCTTAAAAAAATATTAAAACTAAAACAAAATCCAAACCCTTTTACTAACACTTAACTCCAACAGTCCTCAATCCTTAACCTGTTCGGAGAGTGAGAGCTGTTAAAGGTAGGATACACCATTTTCTTTTGCTGTAATGTTTGAAAATGGATGAGTTAGGGGATTCATATTGTATAGTGAATATTGTGATGCCGACCTATTTAAAGTTTTGTGTTCATAGAAGATGGAAAAACCCAGAAAAAAAGTGCTGTTCTTTTTTTGCAGTCTGGTATCTTGACTTTTGTCAGATGAATTCAACAAATTGGGGGCAGTGTTTGAAAATAGTCAGGTTTTTACAACAATTGCTGACCGGCGATCGTTTAAAATTGATACAAAATTCCACTTTTATTGACAACCACATCACATCAGGTGCTGTGATTTCACAGGATGCTAGAGACTATTGCTCACTTGCAGTCAAGTAAGATATTTTATAATAATTCAGTTTTGTTTATGTTTGCAAATGGTGTATATGCACCTTAAAAAGCAAAATGACACTTTTAAAATGACAGTTGTTAAATTTGAAATCAAGGAAGACACTTTTAAACAATATACATACACACAAAAATACAACAGTACAAATCCTACTTCAGCACCATGCATAGTTAAACAAAGAAAAAAACACCCTAAATTATATAAAATAAACATGCTTCATACAAAAACCTCAATCACGCTTGAGATTTCCCGACCCCTGTAAGAGTATAATTAGAAGCTAATATAGCAGAAGAAAAATCTATTTTAGTACGTGCATATGGTAAGAAAGGCAGAAACAATAGCGTCTAGAGTCCTGCAGTATCGTCTCCCTGGAAACCAAGACAAAGTGGCAGAACTCGCACAAAGGGCACTAGCAGTCAATAGACCATTTACCTTGTCGAGTGAGGGCGCTGTAACGATGTCATTTTCACGTTTATTGATGTAGCTTAGTAACTGCACTTTTATCTATTGGGCGAAAATTTTAACTTTTTTTGCTGTAGGGATGTGTTAACTGTGTTAATCGTACTCACAAAATGCATAGAAACAGTGCCCTCGCATGTTTGAGAAAATAGCCTATTTGAGGTTTGAGAAAATAGCCTATTTGAGGTTTGAGAAAATAGCCTATTTGAGGTTTGCAAGGTTTTACGAATCAACTTTAAATTAACAGTTTCTATTGATAAAAAACACTACAGAAATGTATACAAAAAGCATTTCAAAGTGCCTGTGTATCTCATAATATTGTAAGGGTTTTTACCACTTAATCCTCCCTCTACGTGTGATATGTGGGAAAGAGGGTTGCCTATGTACAAATCAAATTGGTTAACTTTGTCCAGGTTTTGTAGTAGTAGATCACATACTCAAAGATAGCAATGCAAATTAAGAAGCTTACCTAAATAACAAACGATATATATTTATTTGCAAAAAGGCACATTATATTGTTGCATTCTGTAATTCTACTTGCCTGCGCGTGTGAAACACATCAAATAACAGCTTGTCTTTTTTTTTTTGGCAACCTGACTATAAAATTAGACAGGTATCTTGTAGGCAAAGTTGTGATTAAGTACGATCCCATTGGATTTATAATACAATCGAATCCAAACTAAACATACATGTGTCACATACATAATGGTTTGTTTATGGTGTAAATGGAGGACACATCCCCGACGGTGAATCAGTGAATCGGTGAATCGGTGAATCAGTGAATCGGGGTTAGGTGTGTAACTGAGGACGTCCTTGATTGAGGATCATGTACAAAATCAATGAATGCCGTACAAACAAAAATAATCCTCGATTTACACCATAAATAAACGTGTGTGTGCATGTAAATGTCAAAATCAGCTAACTATATATTTTTTTTTTCTAATTACAAACAAGCAGCATAAGCAGAATTCTCCCGTAAAATGTCAGTTTAACAGTTTAACCCCATTAACCAATACAGGACTAATTAAAATTCTTATTTTTATTTTTGTATTATTTATTAATATAATATTTTTTTTTAAATTTTTTTTTGGGGGGAGGGTTGGGGTGGGGGTACAGACTGGAAAATGGAAATTTTGTTAAGGGGGAGGGGGCGTAACGACACCCCCTAGTTTATGTAATATTAGTCGATTCGGTTAATAATTATATTAAAACAAAACACTGCGTCTTAATTTGAGATTCTGGTGATTTAGTGGGTGTCTATCAGGTTTTTCGTAGCTCGTTGTATTACCAAAAATATATTTAAAAAAAAAATTGACCAATTAACAACTTGATTTACATTTCTGATCAAAATTACTGGCATGTTGCATAGCTCTGAATGTCTGGCGCACAAATTGCAAACAAATTCTAAACACGGATATAGCAAACGTTCCTAGGTGCTATTCAGTACACAGAAATATCCGATCCTAAGGCTACCCCCCCCCCCCCCCCCTTCAACGGCTACAGTACTGGTTACAAAAAAATTGTGATATCGTACTAAAATGCTCTAATGCCACCAATTGAAGTTGAAACACATTACAAATGTATGGCTATTGTATTTCCCCCTCCTAATAAAAAATAAATAAATTAAAAACAACTGCATATTTTGATTCCATTTTTAAATTCTGCACCTTAACAATAAAAACATTAACTTTAGTAAGTATATATTTAAGGGTTTCTGGAAAAATGAGATGGAACCGAGCCGAGTTTTAGAAACGAGGATACAATGCGGTTTGTTGCGCTTCAATCAGACATTTCATAACAAGTTCTGGCTGTTTTAAGTTTGCAATTATCAACATGTCTCAAAGGTAAAATGTTGAGAAAAAGGCCTTTAAAGGGGGGGAGGGGGGGGGGGGGGTAGGTAGGTAGGTATGAGAGTAGGTATGTAGGTATGGGGGTAGCTACTACACTAACAATGTTCAGGGGGCGCCACTAATGTGTAAAAACCACAAACTGTTTGTATGGCCCAACAAGAGGGCGCTATTTAAAAGGACGGACGCCGTCGTGAAAATGGGTACCTGGTGAAAATCGCTATACTCGCCATCTGATGAGGATCCTGTGATGTTTGTTATAGCGGCGTTCCAACTGTTGCATATTCATCACCCAAATCATTTAATTGTATATTGGCAAGAAACTGGTTTAACTCTAACCGTCCTTAATCCTCCAAAATCAATACGCTTTTGCACACACCCTAGGGAGTTAGGGTTAAGTCTTGACCACAGCCTCCCAAGAAATCAGAGTCAAGTCTTGAGTATATTGCCACTTATTTGTATCTTACCAGATTTGTTCTGTGTTTTTTTACAAGAGTGTGCAGCAGGATTTCTTCTCGTTTTTACTCGACATTGGCAGCATGGGTGGATTCTCTTCGGCTTGGAATTTTCTACGGAAATGCAAAAATTAAAATCGGCTTTTAGTGAGACTCGCAGCATGCTGTCATCACAATGTTGAGAAAGCGTGTCGGCTGATGCCGTTTTCCAAACCCTAGCTTCGCCTCAGTCTTTGGCTCCGTTCATGCAGTTTGACAATGGTGATGGAGCCAGAATGATGAAGTCTAAGCTGGAGATTTGGTAAACGGCCTTTTGATAGTTTAAAGCTGCATTCATAAATATCTAAGACAGTTTCCCCATTCCCATTGGTCGAGAGCCCGTCACGTGGCCGGTTTTAAACAGATGATAAAGACATGGCTGGCTGGTCTTTAACACTTTTCCAGTGCCACATGAAATTTGGACTTCAATGAAATCCAGTAATGGGACTAGAACACAGAAGGCCTGATTGGTCAGGACTAGACCACATGACCAGCTGTCATCATCAGCCAGTGTATTCTTACCGTATTGTCCTGACAAGGGGGGTTAGAGGTTTCTTGTCCACAGAAGGCCTGATTGGTCAGGACTAGACCACATGACCAGCTGTCATCATCAGCCAGTGTATTATTACCGTATTGTCCTGACAAGGGGGGTTAGAGGTTTCTTGTCCACAGAAGGCCTGATTGGTCAGGACTAGACCACATGACCAGCTGTCATCATCAGCCAGTGTATTCTTACCGTATTGTCCTGACAAGTTGATGGAAGGATTGGTCCACGTTCATCCTTGTCTTGGCGCTGGCTTCGATGACTTCTACTTTGAGCTGCTTGCCGAGTTCTTGAGCTTCTTCTGAAGAGACCTGGACAAAAAAACAGGAAAATAAAACCGAATACAAGTTTTTCTTATAAGATTATGTACTGAAAGAACAATTAAAGGCACTTAAACCTGAATATTACCGTTTGTAGCTATTCCAAAAATACCAATCAAAATACTGCCCAATGTCAATATAATAATGAAACTAAACTCCCTGCAAAATTATTCCTTCTTATATGGTGTCATTTTGAAGAAAATATTATAAGGTCATTTCCAAAGATGCATCTTAGAGACTCGTATTTGGAAATTTTTATAAGTAGTTGATTTTGTATCAACGTTAGCACGTTGTACAAGATAGAGTCATCAACCTAGATGTTTAAAACCCTGGTAAAACTTGTCCAGTTTGTTGCCAAAAAACAAAAATTGAACGTAAAAAAAAGATTCAACTTTTTAACTTTTAACTACAGACTAGGTTACAAAATATAAAAACTGCTTACAACTCGTTGGTTTATTAGGTCTGCCTTGTTAGCCACCAGGATCATGGGGTACTCATCTCGATCCTTTACTCGCAGAATCTGCCGATGAAATCTGACGATCTCCTCAAAACTATAACAGAACATCAGCAAGGTCAACAATAAATAAATGAAACATATTAACCACAACTCAATAACTGCTATGAGGTTGTTTAAATTTGTGGTGGATAAAGTGTACATTTCCTCTTTAAAAATGTAAGGATTCAAGTGGCGGCAAATAGTTTCATCTAAAAATTGAAAATGGCTTGACTAATATGCAACTACTATTTTCATATGGAATATAGTTTATACGGTAAAGCGGCAAGTAGGGTGAAGTGGCTTGCCCAGGGACATAACATACACAAGGCCAGCAGCTGGATTTGAACCCTAACCACTAGACCTTTTAATTAAACGGTCTTACGCATGTACGTACTTTTTTCTATTAATTAGTAATACAATACAATACAAGCAAACAGCCTTTCCCAGTTGGTCGTACATGTATACACATCTTGTTCTGCCAAGCCATCCCTAGTTGGGCACAAAAACTTGGGGTATAAGCCACATCAGTTGGGCATACATACACACATACTATAACGTTATCCCTAGTTGGGCATAGGTACCTTTTTCTATAATGTCATCCCTAGTTGGGCATTGGTACCTGGTTCTATAACACCATCCAGAGTTTGGTACAGAAACCTTGTTCTATAACGTCATTCCTAGTTGGCCATAGGTACCTTGTTCTCTAACGTTATTCCTAGTTGGGCATACATACCTCGTTTTATTGGCGAGACTGAATACAAGCAAAAAGCCATCCCCAGTTCTCATGTACTGTTCTCTCATCGCATTGAATTCATCCTGGCCTGCCGTATCCAAAACTGGAACGGGAAAACGAAACCGTAAATTGATACATACTGTACTTTTATACAGTTATTGAAATATTCACTATTTTCTCTCAATTAACCCACTCCCTCAATTATCCCCACCCCCCCTTTAATTACCCACCCCCCTTTCCCCGCCCTTTCTCTGAAAGGGGAGCGGGAACATTTGACTAACAAAAACAGGAAACTTATACAATTGAAATAATATTGAGCTTGGACTATAACTTGGTACGCTGAGAACTTGAAATTGGGAACATGATCAGCACATATACATATAGATTGAGGGCAACGACCGTGATTCTGTACAAAACAACAATATAAACATTTCCTGTGCAGCTTATATGTCACGTCAGGTGACTTACCATATTTACAATGTAAGTCTTTCATTGAATCAATGCAATTGTATACGGGTGGACTTCCTAAAGCATTAGACAATGGTACAAAATACCATAGGCCTAACAGATGCACAATCCTATTTTACATTGATGAGTTGTCATGTTTGATAGGCAGGGTTTGTTGAATAGGAAATAATAGACTTGGTTGGAGGTACAGTCATCGTCACCGGATAGCTAGCCTGTATAACTGAACTGTTCCAACATATCTGGAGCAGGTTCTCCAAAAAAAGAACCGGTTCTGAGTCGGAACCAGCTTCTTGAAAATTCAATGAAAAACATAAGCCCTTGAAATTAAAAGAATTTTATGCAAGACGTAACATGGACATGACCCCTTTTTTAGGGGACGACCCGCAATGCAAATGATTACATGTTGAGTCAATATGCAATTTCATTGAGTGGGCCGCATATATTCAACACAATTTCATAATGTTCACAGGCCATATACGGCACATAATTCTATTTTGCAAATTCGAACGAATTAGTGCGCATTTATTTCCATACGCTGTCATTTTATTTAAATAATAATATACATATTCAAACTAAAAAAAAAAGTTTTTAGAAAAATGTAGAATTTCAACAAAAGTTGTCCGTAATTTCGCTTCAAATTAGAGAAAATTCGTGAATGTAAATTGCAATTACCGAAGCAATTATTAATAGAGTATATTTGCCATATACTTGTAGATCCTCTGTGGATTATACTATCTATGGATACTATGACAGGGTAAGTAATAGCCACAGTGCGCACTCATAGACCCTTCCATTGCCTGTAGGCAAGCCAATTATGCATCGCACACATTCTTCAAATTGTTGAAACAGTGACAGATATTTCTGGATTATTCACATTTGAAAAATGAAATTGGATCAATTCCAGACCCACCAGTATTCCCTTTCAACACTTGTCAATTATTAAACATGTAGGTCATCAAATTGAACTCCATGCAATATGTTTTTGAAATCTAAATAACAATTTTAAAATGTTTGCTTGGTGCAAAGTTTTCCTTTAATTCGGCTCTCTACCAAAATATTCTCATCCAAAACATCAAACTCGGAGCAAATCAATTGGATATAAATGAAATTATGAATGCGACTTTGCATAATTTACATATAATTGTGTTAATGTTTACATGTAGCAAATAAAGGAATAAATAGCTACATTTAAAAACCCTCTACCTAGGTTTGTACCTCTCTCGCGCCATCAGTTTACCGTAACCCCTTATATGGAGGTCAACGCGCGCATGGCGCATTCTGCACAATGTGGAGTGATGTGGCACAGAACGCACCCGGTACCAGTGTGGTGTAGATTTAGGACTATGAAATATCTAGTCTTATTGGAAGTGTTGCGCACCGCGTGTGAAAATCCAACTAATAACAAGACAAAACGGACCTGACTTCATGGAAGTCCAAATTTAATGTGGCACCGAAAAAAACTTAGGAGTGAACCAACAAATATTTCAAAAATCTGAAATATGGTGTTTTTTTCTTTAAAGAAATCTTCATTTATTCATGCTTTCACATGACGGATATTGAAGAAAACATTTGACAATTAATGTGCAGTTTCCTTAATATGTGTCAACATTAAATAACATCAAAGTACGAATTGCATTTGCTTTTTGAGAACAAGTTCCTTAAGACTAATTCTGTGAAATTTCATGGTTTTGCAGAAACTCATGGTTATCAGTTGACATGATATTCAGCGTGTTTTGCTGTGCAGGATGCAGATCTAAATTCAACTTACGGGCCTTGACTATTTTTCACAATTTTTCACATTTTTATGTTAAACTTGTAGTGGTAATAATCAGCATTTTATCATTTTCGGGTGAAAATAAACTACCGTAATTTCCTGCGGTAAAGACGCGGCTTATCTGACTTTCTAGACCACAAAAACATCGCTGCGCCTTATCTTTCGGTGCGCCGTATATGATGTCGCTTGAGTTCAAAGTGACGGTCTTTGTGTGAAGAATTCTTTGAACGCCGCAATCTTACTCAATAATGCGATCAACCAATTAGCTCAACTCTCCGGACATTGTGACCGTGTTTCCATTTCAACAATGCCGCGATGTGTTGATCCCCCCTAGTCCTGGATTTCACCAAACAAAATTAAAAGCCATTTTTGCGGTGGCGCCACACTCGCGTGTATGCCGTATGCATTCCTAATACCAGTTCGCGCCGAGGCGCGGTCCGAGGCGGGTTGAGGCCGATGGTACCGGGAAGCACACCAACACATTCGCGGCCTTGCTCGCTGCTGACAGACATTTCCAGCCTTGCTCGTGACGTGGTTTTACGTCATCCGTTTGGAGTCTGGAGAAAACTTTGCGTGTATATACGTCCTCCATCGCGAACTGGTTAAGAACCAAATCTTGTCAAAATCCAATGATTTGGGGGGATGGATTTGAGACAGTTATGGTTAATATCATCCAGACAACAAATATACAAAAGATTTGTACTACTTACTGTCAAGCTTAGCTACTACGTTATCGATGACGCATTGTTTGGTGTAGGAATCCTCGATGGTGGGGTCATACTCTATTACAAAATAGGACTGTGAGGGAGAAAACGTACAATAACAATTATGTATAAGCAGGTAAGAAAATCATATTTTCAACCACAACTAATTGTACAAGAAACTTCAATTTTTATTAGTTGAGAGAATTATATTTTCAGTTAAAAAAGTCATTTTGAAATGATAAAAAAAAAATTGACTCGAATTGGACCAAAAGGAGAGGGTTCTTAACTACACAATTCCTAGACCCGTAAACATAGAATAGACCTATAAAAAAAAATACAAACTAAAGTTACATTGTCATTGACATTGTCATTAAATGTCAATGTCATGTGTACCTGAATGAACTGTATTGTGATGGCACTTTTTCCAACTCCTCCGCCTCCGACCACAACTATCTTAAGTGTCTGTATCGTGCCTTCAGAGGCTGCTGGCGTAGACATGATGACTGGCCACAAAGCATCCAGAAATCGGGTTAAAAATAGACGAAAAAGTGTACACAGAACGCCCTTAAATAGTTCTGACCTACATTAGTAAATACAATACATGTAGTTGTCTTACTATCCGGAAGTGAATGGTTGAACACCCATATCGACTGCACCTAAATTACATATGCTAATTTTTGCAGTTATTCACCTTGAGGCATTCCATTTGTATCGTCGTAGGGGTGACGATAACATAACACGTTTCCCGTGAAAGCAATATTATTAAAATTATTCCAAAATATCCACATTAAAATATAAATTCATCAATGATTATTGAACGAAGTTGATTAATATCGTCAAACAAGCAAACTGAATAGTTTGATTGTTCTAAGTTTTAAATTCTGACAAACGTCCTCCCCGTGTGAATAGAATGTGCCTAAGGTTCGAGAGTAACTAACAACCAAACGCACGAGGGCGCTAACACTATTATACGGCTCCGTGCTGTCTATCTTTTGCGGTTAACAAGTGCATCATGCCATTAGGCCCATTAACAAACTTTGCCAGGAACAGCAAT
The DNA here is from genome assembly GCA_037893245.1 of Crossaster papposus. NCBI lineage: Eukaryota > Metazoa > Echinodermata > Asteroidea > Velatida > Solasteridae > Crossaster > Crossaster papposus. Next base: position 212,444 of record JBAIAA010000985.1, on the reverse strand, counting down.
GATAAATACCCCAAATTCAAAACAAATAGCAGGAAAGGTACTGCACATTTCACAAGGCGTACAACAGGCACATATGAAATAAAGCTAATTAACTTTTTGTTTTAATTTCTGTTGAATTTATTTGGGGCTGATCTTGTATGTGATTTGTCTCGTCAAACACACTGGCCATCCCTAACATTGCCAGTCCTCAGGATCGACTCTCAAACGCCAAATTTAATTCATTGATTCAAACTACTCTGCAATATAGTGGTATTTTACTAAGAACTCTCGTTTCACGGTACAGGAATTTCTAGGAAAGACGGTAATAAATTCAGTCATTTCTCTTCCCGAAGTGCTTCCAACAATCATCTCTCCGTGAACCGCCCTATCTGTTTCCTCTTACTAAGCAGGAAAAGAACACCGTAGACACCGTATACGTACGTACTTCCGACGAAGTAAACAAAATGATGTGCTTATCACACAATACTAACACACTAATCTTTCCGATTCTTCTTATCCACCAGCGCAGATGGTTCTTTCACAATGTCTGTAATCTAAAACTATCAGATCAGTTTACGGTTAATTTAAGCAATTTGTGATTATAAACATTTGTTTATTAATTTATTTCGAAAACTCACCTTAGTCCAGATAAAGTCAGCGCGATATACAATGGACGTTGCAGATTCTAGGCCATGAGATTAGATATCAAGAGAAAACAAATATATTTTTCTTATTTAACCAAAACGGACTGCGATCTCAAAACACTTTCAACGGAGTCAATGCCCAGGATAAATCGTCCCCGTCTCAAGTAAGTCTTCTGTTTTACAAAATGATGGTGGGCAAAATAATTAACACTCGTTTAAAAAAAATGTAAAATTTTAATACAGGATGTTTAAATGGTGATGATTTCATAAACTGTAATTATTGTATTAATTTATAGGCCTACCCGATTAACTTGTAAGTTCATAAATTATACCCTAACGTCATTCAGGCATTCATTCGGGGTACAGTACACTGTCTTTATGGCTCGCAGTATTATGCCTATACAATGTAAAGCGACTCGATAAAAAGATATATAATTTAGAGATAAGTTTCTTCTACATGTTGGCAGTCAACATAGTTATAGTCAACTTTTCCAACATCGACTTCTTATTATCATTACCGATGTCATATTTAGATTGATCATGTTCATCTGCTTGGTACTTTGTTTGTCGCTGGTTGCATTTTGCTCTGCCGAGCAAGTACCGCTGCATCGTGCAAAGACATCCTTACCAGACAGTTACATTGTTAAACTCAAGGTAAGTGGTAGCCTCAATCAAGCTGGTACCGGCAATAGCCACACCGTGTATTAACTCAATGTAGTTAGTCTTAGCCTTTATTAATAAGACCATAGCCTTGCTTAATATAGCTACACCATTAAACTCAACGTGTGTCGATCAAACCGGCCGATTCACGATTTGTATGCCATTTTTCGTCTTCGCTATTACACGTATAGCATTTTGTGCGTCATAAACTTAAGGATTTGTAAAAAACAAAAACAAAAGTTGGTAGCCGTCCACATGCTGTCAGCTTGTGTAACCGTGAAATGTGGATCAAAATGGGCCCTAAAAAGTGTCTCTATTTTACAATAGAGCGATTTTTTTTTCAAGATGGCGATGGGCCGCATGGCTATACTTTTAGAGGTGATCATCTTTGGATGGAAATTTTCTCCTAAAGGTTATCGGTTACCTCCCACAAAATTGAACAGATACTAAAAGAAGATGAAATTGGCTTTGTTTCACGTTTGTTTAAAACACCTTGGAAGGTTGCAAGTACTTTTCTCTTGAATTTCGCAAGTTGGCGTATTTATCACTAGGGTCTATGGTAGCTTATTTTACTAGTGTGTAACCATAACCGTGCAACCCACGACAGTACTAGACGCTTTTGGGGTTTCATTTTATTTATTATATTTAATTACACCATTTCACTGGCAGACAAAAAATACATATATAAATAAAAACATAGCAGGATATACAGTATCAATGATTACAAATACAGACTGGAGCGAGCATCGACCACGTGATTGGTAAATTAACGCGGGACGTCGACATTCGACTGAGTGAGGTCGCCATTCAGCAAACGTTCTCAGATGTATTCAACGGCTTCGAAGCAAAGTTGTCCGAGAAAGCCCTGCGTTACGTGAGTCGAATTCATTACCTCTGCTCCAATTGTGTTAAGCGCAAGTTCTCAAGTAAAGGGACAGTATACATTTTGCAGCTATACAATATAAGTAACCAACCAATTGTTTGTTGAAAAGCTTACTTTTAGTGTGAAGATATTGATGAACGGTTCAGATCGCCTTTGAATAACATGACCTGCAACGTCACCCTTAACCAAATTGTATGCAAATTGATGCGTGCGCATACCCCCGGGCACGTTTGGATTTATTCATTTATTCATTTTCCATATGTTTTATTTTTGTTTTAGACTGACGGACCCCACCTCACAGGCAATACATTACAAATGTATGAGAACATAGATAACAGGAGAGGTCATAAGTAGTGAATAACAATACAAGTCACATCTGAAATGATGTATCGCCTACAAATCTAATGATTTGTGTTTGTCTTGTTAACAAGTTATTGAAATCGCGTTTGTCTTCTTACAATAGATACGCAGTCTTGAAGATGTGGAGTATGTCTCCGAGAATGGCGTGATACGGCTTCCTAGGAGCTCTATTGGTCAGCGTGTTCATTCATTTGACCAGCGCGGCACAGCGGGCCAGTGGGCTCTAGACCGTATTGATCAGGAACAACTCCCCTTGGATAGACAGTACAATCCACCAAGTAATGCTGTATTAGGAATTGTATTATAAAACAACCATTTAACTGCCGATTTACATTTATCGTAACTTTCCTATTGACAAATTATGCAGCCACTTTCTTATAGCGGTCACTTTATTACATTACTGGCATATACATTTATTACATAACCGGTCTACGGTCAAGAGTGGCGCAACCATTTAAAAAAAAAGGGGGGGGGGGGTCTAGCGCCTTTTTTATGTTTTTCTGGTGCGGAACCATTAATGTGGGGGCCATATCCCACAAGTAGAAAAGGTGTGTGGGGAGTGGGGGACATCCCACCCACGCTTCCGGCCCGCCGCCCTTGTCTCAGCTCGTAACGATATGCTGCCCTGGACATGACAAGCTAATTCTTACATCAAGATTTTTCTGATTTTACAAGTGATAGGTAATGTCTATATTACCAGTGATAATAGTCTAATGTGATTGACGCGTTACGCACTGTTTTTTTTTGCAGTGCAATCGCGGGAAAAGTGCGGTCACCGCCGCAGCATATTTTTTTCTTCCGTAGATGGGCAAAGCACTTTCCACGCTCATTTTTTAACTCTGTGGCTCCCGAGGAAATTCCTCTCCACAGTAATTATCTTTCCCAGTCTTCTGACGTGTTATCTTCCACGACTGAGAGGGCTGAAACTGCACATTTCACGGTATTTTGGTCGAAAACTGATCATACGGTATTTTGCACGTAAAAGTACAGCGAGCGTCGGGCGGTGAACCTCCACAGTAACTGCAGTGTCATGCGGTAAACATTTGGTGATGTCATCAATACATATATAGCTATTAATTTCCTATGTTTGTTTGACAGACCATGGGGAGAATGTGGAAATCTGGATCTTTGATACCGGTATCCGGAAATCTCACCAGGAATTCAGTGGCCGATCGATCAGGATCGCCTACGACATTGATGCTCAAAACGTAAGTTTTCATGAGGCACCGAATCATAAATAAAAGAATTCCGTTCTTCTTTACGCTATAAATTATTACAGTATTTGTTTTTGATTGCTTTTTTTTGTCCAGGGCGGTGATGATCCATGGGGACATGGCACGTTATGCACTTCAGTAGCAGCAGGAAATTTCTACGGAACAGCCAATAAGGCAAACATTGTGGTTGCCAAAGTCATCGGGAACAATTTCAGGATTGGTACTTGGGCTGCTCTCATGAAGGGTGAGTTATGGGTACCAGCCAGGGATGAAGTCGAGTCCATCACAAGTCCCTGCAAGTCCCTGTAAGTCCATGCAAGTCCATCACAAGTCCTTCAGTTCCAATTCCAATCACAAGCTATTCAAATCAGCTTTGACAAAGGCATTCCTTTGTCATTGTTCATCCAGTTACTTGTGACTGCCTTTATGAAAGGACTTGTGACTGGCTTCATGAAGGGACTTGTGAATGGACTTGCAGGGACTCGACTACAACCCAGGTACCAGCTCTCTTGAAGAGTAAAGGCATTTCTTGGTTCTTGTACCTGGTGAGCCCTCATAATGGTGATTTATTGAAGGAACTGATTTAGTTCTTGGTCAGCCATTAGAACTGATTTAGTTCTTGGTCAGCCATTATTAATATCTAACGGCTAGATTTAATTATTTTGTCACCGTCAACACGAAGTTCGATCTTATTGTCATATTTACATTTATAAGGATTAGATCTAATTGACATAAACCTGTCAAATTCCTGATTATAATGGCAGCGCTCGACGTCATGGCAAAGACGGCAGTCAAGCCCGCTGTTGCCTCAATATCGCTGGGTGAAGGTGGCACGAACAAGGCCCTTGAGGATGCCGTCATAGCCGTGATGGATAAGGGGTTCACCGTAGCAGTAGCCGCTGGAAATGCCAACATCGACGCGTGTCAGGATTTTCCCGCCAACTTTAAACGGGTATGCATACTGGGTGGACCTAGCTTTGAGCAAACGGCAGGGGGGGGGGGGGGGGGGGGGGGGTGATATTTGAGTGTGCAGCTTGCAAGGGGTCCGGGGGCTACCCTGCGGATTATTTGAAATCTACCATGCTTCAGCCTGCATTCTAAGTGCCAACGCAAGCTGTGATTATCGCCGTGATTCAGTGCCTGCAATTATTCCTGCAATGTGGTAGATGGTACCCTGAAAGTCACAGTATTTCTTTTTGACTAGTGAGGAAAATCAACTGATCGACCTTGACCTCGTGAGCACAAGACGAAATCATTTTCTTTTTTTTCTTTTTATTTCATATTTTGGAAAGTCATTTGGAAGTACCGCGACTTTTCTAAAGACAAAATGGGACAAATCCTGGATAAATTAAGAGAAAATTACAAAACATGTTTAACTCCTGTACTTTTTCAATAGGCCGATTTCGCTTCTTGTTTCCAGCCTATTTTATGTGCATGCGTGCATGAATTATAATTTATTAGGTACTATTGGTGTACTATAAATAATATAAGGGTTACATTGGCTGAAACTTGCCACCACGTGACTGAAATCCACCAATGTGTGATTTGCTTTATACCACCCCAAATATGATGTCATTCGAATGTAACTAAAATGAGACCCCGTTTCACAAATTATTTAATAATACCAGAATTGATCATTTAAAAAAACCATCATAGACGATTTCAAGTCTAATCATCTTTGCAGGTTATCACCGTAGGTGCATCGACCATAACAGACACCCGTTGGTATTCGTCCAATCACGGTAGCTGTGTGGATATCTTCGCGCCTGGCGAGGATATAACTGGGGCGTATATCGGTAGCGATTACAAGGTGGAAACAGTGAGTGGCACCTCTGAAGCCACGCCTATCGTTGCAGGTAATAAGCAAACCACACCCATTTATGAATAATTGGTTATTAGGCCACACCCCCTTAAGCAGTCTTGCAAGGTTTGATTTAATGTTGTTTTACATGTCTATTTATCCTGTTTGCTTGTTTGTTTTTATTTTTATTTTGTTTTTAGGGGCTGCTGCCATTCTTCTGTCCACACAGAGAGATTTAACCCACGACCAAGTAAAAGCCCAGCTTCTAAGTAACGCTACGCCGAATGTGCTTCAAAAACCTCTACCGGCGGGATCGCCTAACCTACTGCTCAAAGTGTGAAGTCCAGTCACCCGACCGAAGCAACTAATTCGTTCACAATGTGTATTTCGAATTGCACGACTGTTATAATTAACGACTGGATATTAACTTTTGCAACCTGTCGATAAGGCTAATCAAGTACGCGTACCGTATAGGCCTATCATTATTTTGTTTTGAAAAATTATATGTAGGCCTAATTATGTAGGCCTAATAATAAAAAAATAATAATAATAAAAACATATGGAAGATCGAAATTGTGTCTTTATCATATAGTAATTATTCCATTATTGATCAAAAATTTGTAATACCCTGTCCCAATATTCGAGTTTTATCAGATAAACAAAAACTGGGATTGTTCATGGAACCTACTTTTTAATAATATTTTCAACGAACAGCCAAGAATCCACATGATTTATACAAATAATAAACGAGTGCTCTATATTTTCGTTATCAGCTTTACACAGGAAAAAAAGTCATCATCTATACCCAACTAGTTATTTTTTCTTTCATGGGAAGAATTGTATGCTTCAATCTGAACCCGACGTCTCTTTCGTCTCGATGAAGAAATTTGCACATTCGTATACGTATTGGCTTTTTGTGTGCACTGAAATCCGATATATAGCCGGGAAGGCAATATGAACACCACAACCATCTTGACATGATAGGGACAAGGAAACCAATCAAGCCCTTCATACTATCCCCAAACTCCCCGAACCCCGTCTCCATGTCTAAATCAAACCCTCTTGTGAACTCCCCCCCCCTTCTCTCCCCCCCCCCCCCCCCCCCCACTAACTGCTCCATCATAACCACCCATGTCGCTCCATCGTTCCCTTCCCCTCTTCATTCTCTTAAAACCACACACAGTCCGACACTTCATTGCAAAAATGTCTCGGCCTTAAAGGGATGGCATACAGTTGTGCATTTGCATCGTTTGAAGCAGCAAAGGTGCTCAAAATCTGAAGAAAGGTGCATGACAAATAACCTGGTGTTAGCCCTGTGAAGACATTATATTCCGTAAAAACAATACTTAAACATTTATAATTTTAACAATTCAAAATTTGCAGAGTCACAATTATTTGAATTGCGACCACAATAAGAATTCGAGGCACGATCTCGTTCAGCCGATTGCAGATACGCGCGCGTCACGCACTGAAAAGACCAATGATAGCGTTTACGCGCGCGTGTGCGTCGTTCGAAAGCTTGCGCGCATCATTCGCAGACAACAAGCCATCTACTGATAACAAATTATAATTATTGCGTCTCTGAGGCGCATTTTTTAAAAAGAAATTGACATTATTTTACTGTTTTCTTATGACAGTATGCTAGAAGGATTACTGTTTACAGCGAGTTTTATAGTTTTATCTTTACATCGAGAAAGCTTTTCAACAGTATTTTGGTTGGTTACTTTTGGGGGGATAGCTGTAAGAGATATACCGCGACAGCTTTAACACTATAGCCCCGACATACCCCCGGCCCCAGGCTCGCCAAGTCTAGGGAGGCTATGATGATGACGTCGACATGACCATGCCAATCAAGCGAGAATTGGCGAGGAATGGAGTGATTTAAGAGCCCGAAAGCCAAGGAAACGTGACACCTAAGGGTTTCAATCAATCTCAAGCGTCTCTCCTCTGGCTCCACGCCCGAGCATAATAGCCAGCGCCTTCATTGAATTATACTGTTATCCTTCGTTCTGTACGTTGTGTTCCGTGTTCCCATTGGTTGGGAATAAAGAAAGAAGGGATTTCTATAATCACACTATTTATTCCTGAAGAACACATCTTTTTAGGCATTATGGTCAAAAAATACACATCCAAATTACACACAATTTATACACAAAATGTGGACCTCCATGCTCCAACCAACCCACATGACCGTCTGGTTGCGCAGAATGAATTACAATCGGATATTTTTTTTCTTTTAATTAGTTGAACAAAATTGGCAGTTGTGAAAAGAAACGTCGTTGCCTTTGTTTTCACAAAACCACGGCCGCACGTGTTTGTTTATCTGTATAGAAGGAGAACGGGTTGTGTACGACTATCACGGGTTATCACTAATTGATTTGATACGACTTCGATGGAACCTACGATACCAGGAATTTGGGGTCTGGCCTGATGTTTGACACTTTGATGACGTCAATAACATCCTACTTACCATTTCGTCAAAGCGCGCAGGTTATTTAGGCGGCCTTAGGGCACCAGACAATGCCAATTGATTACTTCGAACTGTTAACAATTCGGTCTTTTAAAAGATTTCGTTTTTGGTTTTTTTCGTTTTTGTTTTTTAAAGTCACGTGCGTCAATGGAAGGCCGATTTCCGCGCCCACAGAACCGCACCGTACCTAAAATAATAACCGGGAGAAACATCCATGTACAAGGAAACGTACCGAGGATTCCTGACAAATCGTAGCGGTCATGTACTTGCAAATCGAGGGCCGTTAACACAAATCCGCTTACTCATGGCTGTGTTCCGTCAGTCTCTATAGGCCAAGCTGAAGTAAGCTTCAATTACCATTCGCTGTCACGACTTTCTCTATTTTTATTTGCGCATTTACAACAGTCGACGGTAATTTATTGTATTAGGCGTTAAATTATAGCTATAGATCGGGGCGGACATCCGGGAACTGTCATAAAAACGCGTCATATACGTACACCGCGCCGGTAAAAACGATGATCGCGCGCGCAGTCTTGTATGCTACAGTGCAGTGTCAGCGCGTATTGTTTTCATCGGCGCGCTGACCTGTGACGTATGTCTGCCCCGATCTATAGTCTTGCAGGGTTGCGTTGTGTTGTTTTTACTGTACGGTAATTCTGCCCTTTATCTTTGGGCGTATAACTAAGTACATGTAACTCAGACGTTAAACTTTCAACTTTCAAGTATCAACTATAGAATATATAGGCAATCGAAACTGCACCTGGATGTGTTGTAAGAACTAATTGATTTTCAAACATGAGCCTTCACTCTGCTTGGCCGGCCTTTATGCTGTTATTTTCTTACGGTTTTGATAATTTAGGCGTAAATGAATAATTAAGCAATATAATAATTGCCCTTTTTTGTATAAAAAGACGACCGCACTATAATTATGCCTCCGAAACTTAGGTTCCTTAAAGGTTCGAGGGGGTCCCCGATATAAGACCGCGTTCGTGCTTTGTCTTATTCAGAGAGGATTTGTCTGGCTTATAGAGGAAAATCCCACCAAAGCCTTCCATTTACCTAGAGGGTTTTTAACCCATAAAATAAATCTCTTGACCGTCATCACAGGTAACGATATACAAAAGTTGTTTTCGGTGACGACCAAAACGTGTTGATATTGACCTGCAGTGACAGTGTTGCAAGGTTATATCCATAAAAAGACATGCAGCGGGCGGCGGGAGGCTCTTCTAGCGGCTGAACTAGGCGTGGGGCTTACCACCGTTTCAGCAAAGAGCATCTGCCGAGAATCGACGCTTCGACAGGTTGTGATCGATGGGCTCTAGTATCGAACACCTGCCTCTTAGCCTCGTTCAAGACTGGGAGGGGAAAGTGGAGGCGTTCTGTGAAGTGAGGACATTTGAATAAATAAAGGTTACAGTCGAAGTTCAAGAAACAGCCATCGAAGTATAACGTCTTGATTGAGGGACTAGCCTGTAGCCGACCAAACGGTTAAAGAAACAACCAGAAGGGCGTACTCCATAAGTTGTATACAATGAAGTTTCACAAATAAGAAGTTAATTATTATTTCTTTTTAATGCTAATAAATAGAGACAGTGAATACCAACCAACGTCTAGCAACATGCGTGAATTATATGTAGACAACATTGGACATAGGTAGTAAAAACTATATTCTATACAGGGTGGCTCATAACAAAACAAACAAGCACACATCCACCGCCCCAAAACACCTATACCAATGAAAGGAATCCTTCTAGAAGAAAAACGATACCAAGAATTCCTTATTTTGTCCAGTTGTTTTAGCTCAATACACTCTTGACATATTTTTCTTCCAGAAAAACTCCAGCCGTTATACCAATTTGGCCTCACGCTTTGTCCGTTTTTTTCAGTCGTGGAATTAAAACAAAATTATACAATCGGTGTTTTGGTGGTTTTGATATCAACGTGTATTGACCGTTATCCACGCAAAGGGGAAACGCCATTTTATGATTCCATTAGTCGGATATCTGGCGCGCGGCTTCCGTGTGGATTGGGAGTCGCACATATTCCTCAGGAATACGTATGGATTACAGAGATAATGTATGGATTACAGAGACAGATCTAGCTGGGTACACTGCAGATGGCCAATCCCTATGGCCAATCGAACATGTTGACCGGACAATACGGCCAGAGGGCGCAATGCAGGATGTCACCCTATGACGGCAATATACCTGTGGTGCCAATGCCGTGTTAGTATGTTGAATAACTCCAGGTATAATAGGCACGCTCTTTTGATCTTCCGCGAATTATACTCTAGGCTGCAAATGGATCAACTTACAATTTGAAAGTAATTTTCTGAGATCAATCGATCCGTTTTGCAGGTCAGTATAATGTAAGCATTATTCATTACAAAGCAATGAAATAAGAAACTGACTGCATGTTGAGAAAATTTCTGATTTTATTAAAAACAAACACACGGAGTGATCGCTGCCGATTGTACGAGGATAACAAATCCACCAGGCTGCGGCTGGGCAGAACGGAAGGGCTACGACTATGTATGTGGATGTACAGTAAAGTTGGTAAAGTACGACCATTCCCCGTTAATATAGGAAACGGTCTGGCTATGTATTTTATATATACGACTACAAATTTGGGGAAATAGAGTATAGACTGATGCTCATCTCTCTGACTCTAAAATGATGTTGTTAACAAACAAAGTCAATATAGACATGTATGCCTAGGACTATCCTTCATAATTTGTGAGTTACAGAAATATAATCAGTTGGCATAGTATACCACTTGGCATAACCAGACATTCGAGCAAACTTCAAGTGACTAGCAACTGGACGATTATTACTAACAACCAACCAATGTAAGTCATATACAAGACAAACAACCAAAGGGCCATGACACAGAATAAAAACATTCTGAAGATGGTTCATAATTTGGTTAGCTCATTATTATACGGTACAAAAGCATTAAACAAACTTTTAAAATTACATGTACCTTAGACAGTTCATATACCTATTCATATTGGTGGCGAGTTCGTCACGTATAGGCAGTTCTAAACACCAATAAAACACTTGTCAACACTTGTCAACACTTGTCAACACTTGTCAACACTTGTCAACACTTGTCAACACTTGTCAACACTTTTTCCTGGTCTTTTGCCGGCCCTGGTCCCATTCGCCATTTTATTGTTTAAACCCTCACATGACATGCGCAATGCTACAAAAGTACGTATCCATTGACAATGCACGCTGGCAACGTGCGTTTGGCTCGGGCAAATACGCCTATACGGTCTTAAACATGTATACTTGTTTAAAACCAGCCCGAACATTCATTTACTTAAGACTTCCACCATAAACTGTCTAAAAACATCTTTCATTTACCAGAATGATTAGACCTAACTTACAACGACACACGTGCCACTATTATGTTGCATCATTGGGGAAATCGATAAAAGGTAATTAAATCTCATGACCGTGCACACGTGTTACTGTATATCAGACGTTAGAACTTTATGCCACTCGTTCAACCCAGACACACTCACACCGAGACACTGCACATGAGTTATAACACGTATAGAAATGAAATACAAATATTAATGTAAAATGTATGTCTAGCGATATTATAACTACGAGTTTGACACGTCACGGACAGCTCCACGACACCCATCCGTCACCTTATACATTCAACCCCCACAAAAAGGGAAAAAAACTTCCCCTCATTCGATATTGATGAACCTTACGTCAGCAGACTCCCGCTAAAACAGGAAACACAAAACCCAAAAAGAAGTGGTTGAATGTGATTGGTCGCTGGTCCGTCCCTTGTACATGTATATAGTTTCAGCGTAGATAAGTGTAGATATAGCGGGGTCTACTTTTATTTGAACAACACACGGAAGGGAGTGATCAACGCGACACGGAGATTAGCGCTTGCTTGGTAACCAGACAGTGGCCGTTTTTAACAAGGTAAATTTCGACTTTCAATCATTTTTACTTGTAGTTTAATATTGTGCATGAGTTATAATCTTTTCATTTTAAAATACGTATGGTTTTTGGCATGCAAAAATGTTTTTATTTTGTATTTTAAACAATGCCGTGTTGTCAAAGATTGCTGTGGGTGAAATTTTATTGCACCTTTCACTATAGAAAATCTTATATTTCTATTGAAATGGACTAGATTTATAGCAATGTTCCGGTTATAGCACCGAGAATGAAGCATCCCGATGTTATACAATAATCTAATTTGTTAATTCTGCTGTAGGGTTTAGGCGCGAAAAGATTGTGCCGACCACTTAGCAAAATTGAATGTGCTACATGTTTGTATATAACTGTAACTTACTGGAATCGGGCATCGCCACTAGCATTTGTGAGGTCCCAATCGATTATTTCATATCATTGAAAATATCATTTTGCTTGTATATAACGAAAACATATTTAAACTGTTTCGTGTTTGCACATTTACCCTGGTTAATGGAAGACGCAACATTCTGGACCTAAAATGCGAAAATCTGGTCGGAAATTCGATTTGTAAAAATGAAATGCATTATTGCCATCAAATCTTCATTTTGCCATTGTTATTCTGTTATGGTTTCGCTGGAGTTTTGTAATAAGTCTTGATTTCTGACGCATTGTGAAGTTACATTTTTTTCCTTTTTATACGCGATATGAAATTTCCTGTTGGATAATGTGCAAATAACATCTGCGTTGCCTCAGGATGTGTGTTAACAATCATGAATTAGTTCATGCTTAGTCTGTTTCTAGATCTGCTTATTAGCAGGTTTATATGCATAACGAACGACTAATGAGACGCAAATTAGCCCTCTTATGGTTTTACCTTTCAAAACCTTTCAAAATCTGCTTAATGGGCAAAATGGCTATCAATAAGTATGAACCTTTCAAAACGCTCCAGAATTTTTTGCTATTGCACTACTACACCTTTCAAAACCTTTTGAAAGTTTTTTTTTTTTAACACCAGTTTGTTCAGAGAGTTGTTTTACCTTTCAAAACCTTTCATAGGTTCTATTTGTCAGACAGCTTTCTCACCTTTCAAAACGCTTCAGTCCAGAAAACTTGAAAGGTTTTGAAAGGTCTGACAGCTCTATGGTAACTGCACTGTATATAGGAGGCCCATCTGCTGCTTTCTATATATCCACCTAAGCCTTAGATTTATGTTATAATCATTTTTTTGTTATCTATCTCATGGTCAAATCTGAACACAATCGGCAATGAATACATGGGCTGCAAATTTTCCGATTTTCACAACTTGACACAAGCGAATTTGCAGCCTTCTTTCTTCAGCGATGTTACTGTTTGATATTCCAGTCTGGTCGCGTCGATGTTTGAATTGAATTCAAATAATCAATCTAACTAACTGTCCGGAATAACTTATTCGTTTTTTTACGAAGCACATGGATTGTACATAAGGGAATTCATATATTTCTATGTTGTTTGCCTCAGTCTGAAGTATAAGGCCGGCAGTTTGAAGAAAAGAAATCTGAAAAATTGCAGTTCCACCCTTATAGTGGCTAAATTATATTATGCCAAGTGCATTTTCCCCAGATTTGTTTATTGCAAGGAATTTATTATGAATTTGTTGATATCACTAAATATAAAATAATCAAACCAGTTTGGTAAGATGGTAGCTGACGTTTTGGATATAATATAGAGGCCATGAAATTCCGTTAAATGTATACGCCTAATTATGATGGGAGGCAAATTTTCATCTTCTTCGATTCCACTGGGTGTTATACGTCGTAATTTGCGAATTAAATTCGGTATTCATTTTCAATGGCTTTTCAAATAACAGCCGGAATGTGAATTTATATTATTTGTTTTCATTTGTGTGTGTGTGAATGTTGTTCCAGAGAGGGTAGGCGTTATTAAAAAAGAAAAGTTGTTTTTTCTTAGGTCGGGAACCCAAAATAGGGTCGGTTGGGAATGAGAACCACAAAAAGGGATGTTGATCTTGTATGCTTGACGCAAGCCCTCTTATTAACTCAAACTCAGCTGACAAGCGGTCAGCGGGTCGCGTGATCTAATAACACTCAACTTGATCAGTATAGACTCGTATCTGAACCGCTTCACTTTCCACACACTCGGTGCGCAGAGTATTGCAGGGCTCCGGAACTTGGTAACCAAATCTAAATTCTGTGCATTTTATCTCCGTGTAATCGAAAAGACGGTGAAAACTTTCGTTGGAACACAAATGTAGACACACAAGACAGCACCTAAAACACTTCACTGTCCAAACCTCTTTTGAACATTGTTAATTCAGAACACGATAATCTCTGTACATTTACTGGTACCCGCTATAGGCTTGTGCACCCATACAATGAAATGTTGTTCCCGAAAGAAAAGTCGTACTATCTTGATGCGCACACGTGCAGTTGTAATAACTGACTTATTTCTATCACGCTAGCTTGAAAGTGAGGCTAGAATGCAATAATAGTCTGGCACTATCCCATTCAACAGTTCACCATTTATAAAATACACTCAGGGAACACGACCACAACAGCTTCCTCATGAATAATTGTATAATCGTGAAGTGTATAATTCTTGAGAAAGAACAATGGCAACTCGGCTACAGTAAATAACTATAAAGGATTACAAAAACAGCTGCCCTTAAACAACTCGCTAATAGCCTAGTTGTTATAGAGAGGTGAGCTAGGGGTCGAAAGGTCTGTGGTTCCAATCCGGCTATAGTTAACGTAGGTCTTTTTCTTCGCAAATTTACCTTGTGGGTTATTTCAACCATTATAGCAAAGCTAAAGGGAACACCGGGCAAAGTTACCTAAGTGCCTTAACAAGAACCGCTAGATAGTTTTAATGACTGCCATAAATGGTTACCCAACACAAATCACCTAGATATCTAAAAGAAAATCTTAAGATTCCAGGAAAATGACCTACACAAAAGAGAGAGTTCTTCCGATTTATGTCTGCTAGATTATGTCTTGTCAGATAAATATGAATTGACTGTCTGACATAATTAAAAAACTTGAACAAGTGCGAACACGCAGTCGTCTCATTGTCATCAGCGAATGAATGATAAGGTGCTGATTACCGACACGTATCATTTTGTCACGCTTTAATCGTTTAAATACAACCTTGTTTTCAAGGTATAAGGTTCACAGGGGGAACGAGCGGCGATTTTTTTTCCGTACCACTAATGCGTCAATTTGCCCGTTTCATTCGAATGGGGCGACTTGAATGGAGACCAAAGCGCGCGCTTCCATACGAATCGAATTTGATACACACGGAACGTATGAAGACCAACTACGTTGAAAGCCATAATTCACCAAAATTAATGGACACAGTCCCTAGTTAATTGTATACAGTCCCTAGTTTTTCGTATACACGACTTTTATACCTTTTTCTATTAACCCAAATTATTGGTCAATAATCTCATCTAGATAGGGTCTTATAGAAAAAGTTATAAAAGTCTCTATTCAAGTCGCCCCATTCCAATGAAACGGGCAAATTGACGCGTTAGTGGTACGGAAAGAAAAATCGCGGCCGGTATACCTAACGCGTTACAAGATGTAGTCAAGGATGAGAGGTCTATTCAGTTACGCTGACAGACATCAAAATAATGTCGATTACGACATTTTGACAGGGAATTAAGGATATGATAATAAGCTCCCGTTGTGGTAATGCGTTCTTTGGTAATGGAAGTAAAATCAGAATTACAATTTCTATAATTCAATAGTTGAGAAAGGGACGAATTATTTCGCCAATACACCGATTCAGTAGGCCACACCTCTCGAAAATTTGACCAATCACAGTACATGATTTTAGGGTCCGATAAAATTTTCGCCATTTTGTCCGATTAAAATTCTTCACATTAGCACACTTTTTGCTGATTTAACTTTTGTTTCACTTGTACGCCCCAATTCCTTTACCAGCCTGGTTTTAATTATAGTCATGGTTAAAAGGTGTTGTGTTGTGTTATGTTATTGCACATCTGACTCTCAGTACGGTTAATAAAAAAGGTAATTGTTGGCCATTTTTTAAGCATTATGTAATTACACTATAGGCTGTAATGTACTGTGCAAGTGATTGGCCAGTCACGCGTAACGCTATTATAGTTTACCCAAGACAAATAGGCCTAATCTTTGAGAAATTGCGAGAAAATACCAAAACCTTTGGTGCATTTTGAATGGGCTGATTTCGGTTCTTGCTTCCAGGCATATTTATGCGCATGCGTGCTTTAATTTAAATATATTAGAAAACAGGGGTGCGTTCCGCTCAAGCGAACGTTACCAACGTTGTCCAACGTTAGCGTTGTTCGCGTGAGTGGAACGCAATGTTCGCCAATTATGTTTGCAAACGTTAGCGAAAACGGCGAACGACATTTCGAGCTGTTCGCTGTTGGCCAGTGACGTATTTTAAAGATGGCGGAGAAGTTAGATGCCGACGGTTTTCTTTTCACGGTTTTGATTTACGTTTCATACTTTTCGTTATAAACGGTGGGTTGTTTTGAGCAGTCACAGGGATCTTTTAAAGAAAAATAATGAGTTGGACAAAAAGCAGCCAACCAAACGACGTCGCTGTCACTGGGCGCCGCCATTTTGAAAACCTAGTTTTTAAAATATCGTTCCACTTTAACTAACGCGAACTCAAAACGTAGGCGAACGTTCGCGCAAACAGTTCGCGTAAGTGGAACGCAGCCCTGGACTCGCATCGTCACTATACCGATCTCAAAGCGAGTGGCAAACATCCCCACAAACGTTCATTATACTCTTCAATAATAAGGTCAAGGGGGTTAGTCTCTTTCCAGTCGCATTTTTAATTGATTCGGGTGTTGTGGTCAGAGAAAAACCACCCGAGTCGCGGACACGGGATCCAATCTTTCCCAACGTCTAGTGGATGTATTGCAGCTATCGAATAACAAGGTGAACCGTCAGCGGTGTTCGTTTTATATAGGATTCGCCAAATTTCACCTGATTTTGGTCAAGTACGTCACAGGATCGCCACTTCAAAGTTTCCGGAGTGCAGCCCCTTTTAACGACGAGCGCGTTTTAGCGGCGAGGTGTCGGTAATTGCCTGGCGAAGCGATTTGACGAAGCGCGCTGATGGCTGGGTTACCGGACTGAATTCGGCAGTACGTCGATTCCTTTGGGGATTTCATGTACCAAAGGTGGTTTAAAAAAGCATCAAGTTGTAATAAAGAATTAACTGAATGCTCCAAACTTTTTTTCAGACTTTACAGAAGTTTACTTCACCGAGTTTAGCCGAAGGAAACGTAATTTTCTTCGATTGTATAGTTGTAGTTTTGCTTTTGTATTGTTTAATACGATAAAATGCATTGACAGTGATCATAATAATGCAAATATTCACTCAATAGTTGAACACTAATACAAAAGCAGCATTTAATATTTGTTAAATCGCTGAGATTGTTTCGAATAAGGCTTAAAAAGCGTTGTTCATTGCTAAAACAGCAGGCTTTGCGGTTGTAACAAAAGCATAATAATGAAGGCAACAAAAACATAATAATGTTTGGTATTGGTCATCGGAAAATTCATGTCGGCATTTCATTTTCAATGATAATTTTAAGGATTAAAATCCCAAATAGGCCTATACATGCTGTCAATGACGAAAATACCAGATATTTCCATCGTTCTTCGTCTGGTTCCCCGACTTAACCATGTTTACACAAGGCCCTCCCTTACACAAACCGCAATTTCCAGTTAACGTAAACACCTGAACCGAAATAATCTAGAGGGATCTCCTAATCGTTTTAATGAATTCCGTTGGATGTCCGCTCTAGCTACCGGAGCCCTATCAATCGGGGGAGTTTGCGAAAAAAAATCATTTATTTATTGTGTAGATGAGTAGTACTGCGACGTAAAGAATGGTTGAAATCACTCGTATCATTCACGCGTCCCGCGATACACGCCCGTATATATATAAATGTCATAATACGAGATCTTTCGTTACTTCACAATTACGGATATTCATGGGGGTAGGGAACCTGTAATAAATCAGGGAGCAGATAGTTCAGCAAACTCTTGGAGACACACCTTAAAAAGCAGTAGATTGATATCCCACGTTCTTGCTTCGTCGATTTAGTTAAAATACACCTCCACATAAAACATATCAGTGTGGCCAATTTCATTGCTCAAAACTGCTTACAGCCACAGCTCCGCGTGGTGTATATTGATTGTGATGGGTACATTTTAACTGTTAGCTTAGCATATAAACAATCAATAGGATTTACCAAGCAAGTTTTTTTTTGTGCCACCTCTAAAACTGTACCTTCTTCTCATTGTCTTCTTTCTCTATACAAGTTTATTCAGGCTTGCGAGCTACAGTGCCAAGAGAGAATTAATATTAATAATATTCATTAGTTTTCTTTATTAACCAACGTTTCAAATATTTTCTCATTTCAGAATTATTTTTCCGGATTTCGTTTTGCAGGAGGCTCGGCAACCATCGAACTGATTGAAGTAAGTTTGGTCATCAAAGTTTAGATTTGTAGTCGGGCAGATTGGTGCACAATTATAATAGAATTGTTCACTTGGTGATAAAAAAAGCATGAACTTTGCATGAATAACATGCAAATTGCTTTTATCATTTTGATTGAACACTTTTTCACCAATCTGCCCAGCTATACACCAATCTGCCCGACCATACACCAATCTGCCCAGCTATACACCAATCTGCCCATATATACCCCAATCTGCCCGACCATACACCAATCTGCCCAGCTATACACCAATCTGCCCGACTATACACCAATCTGCCCGACTATACACCAATCTGCCCGACTATACACCAATCTGCCCGACTATACACCAATCTGCCCGACTATACACCAATCTGCCCGACTATACACCAATCTGCCCGACTATACACCAATCTGCCCGACTATACACCAATCTGCCCCACTATACACCAATCTGCCCGACTATACACCAATCTGCCCGACTATACACCAATCTGCCCGACTATACACCAATCTGCCCCACTATACACCAATCTGCCCGACTATACACCAATCTGCCCGACTAATAATAATAATAATAATAATAATATTTGTAATGCGCACATATCCACCCTGCTGGGTGTTCAAGGCGCAGAGACCCTAAAAAACAAACAAAGTAATATTTAACTTGAAAGAAACAATAACAAATGAGAGGAACAAATAAATTAGTTCTTGAAAACCTGAGACATGAGATAAGTTTTGAGAAGTGATTTGAATTTTGTTGTACACAGACAAGATCTAAGATTAAGCGGTAAAGAGTTCCAGATGTGTGGTGCAGCTGCAGAAAAACGTCTGTCGCCCCACGAGTGTCGTGACTTGGATTCCTTGAGGAGAAGCATGTTGCTGGATCGTAGGTTCCTTGATGGAGTGTAAACTTGAAGAAGTTCTGAGATGTAATGGGGAGCCTTGCCATTGAGTGCTTTGTGGACAATTAGCATAAGCTTGAAGATTATTCGTTGAGAGACAGGGAGCCAATGAAGTTGTTCCAGGATGAGGGTGATGGAACAGGATTTTTTAGAGAGTGTAACGATGCGGGCTGCGGTGTTTTGGAGGCGTTGGAGACGAGCAATCTGGTTATGCGGAAGACCATAGAGAAGGGCATTGCCGTTGTCAAGGCGAGAAGTGACAAATGCATGAATTACTTTTTCTGTAGCGCTCTTGTCCAAAAACTTGCGTATTTTACCGATGTTCCTGATGTGAAATGTTGAGAGACGAATGACGTTGTTGATGTGTGGTTGAAGTGTCATTGACGAATCAAAAATAACACCCAAGTTCCGAGCCTGCAACGAGGGAGCTATCTGAGCATCACCGATGGAAATGTATGGCACTGAAACTTTTGATAATTGTTGACGTGATCCAAATAAAAGGAACTCTGTCTTGTCGTCATTTAACTTCAGGAAGTTCTGTTGCGTCCAGTGGCGAATCTCTTGGATACATTTCTCTATACACCAATCTGCCCGACTATACACCAATCTGCCCGACTATACACCAATCTGCCCGACTATACACCAATCTGCCCGACCATACACCAATCTGCCCCACTATACACCAATCTGCCCGACTATATACACCAATCTGCCTGACTATACCCCAATCTGCCCGACTATACACCAATCTGCCCGACTATACACCAATCTGCCCGACCATACACCAATCTGCCCCACTATACACCAATCTGCCCGACTATATATACCAATCTGCCCGACTATACACCAATCTGCCCGACTATACACCAATCTGCCCGACTATACCCCAATCTGCCCGACTATACACCAATCTGCCCGACTATACACCAATCTGCCCGACTATACATCAATCTGCCCGACTATACCCCAATCTGCCCGACTATACACCAATCTGCCCGACTATACACCAATCTGCCCGACTATACACCAATCTGCCCGACTATACCCCAATCTGCCCGACTATACACCAATCTGCCCGACTATACACCAATCTGCCCCACTATACACCAATCTGCCCGACTATACCCCAATCTGCCCCACTATACACCAATCTGCCCGACTATACACCAATCTGCCCCACTATACACCAATCTGCCCGACTATACACCAATCTGCCCGACTATACACCAATCTGCCCGACTATACCCCAATCTGCCCGACTATACACCAATCTGCCCGACTATACACCAATCTGCCCGACTATACACCAATCTGCACATGCAAGTGGGTAAATGCCGTCAATAGGGGACGGGGCATTGTCCGACCGTCTTCCCTCTTTTGTTTGTACTCTAACGTTTTCGGATGATCGCCATAGGATTTGCACACGAGTCTGAATCGGGGACCTTTGCGGAATAGGGGACCCCATTGTTCCCTTTGTCATACGTCCCCTATTTCAATCAAAAACAAACGCGACTATACACCAATCTGCCCGTACATACACCAATCTGCCCGACTATACACCAATCTGCCCGACTATACACCAATCTGCCCGACTATACACCAATCTGCCCGACTATACACCAATCTGCCCGTACATACACCAATCTGCCCGACTATACCCCAATCTGCCCGACTATACACCAATCTGCCCGACTATACACCAATCTGCCCGACTATACACCAATCTGCCCGACTATACACCAATCTGCCCGTACATACACCAATCTGCCCGACTATACGCCAATCTGCCCCACTATACACCAATCTGCCCGACTATACGCCAATCTGCCCGACTATACACCAATCTGCACGACTATACACTAATCTGCCCGACTATACACCAATCTGCCCGTACATACACCAATCTGCCCGACTATACCCCAATCTGCCCGACTATACACCAATCTGCCCGACTATACACCAATCTGCCCGACTATACACCAATCTGCCCGACTATACACCAATCTGCCCGTACATACACCAATCTGCCCGACTATACGCCAATCTGCCCCACTATACACCAATCTGCCCGACTATACGCCAATCTGCCCCACTATACACCAATCTGCCCGACTATACGCCAATCTGCCCGACTATATACACTAATCGGCCTGACTAATTTCAGCTGTTTTAACAATACTGATAATCCCTGACCTATTCTTTTAACTTCAAACTATTCCGTTTGACGTCTAAAGTACGCAGTCACATGCTTCCTTGTAAAACACACACAATGTGTGTGTTTTACAAGGAAGCATACCACATTTACAAGCCTATTAATCTATGCGTCTCCCTGAATTATGCAGCTAGGGGTACGTGTGACTCATTGGTTTATCTTAAAACGTTCAATTATTAAACACAAATTTGCTGAAAGAAATAGATCATTATTTATTCAGTTATTTCGGCCAATCCATCATCAAAAGGCGAACTGTGCATCCGAGAAAAACTTCTAGGAAAGATATATCTTGTTAATGACTAATAGTATACATACAACTGAGCTAATTAAACATTTCTCTGTACTCAATCACGATGGGTGTCATGTATAATGCGTGGAATGCTTTGACTAACGTATAATAACCACATATACCAGCGATGCATCTTTGTAAAAATGTTAACTCATAATCAACTGTGATGTTTGTTTTCTAGTTATACTAGCACATATTGCAGAGTGTGGAAGAATTAATGTTTGAAAGCAGAACATTAATCAAACCTCGGTGGATGTTTTGGGGGTCCAAATGGCACGGGGATTGCAAATTTTGAAAAGAAAATGTTTAATCTTAAAATAGCCTCAGATATCAAAATTAATCTGATGTCGTAATTAGTTTCCAAAAGCAAAACAACGAGAGTAAACCACTCCACGTTTAGACTGCAATACAAAAATATTAAGAAAAAGCTGCCGGTCATTATGTTGTGTCCATGGGCAAGCCACTTTACCCCACTTGCCTTTCTCCACCCATGAATATAAATGAATACCGTTATTAGCTAGGAAGTAACCTTCGATGGACTAGGATTTCGTCCGGGGGGGGGGGGGGGGGGGGGGGGGGGGGGGGGGGGGGGGGGGGAGCGGAGGGGTATAAATATTCTCAATCATTTCATGCTGCTGAAACCGAAGTAAACACCGGCCTAATGAGCCACATTGGGTTGGGACAAACTTTAGTAACTCTCTACTACTTCAGTCAAAACTCAAAAACTCAATCTATTCGATCTATAGACTATAATAAACGTCTCTTTTGTATCTTGTCTCAGACAAAATATATAAAAACAATTAACGTTATTTGTTGTCGTTTATTGTATCAATAGGAGAGCTGTAACTTTATCAAAAACACCACTGGACTGTTCTGGGCGACATTCCCACGAAATGTAAGATTTACTTATATTTATGTTTTTTAATTGGTTCATGCGTTCCCTATATCTATATTCAATTCAGATTTATTCGTTTTTGATTGGACTTTCGTAGACGCGCTAAGCAAACTACTACAAATATTTACATCTCAAGCAAAATTGGTGTATATAATCGCCAACAAATTACTCTAGATCCGACACAATTATTTGGGGGAGATAAATTGTTTACAGTATTGTATACGGCAACAATTAAGATGACACGGCATTGAAAAGAGTCGTAATCCAATTAATCTTGTTTTAGATTAGCGAAGACTGTTTACTCTGTTTGTATTGCCTTACAGTTTAGCCTTGGGCAACGTCTAGGCATATACGTCTGTTGAAGTTGCAATTCGGAAGAAGGTTTATTTCGGAGGGAAAACATTTCATAATCATTATAATTCTATTAAATTCAGATACCATTTAACAAAAACTAAATACCTACTAATTAAATTATTCACGTTATTATTAGTAATATGCGAACAAAGAACTAGGGCACCTTCTGAAGATATGATCGATGTTCGGTCATCCGTGACTGCACAAATGCAAATGAGATATCAATGGAAAGCCAATTAATTATTCTATAAGATGGAACACTTTGAGTTTGACTCTGTTCAACTCATCACAAATTCATTTTGAATTTACCATTAATTTTAGATTACCTTACAAAATTTGATATTTAACTCATTAATTTTGTGTTTCCTTTTAAATATTTGAATAACTCTTAAATTTGACACACGATTTACATAGTATAATTGTCCAAACTTTTTAACATTTTTTTCTTCAGACTATAATGGAAGCCAAGGCCATGATCGTCCTACTCATGCTGTGCTGTTGGTGTATGGTCAACCAACAAGTCCACGCATCAAGACTAGACGGTCTCAGACAACAGTATAACCTTGACAGAGATATCGACCCGGAAACGCAGCGGAAAAGGCGCCCATTGAGCTCCCTCAACAGGAGACCCGAGCAGCACGACTATCACTTCGGGGGCACGCTCTTCCGTAAAAGAATGCTTGCAAACGGCGAGTATGGGGTCCAAGATCCGGGCTACTACGCGTTCGAAGACGAGTAACGATTTATAAAATAGGCCAAAATAGACAAATTATGTAATTTCCTATACAAGACGATCTATGGACAATTTCCTCTGACATGCTTTGCCCGAGTAGACCGACTTCAACATTGTGACTGCACGCAAAGTTGGCTGAAGAATTATTCAAAATGTTATCATTCAGTGCGATTATTTTTTTTAATTCAGGATATACTCGGCGCAAAATTCGGAAAAGTTGAACACATTTTCAACTCAGGCGAATCTTTGCAGCGAATGCTTTGTGACGTAAAATTCGCTTCGCATTCGCATTCGTATTCGCAAGTGCAGTACGAACCGGCGTTTCGTCGTTTCAGAACGATGATTCGCAAGGATGTCACGTTAAAAACCGCCTGTATTCTTGCCGCTGGAACATCTCTACAAATGACCGAAGATTTGTTTTCTGGACTTACTAAAGCAATGTCTTAGAATTATCGTTTGGTAATTTGTTTGACAATTACAAATACTTAATGCTCAGCGGTATATAGAGCTGGGGCATTTTTATATATAACAACGTGTCCATGTTATTGTTAATGCCGATACGCCATGTGTTATAATTACTTGCATATAGGTGCAGCAACGGTTGCCTGTAATATACCACTTCAAAGTTGAGAGGGTTGGAGGACATAAGATGAATGTGTTTGATTGTTTGTTTGTTTGTTAAAAACAAATTGGATCAGAACTTTTAAGATCAGAACTGTAAAGCCTAGAAGAGACCCCCCCCCCCTTCTTATTTCCCAGGTCCCGCCCTCTTCTCCAAAAAAAAGAAAAAATCGGATTTAAGTATAGCCCAGTTCTGTATAGCTCTATAACTGTAAGTCAGAGAATAACTTCAATGAGCCACGTTAGTCACATACCTTTTGTAAGTACCCAACAAGTAACCAACCGAATTATTGTTCTAAAGTTACTTGATAGAAATATATTAATGATTCTAAATTCCCTGTGAAACTATTCTTTCTGGCATGCTGTCAGTCCAAAGATAATGTCTCAGATACGCATTTTTGGACATTTCATTAGTATCAAAATCGAAATCTTATAATTTGTTCGGAATCATAGGATTCACAGAGCTAAAACGTCGTCAGGTTTTAGATTTTGAGAACCGTTGCTGCTTCAAACGACAAGAATGACAAATGGTATTCTATAACGTTAACCATTCTATCAATGTTATATATTATCCTGCCCATACTCTTGTAGTTTATGAAAACGGTTAGAAAGTTGAAACAAAGGATTGTGAATAAGAATGACACGCTCATTATTGATTGGAATGATAACCATTACGTCCAAATGCAGGACCATACAATAATCATTAATAAGATTGACGCCAACAAGTGATTATTTATAAGCCTATATATATAGATGACATATTATTTTGCACTGTGTATCGATTAGGTAAATGTCAATGAACCACTGTAATACAAATTAAGTAAAAACCATAATGAATTTATCGCAAACCCCGATGTGACAATCATTTATTGTAATTCTAAACAGACATTCGGCGCTCGGCTGTCAAAGATTGTCTATTTTGACGCTTCACGTCCGAGATCGAAATCTGACTAATTTCTAACTACATCGTGAAATAGTGACCGCTTCTTCGTTTGATTTGCCGCTGTAAACATTAGTAGTTGAAATAACGCATACACTAATATTTAATCGTAATTACACAAAAGTGTTGGACATCTTTACATGTTGGACATCTGCACAATTACATTTGAATAATTAGTAATAATTTCCAATTTGTATAGTGATAAGAAAACAACACGTTCAATACGCTTTTATATAATCCATTAGGCCACGCCCGCCGTAGCAATTAACGTGGCGCGTATCTGGCCGACATTTTGGTCGGACAAAATGGCGACAATTTGTCGGACCTTAAAACCATGCACTGTGATTGGTCAATCTTTCGAAGGGTGTGGCCTACTGAATCCGTGTATTAAGACGGTGGTTATATTACAATAATTATGAAGGAAGGTGCAATTTCTGTTGTCTAATTTTAATGCTGAGATCCTGTGGAATCCAACATTTAATGCCACTGAGAATAATAATGCTGTAACTGTGAACAACTTGTTATTCCGACACTGAAATTTGACAAAATAAACAAAAAATGACGTAAGAAAACGATATGTTTTACGAACGCTTAATTCTCGGGTGTCGATATATTGTGAGGTCTGATATTCCTGTTTATCCTGACTAAATCTTTGCTTCGAAATTTGCTAACAAAATTGCTAGAAGAATTGCGGGCTTAGAAATCTAATCCCCGGTACTGACAGTTTTACTAACTAGAATTTAATCGACTTTGGTTAAACTGAAAGAAATGCCTCCCACGCCTCGAAAGGCTTAGAATTTAATACTATAGAGTTTCTACTTAAAATAGGTTGAATTCAAGCAAAATTCATGGTGTAAAAAATATTTCTAAACATTTTGATACACCAATTAAGTATTGAATTACCTGGACTAAAAACATGATCACATATCTAATTATCAAATTCCAGTGGACATTATTAATGAACGCAGTTGATCCAAATCGACATCATTCTACGTGTTTAACCTCTTTCTTGTTCGTTTGAATTTTTCATGAATTTTTGTTTTCACTACGTGAAGCACGGGGCTAATATCGAATTGCATATTATACTTTACCCACCTGCCATCTGACATGAGGTGGTAAAACGCCTACCAACATTGCAAACTGACGTACCTTACAACATTTTGTTGTATTTAGTAAATTGGACGTGCATTCGCAAAATCAGAATATAGTGCAAAACACACGAGGGTTTTTCCTTGACCGGAAATCTGCAGATAAGTCCGCGGGCCCTAAAGCTCGTCTTTCCCCCGTCGAGGTTGGTGTCCCCAGAGGCGGCGGTGGTCCAGCCTTCTCACCGACGTTCGTGTTTAGCCGGCGATGACACACCGATCCTGAAATAACGTAAGTATAGCACGGCCACCTCGGCCAGATTAACGTCTTGGCAGTGTTTTACAGAAACGACGCCTGCCTGGATTTAAAGATGTCGGTCCTTCGGGGCATTATTGGCTAATGTGTGCATGCCCTCGCGTGTACCGTCACGACAAGTACAAGCCTTACTCTATGGGACTTGAGGATCGGATAAAAAAAGGGGGAAAAAACACACCATCAGACTTTCCTTGTTTTTAAACCCGAGCTATCTCATGGATACAGGAGGGGTTATCATGACCTTTCAATGCCTGGATGTAACAATTTAATACATTTGTATTTTTAAGTGTTGTTTTAGCCTTGGGTAACTGCGGCGACTCCGCGAGTCTTTGTAAAAAAAGTGTGACATTATTATATCGAATTCGCAGTGTACGCATTCGTCGCGCATAACGCGCCAAACATGACAAGATAATATCTATATAGATAGAAGAGATATAAGAAAAACTGACAAAAACATTCATTTTAAAGCAGCCTACGTTTTATTTTGAAACCTGCAAATACTTTAGAAATACTAAACAAATTATACAAAGGATTATATCGGAAATAATTGTATCAGTCCAATCACAAACTGAAAGCAGTGTTTAGCTAAATTCGAACCTTCCGAAACCCACGTAAGTTCATTTGAGGTGCCGTTAGAGGGCGCCCTTTTGGACGATGAAGCCACAATGCCCTTTTTTAAAGTTAAAATTCATAAAATGACCATTATGCACGCCCCGAACAGCTCTTGCAAATTTGAATGCTTATACTCGAAAATTAAATGGTTATTTTGTTTAAATCAAATGCCGCAAGGGTACGTGTATACTGTTAAACGGCGATCATTTCGAGTAGCACTAAATTTCGCACGAAACCGAATGACGCGATAAAAATAGGCGCTTATTTGCGAAAATTTACCGGAAAATCCTATACATGTACATGTATAGTTGTGTTCATTGGTGCTTGCCGTTACGGCTGTTTAAGACAGCAATATATGTTCATACATAAACAAATGCATGTGCTCAAGAAAGCAGTGTCGACGTTTGATGGAGGTAACAATCTTCCGCGTACTTTATGTATATTATTAAACAGTGGTTTGAAGAGAACTTTAAGGGTAGAACTTTAAGCACTGTTGAGTATATAACGGTGATTGTTTTAAAATAGTAGTATACATACACAAATACAGTTGCCCCCTCGTTTTTGATTAAAAAGGTGCCTGGCGTGAAGCCAGTTTCCAAATTAAAATAACTCAGATATTTCCAAAATTCGTGAAATGGGCGGTTTAAAAAAAATTGTTTTTATCGGATTCACAAAAAGTCACGTTATTACTGTGAATTCACGTACTCAAATTAATCAACTACTTAATAATTGTAAAATAAACTGTTGTCTTGTCGAGTGCATCTATTTTGTCATTTTGCTTAACCTCCAACGATCTTGGTTTTTTCTTTGTTTTAACTTGGAGGAGCTCCAGGCAATTTTTTTTTAAAAGTTGTTGTAATGTGACCCGATTGAGAATCCTTACTCTAATTTGTCAAAGTGAGAATCCATTCGACTTTTGTATAAAACAGCACAACGTCTTCACTTGAGGATCTGATATTGGGGGATGGGGGAACCCTGGTGTGGTGAGTGTTGACGCCCTCTTGCGGTGATAGGCCCAACATCGCAGACCAAATCACGATTTTCACGCCCTCAATATTGAGTTTGTATCAGTAGACTATTCGACGACAACTGGCACGGCGGTGATAAGCCCATGGTGCAATGACGTCAACATCGCCTTGACAACTGTTCATTATTTTGGGTTTTCTTAATGGACAAGCAATGAGCGTAGCCGACAATTTGACCATGACCACGCTAAATGAAGAAATCATGTGAGAACGCGCCAGGGCATTTTGTTTAGTTTAAGTATTCTTAGCGCCCTAATCGCAAAAAGTAATCAAATAATGTATTGCGTTTTTTCAATGAAGTATTAGTATCAAAGCCCGAGCTCTTTAGGGAGAGAAAAATATAAAACATACAACATGTTTCATCTTGAGGTGAGATGATTTCAAATTGTGACAAATCTGAAACGAAGGCGATGACAGATTATGCAAAGTTGACCTTATTTTGTTGTCTGTCTTTGAGGATTTAAGTGGGTCTTTGTGTCTGTTTATGTTCTTTTATGTTGCGCACTTTAATGGTAATTTTTTTGTCATAGTACGCTATGCTTATTTAGACTTTTCGTAACAAAGTTTTTGTTTGTTTTTTGCATTGAGGTAATTATACGTATGCATGTCACGCCTGTACTATTGTTATATAATTTCGATGACCATAAATGACTACTCCTAGTATCAGGTATTCACGTTAATCAGTAACTCAAACGTAACACAAGTTGCAATGCCATAACTATACAGGGACTTGACCCTGCCCGGGACTGTAGATGGCGCTATATAACCCACCCGGGAGAGCCAATCTGAAGGCATATTATAGGGCTGTCCGCTTTCCATGCACGCTGTTCGTTTTCAACAACACCACCGCTTAAAATCCAAAGAAGAATGTTCAAAATCTGTTTAAGTGGATGTTAAACTTATATAAGCTTAGATCACGAAACCCGATTTCGCCTGTATAACTAACAGTCAGTAGAGTTGTAATGACTTGAGACAATACTCGACTCGAGTCGACTCGATCGAGTTACAATATTTATTGTTGGCGACTCGACTCGAGTCCCGATGGGTAAATGACTCGACTCGAGTCGCGATGGCTAATAAGACTCTAATCCCCCAAAATAAAAGCAAAACTTACACCCGACTTACACCTGTGCCGGTTTATACTCACGTAACGTTTACGAATAATAGTGGTATACATACAACACTAACAGCAGCCATATATTTTCCTTCCATACAAAATACACCGTGTCGCTGACTCGTGTGTACCACTGTGTACTAATCCAAAATGCCCACACGACGTCCAAATTCGAGCGGAAAGGGAAAAGGAACATCTCTTGATTTTACTCGGTTTAAAGATTCTCATTTTATTCGAACACTAAACAATTTAAATTAACAAATCGGAGAAACATAAGCCCTGCTAAACCAAAACGTCGGAACACAGCGCGCCCTCCAGCACAACCCATATTCTATAATGAGGTAAATCAAATGAGACATATCTCTCTTATTTCCAAAGAGTAAAAATTCACTCCATTCGAGTGAAAATTCACTCTCACAGTCTGAAACTAGGGACCACTTAGAGTGAAATTAATTCACTCTAATAAAATTGAAATCCAATAAAGTTCCACTGAAATGATACTTTGTTCAGTGTAAATTCAGAGTGATTTCCACTCTAAAACGTCTAGTCACTAGTTTCACTCTTTGGAATTTAGAGAGAAATTGACACAGAACTGGGTCGAAATAAGCTACAGATTTCCTCTCATCAGTTTAGTACTTGTTTTTCACAAAACAGAGAGTAGGTGTTTTTCACGATACCATAATTAATTCGGACCGATATCGTTTTTTCCCTGTATAACCTACAGACCTTTCAAATCATTTATTTCTGTATTCCATTTCTGCTTCACGTTTCCCTTCATTTTTGGACCCTGGGATGATCGCTAAAAATGTTCATAGCCTATTTCCTGAATTCCGCGATGCCCAGACTAATGCACCACATGAATTTGGGCAAATATACAAGCTTTCCGAGGGTGTAGATTCCAAATAATATTCTCTCTGTTGGCGGGACAGACGTATATCTCTATATTATATGGGTTGGGGCACTGGCGCGGTGATGACTTAAACGACCTGTGTCTTTATTAACGTAGTATAGTTACCTTTAACACCAATTTTGTAATGTGCTTTTGACCATTTTGTGTGCAAAAGGCGCATTACTGCGAGTTATTTTTATTCTCGAGAGCAGTTATTTCTATTTTTTGAGAGCACTTTTATTTTCAAGATAATTTTGTTTTCTATTTTAAAAAGCAGACATTTTCTATTTTCGAAAGCAGTTAAAATTTTTATATTTTGAAGAGCAGTTATTTATATTTTAAAGAGCAGTTATTTATATTTTTAAGAGTAGGTTTTAGTTCAAGAGCAGGTATTTCTATTTTTGATTTCCAGCAGTCGTCATCATCCATGGCTACTGCGGCTTCGGGTGCACTTTGAGACAACGTGTTGTACCTTTTCCCAAAATTTTTGATCGCGAAGCGAAACGATCGTCATGTTCTTTTTACATAAAACAAACAGACATAATTGACATTTAACAAGCGTTTAAATTATATGTTTTAGACAACATTTTAGTTAACACTATGTATGGCATAAAATGAGCACCGAGATTTGAAATATTTATTTAATATAAAAGCGATCCTCCCATGATCTATTTTATATAAATACAATGTTTGTCAGAGTAGATCCACGCTAATTATTGCTTTTTCTTACCCTAACTCTTCTCTATACTAATACCTTTTATTTCCCTCCACACTGAGACAAACGTAAACATTAAACAACGTATTTGTATATGCAAGCAATTTTTAGATATTAGATTGAGTTTCATTCCTGTCCTTCGTGGGACAATGGTCGCATCGTTATCCTGATGGATAGGTCACACATGACCAGTAGTCATTCCTCCCACTTACGACCGAACCGACCAAGGACTAGCAGATCGTCATCGACTCCCGCCTTCTTCGCAGGATAACGCTCGTTAATCACGTACCATCAAGAAGTTCAATTATTTAACAAGACAAAAGTCTATTTTAAAGGAGCACTCGTCGCACACTCACGGTGCCCCCTGACCATCAATTTACCGGGGGCAAACTTATTTCGAACCCCACGGTCACATGTTTGTAACGGACCGTTTTCCTATAGGCTTTCAGTGCGCAAGGAGGGATTAGCATGCGGGATATAATTGAATTTGGAGGGCATGCTTAGCTAGGCATCTTGTTTTCATTGGTTAACTCTAGTTGTACATGTACGTCAGTGTTGGCGCGGTATCTGTATAGAATACATGCAACCGACGGTAGATGCAATCCAGCGTCGACTAAACCACTCGCTTTTCCTTAGCCACTTTTGACTTATACGTCGCAACATACTGGCATCTGTTGTGTACAATACCGACCCGGCCCACGACTTAATCAAGTTCTTATTTACCCGCCTTGACGGAGCGTAATAATCAGAGGTGATTTCATCCCAACTTTCGTGGCTGTCTTCGGACCAAACTCGGCTCTTCTGAAATCTGAACATCATCTCGTTCGGCCCGCTTGCGAGAGAGTGTCAGTCTAAGTTGTGGCGGCCATCACATCGCTATATTTCTGACTTTTTAGAAGGGAGTGCAGAGACGTCTCTTGGAAGATTCTCCTCGAAAGGTAAGAATTCAATATAACTGTTCTTTTTTTCTTCTTTCTAGTAATATTTTAATTACTTTTACACCATGGGAAGGCGCGGTTCTACGGTGGGTATAGGGGGCGGGGGCTTTAGCTCCACCAAACTTTTGTCTAGCCCCACCCCCAAAAACGAAAAAATAAAAATAAAAACGACCCACACAAAATGCAATAAAAGTACATTCTGGAAAATACGTATACTGGATCTGCGAAAGTTAGAAGTTGACGTCACGTGCAAAGGGTCTACAGTCCCCCCTAAAATATTGGCTCTAAATGCTTAGTATTCCATTGATATGCTATAAGCTAACTTACCTAAATGCCAATCACAAACAATTATACATCACATGGAGTTGTGGGTGCTATGCTGATAATATTAGTTTTTTAAATTGTATTATTTAAATATAAATACGAATACAGTGGCTCGCATGTGTTTTAGCGCCTCCTAACCCCGCACAAATTGGAGGGGAAATTATTATAATCCTTCGTCAAAATTACTATACTTTTTAAATAGTACAGCCATAGAATATAACTTAATATTCTAGTAAACTGGGTGAGCATTGTTGGTACAGTTTGTATTAATATGTAACCTGGTGGTAATATATTTAGATTTCCTGCTCGTCAAAAGGCCTTTTTGATATCACGGATCGTCACATGCTTTCCCTTTTCCCCCTTTTGTTCCAAAACATTTTGTTCTCTTTTGATCCGTGCGTTTTCTACACTGTGATGATGGCAGAGGTGCGAAATACCGTACCCTCTGGAGACATGAACACAATGTGTACAATGGAGACAAAACGTCTCCGGAGGGTAAATTTTTATAGATGAATAGGTCTCCATTGGGAATTTCACGAATTAGATTTTTGGATTTTACTTAAATTACTCAAAAACTAGGATTAGGATGTGGGTTAGGGTTCGTGTTTGGGTTAGGGTATAATATAGGGTATATTGGGTCGAAATTTCAACCCAGGAAAAAAATTATGGTTAAAATGGGAGCATTTTGAAAAACGTGCTCGACTTTCTAACCATTTTGTACACGAGAACAAAGCCATGTCTCCACAGTGATACAAAAATGCGAATTGATGATCTAAGCCATTCGGATATCTAGAAGAAAAAACCTTGCCGGAGTTATTAGGCTAACAAGCGATTTTGAGATAGCGAGGTTGCAAAACACTCCCGCGACATCAAATCATTCGAAATGTAAACATAAATAAACCCAAAGGTTATAAATTCCCTACAGTCGGTA
The DNA here is from genome assembly GCA_037893245.1 of Crossaster papposus. Lineage (NCBI taxonomy): Eukaryota > Metazoa > Echinodermata > Asteroidea > Velatida > Solasteridae > Crossaster > Crossaster papposus. The sequence goes on along the minus strand of JBAIAA010000985.1, from coordinate 179,107 downwards.
AAAAGGGGTCAAGATAAATATTTTGGAATTGATAAGCATGCATGTACATTGGCGAGCCAAGCTGTCGAATTATCGAAATTCTAGAACGATGTCTAAATCTATGAAAATGTACAGGGCCTCAAGACAAGCGCTTTACCAAATATGAATACAATCTGGTACAAAATCACACACAAATATCAGTCTTATTTTCCTAAAACTTTTACTAATAATTTTAGTATATCAACTTTCCGACACCAGTTGAAAACGAACGCCTTTTTTTTTTGCTTTTTTTCTTGGCATTCATGATTGTAAAACTTCGAACAGGTCAGTTAAAAGATATTTACTATAAAATACAACCTCCCAAATCAACCCATTTATGATAATTCAAGCAATTGCCAATGGTGTATCCTACCTTTAAGGAAGGCTTTAATTTTGTTTTTGCTTTAACGCAAAACAGGTCTGTCCTGTGAGTTCACTGGATCGATTCTGTGGGAGGCGGGAACCAGTCTAACGCTAACTATGAACAAGTTAGTGGTTCGCCGGAAAGAAATCGAAGTGTATAAAAAGTAATTCTTCCCATAAATATCAAGGGACTTTTTTGTTTATTTGACGTCCCGTTGAAACGTGTATAACCTTTGTATTAAAAGACATTATAACAATCTATTTAAACAAATCGAATGAAACTTAAAAAACAAAAAACATTTACCCAATCAACTGACACAATGCATCAATAAACAAGACACAAACAACATTTGGACAGTGCATTTATTAAACGTCGCTCATTGCAGGCCATCCACTGAACAAAAACATATATATTTGAAGTGTTTAGGAGCGTGTATAGCAAAGTATAAGTGCATGTTAAACCACACGTTTTATGTTAGGACGCCACCGAGATAAAGTCACAAGATTCAGTCAACCCCTTTCCTCTTTAGTCAACCTCACTCCGGTATAAGATGCATAGTGCGGGATCCATCCCCGAAGATCCATAGCAACGCCCTTGAGTCCAAAAGCTCATGGGAAAATCCACTCCTACCGTTGTCTCGATGAAACCTACGAGGGCTCTCGACTCTAAAGGGCATTAGCGTGTAATTGATGAGACGTTGTTGCTTCCTAATTGCAAATCCACGTAAAGGATCGTTTGGAGTAAGCGAATGGGAGGGAATGCAAGCGATGTATCACTAGAGACATCGCAAGGACACCCTAATCAACTTCCTAGGGTATAAGTCTATCCCTGATTATTCGTCTTGAAGTTAATTAACGATGAATTAACAGCTAAGCATATAGTAGTGTTTTTGGAGTTGCACAGAGAGACCCCACACAAACCCTGTCTGTTGAGCCGGTCAGGAAGCCGGTCAGGGAGTCGGTCAGGGAGCCAGTCGGGGAGCCGGTCAGGGAGCCGGTCAGGGAGCCGGTCAGGGAGCCGGTCAGGGAGCCGGTCAGGGAGCCGGTCAGGGAGCCGGTCAGGGAGCCGGTCAGGGAGCCGGTCAGGGAGCCGGTCAGGGAGCCGGTCAGGGAGTCGGTCAGGGAGCCGGTCGGGGAGCCGGTCAGGGAGCCAGTCGGGGAGCCGGTCAGGGAGCCGGTCGGGGAGCCGGTCAGGAAGCCGGTCACGGAGCCGGTCAGGGAGCCGGTCAGGGAGCCGGTCAGGGAGCCGGTCGGGGAGCCAGTCGGGGAGCCGGTCAGGGAGCCGGTCAGGGAGCCGGTCAGGGAGCCGGTCAGGGAGTCGGTCAGGGAGCCGGTCGGGGAGTCGGTCAGGGAGCCAGTCGGGGAGCCGGTCAGGGAGCCGGTCGGGGAGCCGGTCAGGAAGCCGGTCAGGGAGCCGGTCAGGAAGCCGGTCAGGAAGCCGGTCATGGAGCCGGTCAGGAAGCCGGTCGGGGAGCCGGTCAGGGAGCCGGTCAGGGAGCCGGTCAGGGAGCCGGTCAGGGAGCCGGTCAGGGAACCGGTCAAGACGTCGGCCAAGGAGTCGGTCAGGGAGTCGGTCAGGGAGCCAGTCAAGAGAAGACAGCAGCCTGCTCCTTCGGGTCTAGCGAAAGGAGGGTTTGTTTATTCCAACAGCAAGCCCATACTAGTGACATTGTCCCTCTTTACACTCAACATCATGTCTCTTTCTTGATCCTTGACGGATCCCAGATTTTGCCTTTCAAGGGTTTCCCGTTAAGTCTTTCTTTGAGCCTAAATAACCACGAGACCAAAGCCGTGTGTATACACTTTTAACGCGAGTGCCGTGACAACAAGACGGCAACATAATCCGTTAGAATGACGTCGGTAGCGGAGGAATTGTGAAATTAAACCTACAACCAATAATGGGCTTAGCTACAGAAGTACATTATATCTTCTACCTGTGGTGACATGACGGAAAGTTAAAAAGCCTGAACAATTGGGTTTGGTCTGTGAACCCGACAACATACAGATATCTTAAATTCCCAATAGATTTTGTTGGCGCTCTATTGCGTTTTCAATGCACTTCCAATGCACGTTGAGCAATCATACATGCCGTTCTTATACCGATACAGTAGGGGAATTATTGTAGGAAGTGTATCTTTTGACCTCGTAAAAAAGTCAGATGTACATGTACATAAATTATTTAGCCAAAAAAATGCATACATGTAATTCATGAATATGCAAGCAAAGTAGAATGCGACAAAAGGAAATATTGGATTGGTTGATTCAATTTAAATATTTGGAGCATTCTGTCATTTTATTAATTCGAGTTCCCGTGAACACCTACTTCTCCTGGGGACTTTGAGACTACGCTAAGCACAAAAGTCGAGCCGTCACCTCTTTGGCACTTCTGTTTTTTTAAGAGCGAGTCACTTAATGTGCTGTTCGAGCTCTTCAACACTTTCGATTTTTCTCCGTACTAATTTCCATCCAATGTCTTAATTTTAACCAAACAACCATCTCACTGCTTTCTATTTTGAGTGTCTATAGAAACCATCTAAAGGGGGGATTTCTTGCAGTATACGAGTACGAGTAGACTGGTTCCTCTGGGCATAGGCGTGTTTATCGATTCTGATATAAGACGCGGGATTCGGTCTATATCCCGCCCTGCGATAACCGAATTAGGCCTACTGCGCCCAAAATAATTCGCAATTTGTGAACTAGTTTTCACAACTTACCGTGGCCGGTTTAAAACAAAAATTATATAGGCCCTATGTGAATAACTTTTGTATTACTATAAGCTATGAAAGAGGAATATAATTTCTGGGTGAATCTCAAAATTAAGACGGACAGTATTGGTGTTTCGGCAAATACCAATGCACTAAAAACAAATAAATCGTATAATTTATGGCAGTTTGACCGTAAAAGCTAACGGTATTATGTCGAAGTCTATACAAAAAATACAAAATACAAAAAAATACCGTAAAAGAAATTACAAAACGGTTGTCAGAACGTATAAAGTTCAAACTAAACAACTACGCATCGCCAGGGCATTGTGTCAGCTATTGTTTGGATAATCTACCACGGGGCAGTTACCCGTGTCTCCATTGAAGGGGGCCTCATATGGCACGTCAAAGCAGAATTTATTCAACCCTGCAAAATTCTCAACATTACAAAACTCTTTTTAATTACAGTAACATTTACCGTTTAACCTAAACAAATAAATTAATGGCAACATTTTCAAATGTGCAAACACGGTCAAAGCGCATATCAACATCGTTAAAAAATATACACCAACCCGCTGAAAAACATAATGTCAACACTTAAAACAAAATGTGCCAACCCTAACCCTAACCCTATCCCTAACTTATTTTTGTTTATGTTGACATGTTTTGACCGTGTTGGCACATGTTTTTAAAAATATAGAATTGTTTGTTTAATAATGAACGGCCAATGTATTTTTGTAATATTGACAAATGCCGTGCAGGGCTGAATACATTTCTGTTTAATCAACAGACTTATGGATATCTCAAGATTCGTTTACCCTCAGTGAATATAGACGTGTACCCCAATGCAAATAATGAAATCAGAACTTGTACAACACTTCAAATGATAGAACGCGAAAAAAACTGATTTCCATCAGCGTTTTCAGCAAGACTAGTTTGTGTCGTCTTTTCGATGTTGCAACAACTCGCGATCCCAACAGTTTCTCAAGATGACCCCGCCTCTTCATCATGTCATCCAAGATGCAATAATACTTCCGAACGGGAGTCGATTTCAGACGTGCTCGGCGGGCTAAGTGCCTTTGTGGAGTACCAACGGGTGATGTTTAGTGGAGGTTATACGTTGATTGCTAAACTTTGGAAAATCAATCATGACCAAGGGTAGCCGAGGACTACGAAGAGGCTGATTTTTAATTTAACATTCAAGTGGTTTTTATAGTTACCTACGGTATAGGTCTAGTAATAACCATCATCTCAATGACTGGCAATGGAGATAGTCCAAGAACATCACTTAAACCATTCAATGTATCAAACATATACAGGGAAACCTACCTCTTATGAAGAAGAAAAAACGTTGACAATATTATCGAATACTTTAGATGGGAAACACGTTGCCTTACATTATTTGTTCGTGTCTCCTGGCGTGGCGCGGCCCCTAACGTGCGTGGCGCACTCTAATTTCTTGCTAAATCAAATAAGCTCAAAATAAGGTCATCGTGGTGTGGTCTGGATTTTTATCCCTGCAAATAAAAGTGACAGTTTCGGGTATAAATTGGTCGAGGTTTTTATGTTTGTACGATGAGAACTTCAAACATTTTGTCAAGTGACCGCTGTCTCGGTCAGTTCTGATGACCGAAGCGTAACCGATAAAGTTGACAAATGAAAAAAAACGTATTTGCAAATCTGAACAAACCTTATAAAATTGATGGAAATCTCTCATAACATGTATTTGACGGTGATGGCTAAAGAAAAGGACATCTCCAAATGACTAGAACTTATGCTCACTTCAGGAGAATGGTTATTAAATAATACGTTCCCTAGCAACAAATTTAATTAAGGGAAAAGTGCGTTTACTCATTTTATTCCGAGCTTTATACTATTTTATATGTAGATTTGATTTATGAATTCGCATTGATTTCTCTTGCTGCCTGTTTTTTTTATTACTCTCAGCGCGTCAAACTACTTTATCTCAAATACAAGGGCTTAACATATCTGACGTTTGTTTAATTTTGCAGTAAGTAAATAAAAAGTTTTGTTATCAAATCTGCAGTCAGAACACGAAAATTACTATTTCCAAACAAACACTGTTTGTGCTGACGAAACTTCACCAATCGGACATAATCAGACAGTTTTCTCCGGTTCTTTTCAGAATCACACAACTCACAAAAGAGAAATACAACATGGTTCTACCGCAAACTACTTATTCTTATTGCCTTTTTACCATGCAAACCTTCAAGTCTCATGTGATATTAGTGTCATATATCTGAAGAGATGCGAACTAACGACTTTCAAATTGCAAGTATATAATATTCATGCAATCATCCTTGGAAGATGTCAAACAGCTGCGAAAGACGTTAGCACACCTCACTGAACCACGAGCGTTTTATATTAAAGTCTACTCTGTTGGGCCTATACGACACAAGCTTCTCTCCGAGTAAAAATGCCATCATTTTTTAACGAATGCTTGTCTCACGGGAAGATATCAAATCAGACATGATTTCATTATACGGGCATATCTCTTCATTTCAATCCAGTTATGTTTCCGATGTTGCGAATATTTTGCTATAACAATAACTGCCAATGTCATGGCTTGTTGGCTGCCAACTTGATACCTGCGATCAATACTAGACGCATGATTCACGTCCTGTTAGATCTCGCACGCAGGGGTATCGTATTTTTTCTTTTTACTTCGGGTGTAAAAAGAGCGATGTCCAAAGGAAAGGATCGGACTGCGTGTAACGAATCGCATCCGGAGGCAATGAATCGAGAGAAATTCTATGACCAGAAAGCAGCGAGACGGGATCGGTGAGATATCTGAGGAGAGAATCTCCCAAATCCTCATTCAGAAGGGGGTAAATTGACCATGACATATCTTAAAGTCATCCGCCTTGTCGCGTCACTTCTATGGTATACAAAAAAAGAACACGTAAACGAGGTGGCCTTCTTAAGTCGTTAGTATCGATTTATGTTTGTGTTGGTTACCGAAGAGTATCGATTTTAAAATTATCAGGCTGAGCGTCGACGATCATACGGTCATTTCTTCAGCTTACAGGTGTTTCGGGAACTGCATGCACAAACCATCATGTTTAAATTATGCGAGGGAGGATTAGGATTTTTATAAAATATAAAATATGTGCATTTACTTTCCGACTCAAAGGTACGCCAATTTACCCCTTATATGTTAGGGAAAAAACTAAGCTGGCTAGCACCTACTTACAGATGTGTAACCGTATATTGCAAATAAAATGTGGACTAACTAAATTTAATAAATTGGTGGCAGTGTTTTAAAATATTTTTTTTTCTCCAACGATTGCCGGTCGACAATCACAAAATCTGTAACATTAAGGAAACTGGTGATTTTATGCATTCTTTAGAAAAAGAAAAAGTAAATGTACAATCCAACAGAAAAAAGGAAAACAACGAGAAACGGACATAGGCCTAATTATTGCAATAATTTGTGAGGTTTTATTACAGAACCATAAAACAAAATAAAATAAATCCCAAAAGCATCGTACAATCCGACCTCATAATTATTAAAGTTAAATACTTCAAATTATATTAAAACGCAAAGCAGCGTTGTATTTTTTGAATTTGGACGACTAAGCCTCCTGTCTCCATAATTTATAAAAACAAAATTAAAAAAAAGATAAGAAGATTGCATGAAAAAACGATTTCCCCAAAGGTGTGTTTGCAGTGACTCGTAATCCTCGCAATATTCTAAAATAGCTCTCACAAATTTACATATTGGGTAAACGTTTTAGTGCCACAGGGCGGGACTTGGTGCGCAGGTGTTACAACAGACAATTTGGCCGGCATCAATCACAGAACTAAACCGGACCGCATTCGTATGGAGATACTAACGTCAACTCATCCCCCACCCCCTCCCCCCCCCCCCCCCCCCCACTCTTGTAATCACCTGTAGGAGGCTTAATTCTTACGGCCATTTGTCTGACGATTTGGGCTCCGGACATTTGCAACATCATGGCATTAAATCAAGGACTCTTCTTAAAACTCACTAAAGCCACGGCAAAAAAGTTCACCTTAGTTCTCGTTTAGAGTCAAACTCAGTAATATTATTACAAACTAGACGAAGGCAAATCAAAAGAAGTTCAACATAAGCCATTAAAAAAGGTAGTACATGTTCATGTATCTACCAATCTCAAACAAAATAAACACACTACTAAATTATTATTAAATACCTTACTTGGCTGTAAGTGAATAAAGTCGGTTACCCCAGTCAGTACCAAACACATAATTACAAAATATTAAAATACTAATTACAATAAACCCAGATTCCTGGCACCCTAGCCATCTTGAAAAAGAATTGTTATACCGTCATTTATAAGAAATATAACCGATAAAAAAGGGTTTAACCCAGGATCAAAAGTTATACGGCACAGCCGGTGTATGTGTATTTGTGGCAAAACCAAGGCATTTGTCAGAAAATTTGGTACTATACTCTTTGATTTTTTTTTTTTTAAAGTCAATAATTGAAAGAAGGCATTTTATATGGCAAATTTATTTTGATTTTTCCTCGGCAAACAATGAATCCGAGGCTCAACAACTCACTTATTGTTAAAGACGATTGGGCTGAATACATACAAACTAGCATTGAATTTTTCTAGGTTTTTGCTTACATTTTTATATACATAAAAATAAGAAATTGCTAGCAAGCAAAAGCTTCAATTTTTAGGCAAAAAGAAAAGCTTGTTTCTTGCAAGCAAATGTTTTTTTCTCAGATTAGCAATTGCTTAATAACGTATATACATAATAACAATGCTTTGCTTTTGTCCTTAAGCATTTACCGCTATTGCTCAAAACCTATAAGCATTTTCTAGACAAGCTTAAGAAAAAGCTGCTAGGGAAAGCAAAAAACTCGAAACATTCAGACAATGTGGCATTCCGAATCGAGTACACCTCTTTCTTTTCCTCAACTATTTTTTCCCAGCCCGGGCATCACTCAGGCGATGTTTGGCGTTATTTTCAGCATGACGAATTCCGCGCTCGACTGAAATCGCGCGCACTATGATAGTCGCCGTGAAAATTCACAAGAGGGGAAGTGAAGTGGTTTGACGTTTAGTTGTCAAACGCGTGAGCGGTTCCCTAAGGTACAGAATCCATCTACAGCGCACGCCAGACACCCTAGGCTATACGGGACTAGCGTCTTTCCTGCCCGTGAAATATTGTTCACTTTTCTGGTGATAATGACACAACACCGAAGGTGATAAATCGGACAAAATGCCTTGTGTATCGAGTTGCACAACGGCCATTATCTAGTTGAGATTATGGGCAATACATTTGGGAAATAGTTTGGGTAAAAAGATGCCATCAAGACGAGGCAAGATTTATGCGTTGCTGAATTTGAATATGCACCGGTGCAATTAATTTCTGTCGCGAAATAAATAGGATAATTGTTTGGGATAACTCTTGTAAGAATTTATTTTCTGTGGCAGATAATTGGATTTGATAGATAATATACACGTACCCTGTTCTTTTAATGGTCATAAAATAAATAAATAAAAAATGCATAATGGTGAGTTATAGCAGTGATGTGCGATTTAGAAGGGAGAGCAGAATTTCAAAATAGTCGCATTTCTTTATTCAGAAAAACCACTGACCGGAAACTCGTCGCAATCTATGAACTGAAGACGTTTTTTAGTGAGTTGTTGTTCGTTTAGAACGGAAGGGTCAACCGAACTCAGGCTACATTCGTTGTGTCTGGTCTCCAAGCTACATATTTTGTGTATCAAACAAACTTCAAACGTATTCAAATGTCTTATACAATTCAATAAGCCATTTGCGAGTTAATGTTAAATAACATCTGGTACACTGACTTAATCGGAACCAATACGTCTTCACAATAGATTAGAATAGCACAAAACTGAGACACCAGACCATTCCGGAGATAGCGTAATAAGACTTGCCCCGAATCACGTGATACAGTGCAGTCTCCTTGGTCAGGAGAATTCAATGTTTAAATGACTTGTGCTAAGCATTTTTAGCAAGTCAGTGCAGCAGATGTTATTATAATTTAACTCGCAAATGGCTTATCGGACATTTTGTCTTAATTTTTTTCCTGATAACGTTAACTATGCTGGGAAAACAAATAAAAGACTACACAAATCTACTGAGTAAGTGTATTTGGGCACATATCATTTGGGTCTCATGATGAAGGTATCGGCGGGACGATATTTCATAAGCCACAAACGCCAGAAAACAACAACTGAACATTTCTACTGACGTTTATGATCCTTTGCAACGCTAGTACTTTAACTGACAAGTGCTATGATATTCATAATTGATTTTGCGAACCCTTTCTTTTATCTCCTAGTAAAACCAAACAATGGGCTCCCGCTGATAACAGCGAATAATGATTGCGCAACGCACGGAACTGCAAGATGATTTAATTTTAAAAGAAGAACAAAACACTACCTTTTTCTTTACAACACACGTTGTCTAATACAATTGAAGAATAACGTCGACGAGGCTCATGTTGTAACGAAATTACGGAAAAGGCCAATTCGTAAACTTTATTAAAATACTCGCAGATCATTTCTAAAAAAATGTAAATTTTCAGGTAACCGTAGATTGACTTTTTTCGTAAAAAACAACACCAAAACACACCAACAACGCAGTCATACGGAAGTCCGACCGTGCCAGGTTTTAACAGTGAAAGAATATTCTGTGTATTGCTAAATAACGCAATAGTATTGCTAAATAACGCAATAGTATTTCGAAATAACGCAATAGTATTTCGAAATAACGCAATAGTTTTGCTAAATAAAGCAATAGTTTTGCGAAATAACGCAATAATTTTGCGCAATAACGCAACAGTATTGCAAAATAATGCAATACTTATTGCGAAATAACGCAATAGTATTCCGAAATAACGCAATAGTATTCCGAAATAACGCAATAGTATTCCGAAATAACGCAAGTAACGTTGTGTGAAAGTTATTTTCTGAAATAATATAAACGCTAAGCGCTTTTGTGTAACAACCGAATTTGATTCCATACATCTGGATCTGCGTTTCACTTTACAGTTTTGCCGTCTACAATAATTTTAATTGTAATAATTGTAATACTTTTAAAGCGTCTTGAGTCCTTTTGTTTAAATATGCTTTGGTGTATTAGGGTAGTATAATATACTTCCAATACGACTTTTCACGTACGTCGTCCGGGTCTAATTTGCAAACATCCACGCGGCTTTAATGATTATATGAAAGGCGAAGTTCATATTAAGGTGACAATGTTCATGTAAATATTGGCTCAATTTGGACCCTACATTATTCATATAACATCCCAGATCAGATTTCCTCTAGCGGAATATATGGACATTTCTGTTTGTAAATATTGAGAAATAAAAAAAGGAAAACACTGCACATCCTATAAGATACAAACAAAAAGCACATAAAAAACACAAAGAAAAACATAATATAGTTATGTTTACCCATTAAAAAGAGAGTTCACGTGTACGTTTTTCTATAATTGGAGGGGGGAGGTGGGGGGGGGGGGGGGGGGGGGGGGGGGGCACAGCTCATTAGCTATATGGAAACAATGCATTCATTTAGGTATTGCATCTTTACAAGCCAATTAAGATAATTATACATTGTACTTTGTATGCATGTATGCATGAACAGACACGTCTGGCCAATTTAAAAGTGCAGACATGCCACAAATGGCCGTGTGTAATAATTCGCTATTGATACAGGGGGATAAACCTATTATAACCTTGACTATAGTCCTCACTTAATCAATCGTATCAAAATACATCAATTCAAGGTGAGTGGCTTATCGTGAGTGACGTTTACACAATAGACTTTGTAAAAAAAATTATGATAGAAACGATGTAGCTTCGAACTACGAATTAAAGTTTGATGTTAACGCTTAGCAGTGCGTGAATTTGTTTATGTTCAATGCCCCTACCTGGGTGTCATAATTATTGCACCCATTAAGACTTGACCATAAATATGACGAATATTTTACCCAGGAGAGGTTAATTATTTTTACATATTACTTCAGGTTCGTGGACATAAAGTACATTTCAAATAAACCGTGCTAAGTGTAGTTAATACTATTTGGCAAATTTAACCAGCGACCTTCGGATTGCTGGTCCGGTGCTGTACCAACTGAGATATCTTTGTTCAGGGGGCGCTAGTCAGAAGTCATAACCCCGTAATTTCCATGTGGCCAGGGATCACACCCAAAGTCACAATACTAGCAACATTAGCAATGTTGCATTGACCTGGGAAATAGCAAATGGGAATATCATTCCGATTGCTGCCAATCGGAAACACCCAACTTTTCAATAAAACCAAAACGACACTTCACACAAGTGTAATAACAGACAGCCTTACAACATGCGCTGTTAATGGTTTCCAGTTAAACGTCCAATGTTGTTAGTCAACATGATTTCACTTTTCGAAAACCACCCTCGACATTGTCCCGCTATTATACCGTGCGAGTTAATCACCTATCAAGACTTCACTGCTGTAGGCAAAACACCTTTGTCACTTAAATTGATGAGGACGTCTGAAATGTATTGCGGAGGGCTTGGACAATTTCATTAGCTACATCTTCGAAGGGGAGGGAGGGGGCTAAAGAAAATAAAGGCGTGAAAACTCACGGCTCTTCGGAGTACGGAACAGAAGCTTAAACATCGCACCCTAAAAGTCTGTGCGACGGGTGAAATGAATCGGCCGTAACAGCAGATGTTGATGTCTGCAGCTGATCCCAGTCGATGTTATCTAGGGCATGTCTCCTTCTATCCGACATGGTCTGTATGTACATCACATTTTGTACAGACGTCAATTAAGTTTCTTGATTTCGTTTGAATAATGTGCCCTTCGACGACACTTTAGACTTAATAAATGCCTGTCCGATTCATTTCACCCGTCGCACAGACTTTTAGGGTGCGATGTTACATTGGTCCTGTTCCGTACTCCGAGGAGCTGTGAGATTTCACGCCTTTATTTTCTTTAGCCCCCTCCCTCCCCTTCGCAGATGTAGCTAATGAAGATGTCCAAGCCCTCCGCAATACATTTACTTAACAAAATATCACGTAAAATCACACGATGACGTCTCATGACGTCATGTCAATTTTCATCCATTAAACCCGTGCCCGACTTGCTTCACACAGTTTCCACTCAATCGGACTGATGATAGTTCTCCATGACTTTGACGGAAAGAACCTCCACATGCCCTATTATGACGTCATTATTACGGCACTTTAAATTCAGAAAATATGAGTCTCCTGTGTGCAAATTCAATACAAATACAGTGATTACTGTGACCATGAGCTTTCTAAATGGAATATTAAATTAAATTAAATTAAATAAGACGTATTTAATAGCAGATAATAAAATGTCACTATTATTACCATTCCCCATTTCGGAATACATTATTCGTTAAATTTTGTATTTTGTAATCCTTCCCACAGTGAACTCTGATAACTTTAAAATAATTATTTATCTCTCTCTCTTTTATCACAGATCACAATGTGTAGTTGGCTTATTGTTGTCATAGCAACAGTGACGTGTCTTTTGATTTCGCCAATCGCGTGCCTGCCTCTTCATGATGACGTAGCCGACGACGGTGGCGAAAGGCGGGAACTACTAAACACGTGGCTAGAGCCCCCAGGCGTCATGACGAATCCCGACCCAAAGGGGTTTGCCGAGTCGGCCACGTCGCTGCTGCTGGATAAGCCGAGGGACTCTGGCTCGATGCTCGACCTCCTACTGGCGCTGCACGACGCGAAAAGCCGCGACCCCCGTGAGCCCGGCCACCAAGGCGAGGCTGGAGCCGTCTTGCGTAAACGGGGACAGTCCAAAGTGGACGATTACGGCCACGGGATGTTCTGGGGCAAACGAGGCGATTGGCTGCAACATGGAGAGGCCAAGACGGGCAGGGCTGACCAACAGACCAAGAGAGGCCACGACGAATACGGCTTCGGAATGTTTTTTGGCAAGAGGGATGACGCAGATTATGACGACTTTACTTTGTAAAAGATAATCTTTACGAAAAATGCAACAAAATTATGGGATTATAAAAGCATTCTCGTGTTTCATGGTTTTCGATGAAGCAAATTGTTTAAATGTCGCGCTTAAAAATGGAATCCCTGATTTCGAGTTTATTTCATGGAAATTTCATTTTATGGGAAAACAAATTGTACTTTTAGACAATGGGGTCAACCAGGGCTCGTCTTGGGGGACTTCTTGGACATTAATAAGGACGTATTTCTTCGTTCTTTGTCAACTTTCTCAGATTGAGATTGGACAGACAATAATTATATTTCGCGGCATATCTAAAAGATAAGTTGCATTATACTGAACAATGTATTATCGATATAGAAGGTTAGTTGGAATTGAAAATGCTCAGTAAATTGCTTTTTAGTGCTTTACAATGCCATCTTATTTAATTTAAACTTACTGAAAAACAGACTCTAAAGGTTTTTTGGGGGACAAAGTTGAATTTTAACCGAGATTTTAGCTCTTAATACACTTAATATTTATTTCTAGCGAAGAAGGTCTGCGACATAAAATTTCGTGTAGCCAAAAAATAAATAAACAATTGAATAAATAAATAAATATAAAAATACATAAATGTGCTAACGGTAAATGTATGGGTTAGCCATTATTTTGGGTTTGTGCAGATGCATATACTGCTCGTAACCCTGGGGTGTATTCGAAACCCTGTTCTCGTGTTAAATGAACACGCGAACAGGGTTCCGAACGACGAGAACGAACACGCGAACGGTGTTCGTGAACATGATTTTCACTGCCCGCTCAGTGAGAAGCAGAACGTCAAGAACAAAGATGGCGGACTATAGGCGTCTCTGGAACTTGCCTTAATTTTTGTGCATACAAATTGAGAGTAGTTATTCAGTTTACGAGCAGTATAAATAAAACAATAACGAAATTGTACGTGCTCTTATAAGTGGGCTGATCTTTGTTAGTTAGTAAAATAGTTTGCTTTATTTTCTTTTCAATTGGAGTTTTAATTCAGGGCTGCCATCTTGAATTTTGTACTCCACACGCACTTGAGAGTTTGCAATCGGCAACCCGAGAACACCGTTCGCTCGTCACTCGAGAACAGGGGTTCGAATACACCCGGTAAGCACAGACTAATCCGAGGAACAAAAATAGGAGCTAATTTTGGGTACCGCCACCGGCTGCGCGCGCGCTGTACGCGTTCTTAAAGATGACGACGACGCGCGCATTTTATGATCGAAGTAGCCCGGATCGCGGAGTGCGTTTGTACTACATGAGCGCGAGAAGTTTTACAATCATGGATGGCGAGAGAAAAAGCAAGAAAAACGGCGTTCGTTTTGAGCCGGCGTCGGACAGTTGTTCTTCTTGTTCTTGTTCTTGTTCTTGTTTTTTGCGATCGCCGTCTGGCGATCGGGATTTTTATAAAATTTTCGGAACAATTACAGGATATTTAGCGCAATCATTTTGCTGGATGCTTAGAATCATTATTTAATAAGTAAGATATTTCTTAATAATTCGGTAGTATTATTTTTCGATATCTACAAATTGTGACCTTTAACTATCTTTCTTTCTTCAGTTAAGGTACAATTTGCATGTATAGAACACGTTTTAGTTCGAGTTAAAATGATAAAGACAGTCTTTTCTGGAGATGTAGTTTAAGCTAAATAATTATACATCATGATGAACATCTAACAAATGGAAAACGGTGAACTGACCAAGAAAATTCATTGTTACTTGGAACTAAATCCAATTGTTAGTTGTTCACAGTGATTTGGCATAGTATAACAACATCTATGTATAATGGTGGCTTAATGACGTATTGATGACGTAAAACAAGTTCCTGGATTAGTCGAAACTTGTTAAAGCATTAGAGCTAGGCTAAAACAAACAGCCTGCACAAAAGGCAATGTCATATGACTGTGGCTGTTTTATTTGTTCTTCTTCTATAAGCCAGTAGTCGTGTCAATATGTGACCTGTCATCACAAAATGAGAGTACGTTTTGTGAAACCCATGACTTACTAGAGCGCTGTAAAAAGTATTTATCGCAAAATCCCCAAGTGATAATTATATACCATTGGAAAGCTCTCTTTCTCAAGAATTTGAAAATACCAATATCTCAATTTTCAATATTTCCGACTTTACTCTCATTTTGTGGTGACAGGTCACATAATGTCACCGTGTCGCAATGTCACGTTTAGGTAACGAGGATCTGTAAATAGCTTAATTGTCTTCGCTGGCACTAATTAATTACGAGTCAAACGACGTCTTATTCAATCATTTTGTCCTGGCAACTACACGTAGGTCACAGAGGTAAACATTCATTTGGAAGAAAAACTCAGGCGTGACACATAATGACGCCACACCATTATTGCTGCGTTGAGTTGCTGGCCAGGGCCGACTTTTGTTTCATAAACAGAGAAAAGGTCGCTATTTTTAGTTTTTAGATTAGTTTATAATAGGTTTTCCCGGCGAATTTAAACATAAATTCAATCAATTTAATACCCGGCTGAATGCTCCGTTGCATCAGCATTCAACAGTCAAAAGGAGTAATTCCATTTAAGCAGTTAGCATTCACTGGCCAAATAAGATCATTCAAATTCATGTGGTCGCAAAGATCATTCAATTTGGTAATAGCCAGCAGCAAGAGGCTGGTCAGCCATTCATTTTCATTTTCATCATCATTTTCATGCAAACAACACGGAAACGCATCTATTAATTAAGAAAAACTAAAGTGCCATACAGCTTCCTCGAATAAACAAGCCACAACATATGTTTAATTTGAACGCACAGAAGTTGAAGTTCGTTGCCTATAAACGAAAAAGAAAAGAAACCCTAGCAACAAATTAATGTGCGCTTCGATGAGTCTTAATTTGATTTCATCAATTGTAGATATGTAGCAGAAATTCAACTGAAGAATGATGAAAATGTACTCTTGAATGCCTATAAATGAAATAGGTTGACGGAAGCGAACCTGAATGAAAAGAACGAAATCATGTGTGCACAAACACGATATTGAATGCAATGAAGTAGCTAAAACGAAACCCTAGTTTGAATAAATTAGGGGGAAATGCTTGAATTTGAATGCGTGTTAATGAAAGTGAAAAAATTTGTGATGAAGTTGGCCGGGAAAACCTATATTATTGTCTTTTTTTTGTTTGGAAAATTGATAAAAGAGACAATTCACCGCTGTGATTTTAAAGTAAAATCGAAAAAAGAGAAGAAACATTTACATTAAAATCGCTAAACATTGAGACTATTCTAGCATTTTGTTAATCCTATATGTTAAGTTAGATTTACATTGTACTATTTGTTTTACCGGCTAATTTAAACATTTTCCAACTCCCACATTCAATTTCGTCCTAGGAAGAATTTCACCGGTTTTTAGTTTTACCAAACCAATTTAGTAATTTACAATTCAATTTCAAAGTTTGGTCACTCTATTTAAACATTGGATCGAGGATATTCCTCATTACAGATCATATTCGTCTAAGCTTAGACGATTTTGCTCTGTATTGACGAATATTTTCGACCTGGTTTTTAAAAAGTGACTAAATTGGTTTTGTACTAAAAGCCTGTGAAATTTTTCCTCGAACGAAATTGAATGTGAGAGTTGGTGAATTTGTATTAAAAATGTTTTAAAATAACCGGGAAAATCGATATCACATTCTAGTATAGCTTATGCAGTAAATGTAAAATATTTCCGAATTATTTGAATAAGGAGCCAATCCACGCACAAATCTAAGCACGAGAGATTTTAGTTAATTAAACACAATCAATTCATGAAGCCTTTTATCAGAAGCTGTATTATTGTTTTCACCTAATGACATTTTTTGATAATTGACATGTTTTCACAGAAACTGACAAGCTGGAAAAATAATTTATTTGAACAGAAATCGTTTAATTTACCCCCCCCCCCGATTTTTGGTTCACAAAAGCGGCGCTGAATTCCAAACTACTAAACCGAATCGGGAGTTCTTGGTATCATTTATAAAAACAAAAAGTGTAGGTCTATAAATAATGGAAGTCAGTGAGGTTGTTTTTTTACCACCCTGTACAGGACGTTATAGAGGCTTGTAACATACGTACGCGAAGAGCCAAAATTCCGTATTGAAACATCACCCCGACGTAAACATTCTATCTTATGAAACGTGCAAAATTATGGACCTTATCACTCACGAGGTGATAACTAATATTATAAAACACTTGAATATATCTATGCCATTCTGATCGTTGATCACAGCATTGAATTGTTCCTCCCAATGCACGTTGCATTGACAGCAATGTACGTTCCATTCCACTCGGCTTCACCTTATGGAATAGAACATTCAACCTGGCATCACCTAACACAATTATTCTTACCATTGCAATAACAAACATTCAATATTTATTATACACACAATGAATGTTTCATGTTCTTGCGATGGAAAAAATAATTGACAGATGAAATGATCCATTCCACTCGGCTTTACCTCGTAGAATAAAACATTACACCTGCCACCTCATCAAATTATTCTTACCATCGCAGGTAACACCTTTGGCTTAGGAAATTACCTTTCCCTTTAATGGTATAGTCCGATTTACAATTAACATATCAGCACTACTCAACCATGACTATAATTTAAACCAGGCTGGTGATGGAATACGGGCGTACACGCGCAAACAAAAGTTAAGTCAACAAAAAGTGTGCAGTAAACTATGCTGAAGTTAACACATTGTGGTCGGACAAAATGGCGCCAATTTGTCGGGCCTAAAATCATGCACTGTGATTAGTCAATTTTTTTCGAGGGGTGTGGCCTACTGAATCGGTTTATTGCCCCTATAGTCACCAACACATTTCAATGATTTCAAATATGTATTGTTTGTTTTGGATCATTCCTCCTCGATATTCATTATACATTGGCGCCTTTCTATGGCTATACCTTCATGATAACCCAAGCAAAAAATTGACTTGTTTTTAGTAAAAGACATAGGGCCTAACTTCAAATGTTGTTCTGAAATACCTATTACAAACTCTTTAAGATTTTATTTGGCCAGTTAGGAAGGCATTCCATAGATTGTCGATGTCAACAATTCAATTCTAAAACCGTGTCTGACTACACAAGCATCGGTTTTCCCATAGACTTAATGTAGCACTCCTTGTTGACTTTGAAGGTATAACACCGTTTCGCATAATAATTCATAGACGTCTTAGAGTTCATGATTCTATTCACGAAGACATTTCTTTTCTATCTTGAAAGAGAGGTTTTCATGACGCTGCTGAGAATGATAAACTTGCATCGATTTCCTGCAGTTTTTCAATAATAAAGATCGTGATTCATCGGGGGATATTACACTTAGCCTTTTGAAATCTACCGTTGGTTTGGATTGATGAGATCCTACCATCGGAAGTCACAGCTATTACCAAGGATACAAGATAGTTCTTTTATAAGATTAAAAACCGTCTGGCTAAACAAAATAAGAGTTGACATTTTGTCAAGAAAAAAACTGAACGGAAAGAAGTGCGTCACACTACGCTACTCGCCCATCAAGTCCGGCTGTGGTGCCGTTCCGAAACGTGATCTTGGACAAAACCACCCATGCGCACGTCTACTGCTTTTGTGTACAAATTACTGATTGTTCGGATGGTCTTTTCAAATTCAGGGTCGTTTATACATCTCGGAATACTATAATCTAATAAATTATGGACAATCAAATAATCGTATAGTTTTGTTTACGTTCGTTGTTGATGTCATTTAGGGAGGTGAATACGGATGAGACAATGACGAGAAATAAATATCTGACAATCTTGATATTTAATCACAAAATCATTACCGGCACACAAAAAGTACAAACAGGAGGTAATTTCTGAAGGAAAAAAATCCCTGAAAATGTGAAGCAAAAACAAAATTCGGAAATATAAAGTTACATCTTCATATGAATGACTGCGCATTTAGCATTTGTTTTTGAGGATCACAGGAAAAGGTTGATAAAATAAAGCCATCCTTGAAATCGGTTGTCATGAATTAACAATAATTATGCAAGTTAAGTTTCAAAGGTGATCTCACAAGGCACTAGTGTAAGAACACTTTTTTGCTTGGAGTTTATAGTTCACTCGCTAGGCAATTTGTTAATTAGTTAAATTAATATACGTCTGTTTTAGAGCTATTTTTCATGGTTGCGTTGTTTTACTAAATACAATATAGGTTTTCCCGGCTTTTTAATAACATTTTTTTTTTATTCACATTTACCAACTCTTACATTTAATTTCGTTCGAGAAAAAAATACGCACGCTTTCACCAAACTAATTTAGTCATTTATCATTCAATTCCAACGATTGGTCACAATTTTTCAAGCACACATCTGACTAATTTATTCCATGAGTTTGAAATTGATTAATTAGATGAATTTGATCTGTAATGACAAATATTTCTAAGACAATGTTAACAAAGTTACGACCAAAATTTGAATTTGAATGATAAATGACTAAATTGGTTTGGTGAAAGCGTGTGAATTTTTGGTCTCGGACAAGTTGGTGAATTTGAATGAATTTTTGTTTATATAGCCGGGGAAACATACATTTTATCGAAATAGAACTCTTCGGATAGCTTTCAAGTTTTCGTGAGCGAGGTTGGGCGTGGTCATCAAGTAAGTAAGTAAACGGTCTTTAATTAGCATTATGTGACCTGCTCCTACGAAAACGGCGTAAAGTCGCGCTATGTTATATTGAGCAATGATTGGAAATAGCCGATTTGACAGCGGGAAATAGTTTTGGGGGTTTTGAAATACAATTTCCAAATATGTTTTCTTTCGAACTACCAAGTATTTTTTGCAAAAGATTAGCAGGAAACGTCTAAATTGAATTTTACTGAGCGTACCCAAGAAGTAAAATGTAGCAAAAATAATTCTTAACTATTCTTAATCTGATGTGTGTAATGACCGCTGGTTTTGCTCATTATTAGATATTTTTTAAATACCCTACCCAATAAATTATATATCATTTTAAAGCTAAGAATTCAAGGAATCTGGAACTACCAGTATCTCAAAATATCAACATGTCAACTTTACTCTGATTTCGTGGGAGCAGGTCACATATTTACATTTACTTTAACTACATACTTTCACCTGCTATTTGTTTGATTGTTTGCCTGTCTACTCCTGTTGATATGCCTTTTTGTTTGTTTTCCCCCACGTCATGGTGTTAATCTTATAGAACACGCGCAACTTGCAAATGAGATAAATGCCTCAAATCATCAGGTGCATGTGCCATTCCCTCTCCGAATGAATTACGCCTCAATCATCTTCAGGCTGTCGAATAATCAACGTCTCTAGCTTTGAACATTTTAAAGCCGGCACTTAGTAAGTTCCCCGGAGAGAAAATGTATACTCTTTCTGACGGATGCGATTGAAATATCCACAATCGCTGCTGGCATTTGTCCACATTAATCAAGTCATAAGTGGTTCTAATAAAAGTTCGACCGGTTTTCAGAAAGTGGTTTTGTTTTGGTACAGACACAATTAATGGAACTTCGTGCTCGCCCACTTGTTTTTTGGGTGCTGTTTCCATCAAGTAATTATGTCAGCAAAGAGCTAATGTAAATAAACAATTCCTAGAACCCTTTCTACTAATGTTACGAAGGATCGGAAAATAGTTTTGATGACTTGATCTTGAAGTACAACTGAACTGTGTGCGTCTTATACCAACAGAGCGTTCATCAGTGTTTGCACTGTGAATCCGATTTAGATTGACGGATTTGGAGAGCAAAATGTGAAACGCATTGAAAGCATCTTGTAATTCGTGGTTGGATTTGAGGGGGGCGTGGGGCGGGGGGGGGGGGGGGGGGGGGGCTTCTGTCACACAAATCACTGTACAATCTGTCTGAGTTTAGCTCACGATTCTGATGAAAAATGATGAATGAAGTTGGGTTTAGACTGTATCGTTGCCATGGAAATCGCGAAAATTGTATTCCAAGAGTTTCAACAATAGCCCTATATGTTGATTAACCGCATACAAAATTCTGACTTAACCTTGAATGTCAGCATATTATGTTTATATATATATATACACATTGTACATGTATCAGCAATTATACGAACCTGCTCGGAATGCAGACAAAATAACATCGGAGTTTACAGCTTGATAAAAACTTAATCAATATCTTGCTTGCATCGACGAATTGAATAAACTTGGCGTTCTTTTGAATCTCGGGGAACATATTTTTGTCTAACCTAATAGGAAGCTGAAAGGACCCCCCCCCCCCCTCCTCCCCTTGACAATCAAAGGATGACATATTATAAGCCAGTATAATCCCATTTAAAAAAAATTGAAGGGACCAGCCGGTATTATATTAAACGATTTCATCTGTAAACCTTACAAAATAAATTTTGTCGGTCTTAATATACGAAGAATCGGTACTTTAAACCGATTACATCTATAAGGTTTTTAGTTGAAGTATACGTAATCGAACGAGGGCAGGTCTTGACTGACCTGTGACATACAACAGCAAATTTTCGACTCCAACAACTATGACAAAATATAATGTGGGAATTATACCTCTGTATAATACCAACAAATGGGTAAGCCTTTCACATTTTAGAGAAATTGTTGAAATTTCCATAAATTTCCAACTATCATCCTTTAACCCTAACTCCCTCACCATTGTTATTAAACAATACAATTTCTTCAAACTCCTCCAACTTCCTTTGTTGTGTAGGGAGTTAGGGTTAATATTAAAACGGTTTTAACGTTTTGGTACCTGAAATATTTATTATTCAACAACCGTTATACATTTTACAATCATTTATTTTAAATCTCTCATTGTTTAACGATAAGCAGATGAACGACCGCTACTTAAGTTGGTTTTTCCAGTTATTGTAAATCATGTGTTTAATTGACAAGGGCATTTTGTAATTACATCAAGGATAGCGTCGTTTTACCCTCAAAGTTTAATGTTTCTCCAAGTAGCACATAGGAAGACGTTGTAATGTCATTACAACTGCAAGGATCCGGTATCGTTGCTAATCTAATAGTAACATCACAGAATGCAATGGCCATGTACCTAGCAAACATACCTTACAGTTTTTGTAGTGTTTCCCTTTACTTCTATTGAAATAATAAACTGGGCACGGTACGTTTTGTCGTTGATCCTTTTTTTGAGTACATACATTAATACCTATCTTTTTTAACTTGTTTTTTAATAATTTCATTGCTTATAAATCAGTGGTTTTTTTATCTACTTATTTCACGGCCTCGTTTTTTAATAAATATTTCTAATTATTTGTAAAATTCTTGCTAGTTTAATGATAGTTTTTTGGGGAGGTAATGTAATGCGCGATTATCGTTATGAAAGATCGGCAATACACATTTTAAATAAGTGTACATTTTTATTATTGTTGGTTATACATTGATCGTTTTTCAGCTACATGTATACATGTACATGTATATATAGTCGTTTATGAGAGACGTAATATCAAATTTCGCTAATTGTAAATCACACACAGTCTAATTTCAAACGTAATCTAATTTAGACAATACTAAGAGTCCAACATTTTCAATACAAAATATATTGACTTATAACCGAAAACAACCAGGTATATATTTTGTTATTTCAGTATTGATTTATATCACACTTCAAAAGTATTGTTCAACATTTTAGCTGAATTGCTAAATTCAACATCGTAATTACATGCCACTCTATAGGTAGGTATAAGTATAGGTCGTAGAGGCCTTTGTCGGCATCAGCCATACAACGAGGGAGTCTATATATGGTGTCTCTAAAAAAAGGATACCCATTTTCAAATTCATATTATTGCAAAACTTCTGAATATTTCAGAAAAATACAAATGTCTGTAGAAAGGGTATAGAATATCCTCTGTCCGATGGTATAAGGTTCATTATGTCATTGCCATGGTTGATTAAACAAACGAGACAGTTATGAAAGGCACTGAAATCAGCACTGTGACAAGTTGGGATGATAAGGCGCGCAGTAAGAGACATGAGACGAAGATGCCAGCTATATATGCATTAACAGGAATGGTGGCATTTCTGTTAGTGCATATAGCTGGCTAGCGCTAGACCAGGGAAATACGGAGCGCCACACCCGTCTTCAACTCCCAGTTCACTTACTGCACCAAAGTGCTATACCCATACGCTGGGTAAGCAGAAGCCGACTTGAATCGCGGACCTTGCGATCCTTAGCCTGGTGCTTTACTGACTGAGCCAATAAAATATATTTACAACTATATAATCTCTTAAACTATTTAATTTGAACTGACATTTAGTTTGTAAATTTGATGCAGTGAAGATAAAAAAATACCCCCATTTCGACTTTTGCTCAACATTATTCACGCACAACTAAACCACAAAAAGGTGTCAATCGAAAAGCTGCGATAAAGTGACGACACCATGAACGGAAGAAGAGACAAAAAAATCCATCTCCTTCACTCCGGACTCTTAAATTAGGTTAAATTCTCAAGACCAGCAGTTGCAATCACAAGCCACTGTAGGGTGACAGCTAGTTTTAGTTGACTTCGGGGCGCATTCGGTAGAGTGCAACACCCTAGAGCAGATGTTGTCGTCTGTTGGCTGCGGGCGCGACACGGACTAGTGAACCGTCCTGCGGCGGACAAGTATGTTGGAGTTGCGCTGAGACGACGGCAGACCACCCCCTCCAAAAAAAAAGGTACTGAGAACCGTATTTATTTGCTGAACTAAAACAAGTGAGATAATCTTGTAAGGCGTGACGGCTACTGCATGCAAAGCCTTCAGGGGTGTTCTCTAAACGACACAGGGTTGTTGAAGTGCTATACTATCTAGGCATGTATGATATTCGTATGGGGTCTATATTGAATGCTCCCTAACTCCTTATCCTAGGGTGTGTGCAAAGTCGTATTGATTTGGGAGGATTTGGGAGGGTTAGGTTTATACCTAACCCTTCCAAATTCTCCAAAATCAATATGATTTTGCACACACCTATTATAGTATATTATTTTGTAGATTGTGCATTTTTATCGTTTAAAGCAGTAAAGGTTCTTGAAATCTAAAGAATAGTGCTTGACGACTAACCTGACGAAGTTTGAGCTATGCGAGTGTTGTATATTCCCCCCAAAATAATATTTTAAGATGTTGAACCAACTATTAATAGTGGGCATTTATCGGTGGGAATTCTTTATTCTGTAGGCCTACTGGTATGCACCCATAAAAGTCACAAACCCCATGCATGCGATCGGAAACAACAGAGGGCGAGATTCATTTTTAGCCGGGTCCGAATCAGAATGGGCCATGTAGAATATGCTATACGATCGAGAGTATCGCTGTCATTGTAGTGTTTATTATAGTGGGTGCTACCGATCGACGCTCACCTTTAAGTGCAAAATACCGCCCTCATACGATCGGTTTTGTTGTCTGTCAGTCGTGAAAAATAACACGTCAGGGAAAGATAATAACGAGGGTGTAAAGTGCTAGTGTACGCAAAATAAAGTCCTACGCTCGGGCCGAGTTCGGGCGGTCTGTTCTTGACACGCGAACTCTGTTCTCGCGCTCGAACGGCGGGGACGCGACCCGTGAACATTGCACTCGGAACAAGAACACACACCACCTATCCATCAGGGTTTTGCAAGAACAAGTTACGCGTGTCAAGAACAGACCGCCCGAACTCGGCCTAGAGCTTTGCCGGTGACAACCCCTCCCCCTTTCCCTTGTGATGCTCTGATGTAAACAGTGCGCAACACTAATCCCTATAGGGTGGTTGAAAATCCGTGTTGAAATTGATGAATTCAGCACTGTTAGTGTTAAGGGTGGTGAATGTATTATATTCAGAAACACACGATAAAACTTACAGTATAGTTCCATCAAATTGAAGCTTGTTGGTTGTACTACTCGACGTGGCATGATCAGATATCAGTAGTCCAACGTTAGAGATCATGCTTTTTAGCTGCCGAAGTGAAAACAATTGCATATTCTTGTGCATGTGACGATGACTTTAATAATGGCACGTCTCTAAGAAAAGAATCTTAGACGACAACTTGCAAAGCACGAGTGTCAAATAATATTATGTCATCTGCAGTAAACCGTGCATAGTAGTACGTTCTCTTTATCCCGATGTCTGACAAGAAAATCGGACAAGAATTCCTGAGATTCCGGGAACACAATGACCAACGCCAAATAAAAGGTGTCGTAGGGGGGCTGCCATATATCTTGCTTCGAACGACTTTTATTCATCAAGACAAAATTGGGTTAAAATATTTCTAAAATTATAAATAAAATGTATACTGATGTATACTGAATGCAATTATCAAAATGCTAAAACAATAAATACAATTTCATGACAAGTATTTACTCGAATATAGTTCAATACTATTTATGTATTTTCTGCAATGACGCCTGCGCTGTAGGTTCCGCTGTCGGACTTTATTTTAAACATTCCTCTCATAAGCTCAGCAATCGAGAGAGTTTCTGACGCCCCTCCGTAAATCGGAAGAGGGCGCTATTGCAAAATCTCTGCAAACATTCGACGACTCCACCTTAAATTAAATCCGCGCTGTGGGACGAAATTATTAATGGAATAAAAGTATGGTTGGCTTGTTTTAAACAGTATGTTTAATACCGATTCGGTAGCCAACCGGACCCAACCGGTCTTCACAATCCGTTTAATACCGGCCACGTGACGGGCTCTCGACCAATAGAAATGGGTAAACTGTCTTAGTATTTATGTAAGGCTATTTTCCAAACCCCCTGGCTTCGGCTCCATGGCGGCTCCAGCCTATTGCTAAACTACATGAATGAAGCCTGAACGAAGACGAAGTTGGAGTTTGGAAAATGGCCCGTGTGTAGTTACAATGAATATGTGTGATATAAACTATAAAGTGCTAAAATAACTGGGAACAATTTAATTAATTACACCATACGTTGAATACGAGGCGGTCTCTGCTGAACAATGGATGATACTTAGACGATGTGATTAGCTAATTACCAGAGAAGCACTTTTTTTTCATATAAATGAGGGACAAATTATGTTTTTTTACTGCTTATATAAAATACGCAATCTGTTTGTGTGAAAACATTCTATTTTTATATTTCTTGCAACTATTTCAAACACAGTCAACAAATAAAGTATACACTTTGTCTAGCAAAATGCAAATTATATTAAATTAAAATATACTTATTGTAAACGGTTGAATTTTTTGTGTGCAAGTTATTTATCACAATACGATTAATATAGGTCTACAGGAGACGATACAATTAAGCACATGATTACCTAATCACTTTTCTTGTAAAGTTTTCAAATGTGCACGTGTGACAAAGATATTAGTGTTTAAAGTATCTATTTGGCCACATTTTCCAGAACAAATGCGGTTATTTGGTGTTTTATAAAATATAAATTATTTATACAATTTCGTGAGATAATACACAATAAATATTTTTGGTAAAAACACGAGGTATAAAAACTAAAAGGCATTCCATTTTGAGAGCCCGAACCGTTAGAATAAAATGCATAAGCAGATTTTAGTTACGAGTCATTATTTTAATACACTCTTATAATATTTGTCTTATATTTGTTTATCCGAATTATTTGAATTCAAATTAATTATTTACACGTTCCCATTAATTATCCATTGCCACCATTTCACATTACATCTTCGCATTTCAATTACAATAGTTAAATATTGCAACATATCTTAATGTGCGAAGACGACCACGTGTAATCGTTAAACCATAAATAAAATAAATGGGGCAACAGTAACACAACAGTAGCCAACAGAATTAAGTATTTCTAATTATGTTCTACGTGCATTGATAGTCAAACAAAAAGCAAAAAGTTTTAGGAAGTACAATGGCGATTTGTATATGAAGATAAACCATAGTATTACGAATTGGTAATTCAGAATGGATATATAAAATAGAATCATTATTTACTTTCAAATAAGTAAGATATTTCTTAATAATTAGGGAGTGAAATATTTCAATATCTGCACATGATGTATCCTAGCTTTAATAGAATATGTACCAATAATACTCTAGTTTCGCGTTCTTGCTAATCAGATGAAAGTACTAATTTCAACGTGTGACTTAAATCACTGGAAAGCTTAATGATCCATTTGTTTTACACCACCAAGATAAGGCACGCACGTTGGTCATACACTACCTTTTACGAACACGGACGGGGAGGGCTAATATAATCCTTATACTATAATTTACTTTTTTATATTTAGTTACTTTTTATTTAAATTTATTTTTATACAAGAAATTCACAATATATTTGGTAAAGGCATGCACTGTGGTTTTAGTGATAAAAGCGAACCACTTTAAACACTACATTTTCAGTTGTAACAGGTGTTCTTTCATTGATTGTTGACAGCTTGAACCTTTTCACAATCACCAACGAAAACATATTTGGTGTTTTTTGGGGAGTGTCGCGAGTGTTGTTAACCTACTTCACCTTTTGTTTTATAGGTCATCCATATCTTTATTAATCATCTCAATTTCTCGCGAGATGTCTTCGTCTAGCCCACCTTCGTTTTCTTCCCCCATGTCTTTTTTCTCGTGGGGTTCTTTCTCGCTTTTTTCGAAGTCGTTCTTCTCTAGTAAGCTGTCCTTATCCTCGGTTTGAATCGATGGTTTCTTCTTTTTCTCTTTCTCTAATCTTTCTTTTTCCTTTTTCTCTTGTTTCTTTTGCTCCTTCTTTCGTTTCTTTTCTTCTTTCTCCTTTTTCTTGCGTTCTTTCTCTTCCTCTTCGTCGCCGAAGCTGGTGATTTCATCGGTGATGCCGGAGCAATCCCATAATCTCACTGTTCCGTCGTAAGACGCAGTCAGCAACTTCTGGGGCAGCACCTGAGGCAAGATTACACAATACACTTGCGACTATACGATGAATCACAATGAAGTGTGGTTCACACAAAATAAAACAAACAAATAAGCACATCTCCACTAAGGCAAAAACTACCTACACCAATGGATAGAAAATCCTTCTAGAAGAAAAATGATACTAAGAAATCCCAATTTGGTCCAGTAGTTTTAGTTTTAGGATTGATTTTAATACATTTTAATGTAATTACTGATTCTCTGTGTGTACTTACTAATATGACATTGATGCAATACTCGTGGCCTTTGAATGTTCTCTTTAATGCCCCGGACTTGGCATCGTAGACTCTAGCCAAGTTGTCGCCACATCCAGTGTACACTGTGAAAGGATACATTAATGTGAGACGTTAAACAAAATTAGGAAGAAAACAAAAGTTGACATACTCCGGTCACGCGATCTAAAGAAGATTTGTTTTAGCTCAGCACGCAGTATGGGCTTACCGCTCACGATAAGCCCATAGTTATTATCGTCACGGCTTAGCGAGCAGGCAACTCTGCACAAGTTTATCGCACACGGTCAGCTACTTGCTTAGCAAACGGCCTCGATTGACTTTTGGCTTAGCACGTAGCTAGCTTTCGTGCGCGGCAGGCTTCAGACTCAAACCAGCCAGCCAGCCGTCCTCGGCTAGGTCGGTGGTCAAGTGGTCAAGTACACCTGCACTAGATCGTGAATTCGAGTTCCACCCGGGTGATTTTGTCTGCTAATCTCTATAGATCACACTGAGTAATCAGTGTTTATATAAATAAATCCCGTATTGAATGAATTTAATGTTTTTTACCTAATCCGTCCTGCACACGAACAGTGCTAACCGTGTGCTTGTGGCCTTGGTATGTCCGTGTACAATCGCCAAACTCAGCCACCCAACACTTAGCGGACGTGTCAGAGCTGCCAGTGTACATCAATTTGTTGATAACCTGGGATCGAGAAATTGGAAGGAAAATAACATGAGATCGGTCGTCCCGTGTAAGAATATGTAACCACAAGTGGGTGTGTGCGTTTGTATTGACCGGCAATCGTGGTCGTCGGACAAAAGAATTGGGAGGCAAACAATGGGTCCACGATTGACACAACGTCCACGATCTCAACTCGTGTACAAATCCTATGGCGATCATCCGAAAACGTTAGAGTACAAACAGAAGAGGGAAGACGGTCGGACAATTCCCCGTCCACGATTGCCGGTCTATACATGACTGTGTGTGAACTCACTGAATATTGGTATCTATTCGAACGGACTTTTTGGACTGCATCCGATTTAGGTATAAGAGGACTGCATCCGACTACGTTGGGTTTGCTAACAAGAAAGCACTATAGAAAGTGTGTTCACTTCACCCCAGTATAAGCCTGTGTATAGCGATGTTTTTTAATGATAGTTATAATAAGGAAATACAAATTGTAATAGTAATTTTGTATTGCATTGTATTGTATTTTATATCGTATTGTATTTTGTTATGTATCATTTGTAATATAGGCGAGATATGTTTGAAACTGAGTATATACCCTGGATGCAGAAATGGGGCAAATAAATAAATGCATGGTATTATATGGTATGTATACTATTTAAGTATTTATGTGTTTTTATCGTATGTTTTGTTTTTGATGATAAGTCAAATATGCGGCAAATACATTATATAATATGACCGAGATTGCCATAAAACTCTTTAGATCCTTCATACAGAGGAATATACATTATAACCAAGATGTAGCGTGAATGTATTAAATCCGATTACTTATTTTTCATTTGCTAGTGTTTATGCACGGAGAATGGCAAATTTGCGATAGATTTTTAATATCCCTAAAAAAGGATTCCAACCTTATCGTGCTTTAAATATCTTGATCCTTTCTAGGAACATATTAAAAAATGTAATCGAACAAAATCCATACTTTGTGCTACCAATCTAAATATAGATGCTGCCGCTGCCGCCGCGCCCCCCCCCCCCCCCCCCACCCTTCCGCGAAATGAAATTGAGAGACAAAATCCAGTACTTGATATACACTGACGCGTACCGCAGGTGTGTAACTTCTCACCTACGGCTTCTGTACTATACATCTATCAGATGATGTTTGTGTGTTGGTTGCCATGACAACGGAAGGCGTTTCTCCGCACCATTGCATTCTTCATAATTGTAGGGTATTTTAGTGCCGTGTGATGACAACTCGTGCCGTGTACGTGTTGCGCTATACTTCGTCAATATAGTCGCATTGGTGTAAAATACGATATAATTGCTATTTGATGATAACAGCATGGCATTTGGTACACAGCCAGAGTATGCAATGAGAAAGATATTTTGGGCTATCGGGACATCGCAGATTTGCCATTTTTAAAGAAACATAGGTAAAAAGCAATTTTTAAAATGTTCAAAATGGCTGCCATTGCTTTTTATTCAACCTACAACCTAACTTCAGGACAAAATCAGCAATGGCCCTATAGCCAAAATGTCTTTCCATGTCATACCCCGACTGTGTGCCAAATGTCATGCTTTTGTCATCAACTGAACAATATTTACACAAATCCGTCTAACTGGTACACCGACTTGCTTAAATGAATGATTTTGTATAGTCAAGGGTTTGAATAGAGGATTCAATTAAATTGGTAGATTATTTGAAACAAAATCAGAAAAGTCTTAAAAATTGTTTAAGCAGGATTTGGAGACAGTATAATGATATTACCTCAGGTTAATTTACCGGGGCACGTCCCCCATAGCCCTGTATGCATTTATCTTCCGCATTTATCCCTAAAAGAAAAATCGTAGATTCTTGTTGTGCACATGCGCAGTTGGAATACCCAACTAAGTTTAATATTGCAACCCCTCAACTTCCCTTCTTGTTGTCCGCATGAGTTCCCGCGCTATCCTGTCGTTTCTGAAATAAATTTGTCGATTCCTTACCCTTTTGTTCACTTTATTTTATAACTTCCTATTTTTAATGGTGACTTCCTGAAGACCTATTAACAAAATATAAAAAAACATCGCACCGGATTTTCTTTTTAGGTTGCTTGATAATCAACGTAATATTGATTCAATAAACAGTTCCCTCCTTTGGGAGTTTACATAAGAGAAGAGCCCTGTTTCCGAGACGCTATATTTAGATACCGATCAATAAGCAGCCTTGCCGTATTATGATGTTCGCATGACGGCCCCTCTCCTAGTATCCGATGGGGCTGAATTGCTAACTTGACCGTGACCGCGCATTGTTTCTGCAGAAATGCACACCATGACGACAATTTGCATGTTTTAAATATATATTTAAGATGCGAATATACACCCTTTGAAGTCACCCAATCGCCCATTATCGAAGTTGTTAGTAGGTAGTATACACCAGTTGTGTGTTTGAAAATAGATAGGATGGTTGATTCATATTTTATAGTAAATATGATGGATTCATATTTTATAGTAAATATTGTATCACTGACCTGTTTTATAGTTTTATGTTTATATTTGCTGGAGGAAAAATAAATAAAAAATGCTGTTCTTGTAGTACTCTGGGCAGACATTTGGTATGTCCACAGTGATTCGAATACGGTAGATTTCAAACTGGCATTTTTTAAACAAATATTATCTATAAAGCTTTCTTAATTGTCAATTTCATATTTTGTGTACAAATTTATTGATCTGCAGCAAGCCTTCTGAAATAATTTCCAGCTGTACACTAGCCGTTTGTGTGTTTTCACTGGGTCAATAATACATCGATACAAAAACACGCAGGGGATAAGAGGAATTATCGCTCTTATCCGTCTAAAGTTATAGTTTCTAAATGTGCCTTGTATTTTGGGGTAGGCCTGTATATCGACATTCTCCGTGTAATAAAGTGGCCATCCCCTTTTTTGCCCGGTGAAACGGATTTATATTGTGTTTGTTTGGAAGTTGAACGACCCTCTTGAAGGTAGATTTAAAGCATTGCAAACTGTAACTGCATAACTCGAGTTTTAAATTTGTTTCAAAAAGTTTTACAAATCTCTTCTATACGCACACAGACAGGCAGTCGGCAAGCTACAATCAGCCATAACTATCTATTGTATCAATCGATGGAGAATCTTTCTAGAAGAAAAGAAAAATGATATCAATATTCTCGATTTAGGCTAGCACTAGTAGCGGTAGCTCCAGACATTTTTTGTGTGTGAAGCGAAGTCGGATGTCCTTTCGCCATGAGAAATAACCATGTCATGTGCGAACGGACCTCTGACTCAGTTTCACAAATTAGGGCCTGAAGCTAAAACTACTGACCCAAATCGAGATATCTTGGTATCATTTTTCTTCTAGAAAGATTCTTAATCCATTGTATAAGTCGTTTTTGCCTCAGAGTAGTTAAAGTATGATTGTCCGTTTTTAAAGCGCCTTTGGCTCGGGCATTAACGCGCCAGGCCTAATTTGTATCTCTTATTTAATAGTTTACTAATCGACTTCGCTTGCTGAAGAAACTGTGCAAATTATGAGACAGATTACAGATGGTAAACGAGGGTTATAAATTTGGTACATTTGAGTCAGTTGTCTCTAAAAGATTATAATACAAAAGGTAAGTTACCTGAAGGCAGATGACGGCACTCTGATGCCCTTCAAAGATCTTGAAGACTTCCCCGGAATTGATATTCCAACTCCTCACCGTACAATCGGCACTGCCAGTGAAGAGAATGCTCCCAGTCGAATCGGCAGACAGGCACAACACTCCACCCTTGTGTCCCTTGAAAGTCTTCAAGCTGTCCCCGGAGTCCATATCCCAAGACCTGGCCGTCCCGTCCGCGCTGCCCGTCACCAAGATGTCGCGGTTATTGTCGGCGTCAATCACGTCACCTTTGAGTGCATCTTCGGCGGGTATGTACATGAGCGGGGTGACTCCTCGGCGGTGCCCGCGGAATATATGTAAGAGTTCACCGTCGTCCGGGTCCCAGCACATCGCAGTGCGATCATAGGAACTGGTGAAGAGGAAATCCCCGGTGCAGATAAGTCTATTGACCGGTGCCGCATGTCCCTCGATAACCAACTCGCACGCGCCAGTTTTCACTGTCCATTTCCTAACCGTGCGATCGGCAGATCCGGTGTAGCAGAATTCGTCGGGGATCTGGGTGCAGGTGAGGTACCCTTTATGTCCTTTCAGTACACAGACGCACTGGAAAGTAGCCAAGTTCCACAACCGTGCGGTTTTGTCTTCGCCACCTGTGATGATCATATCACCGTCTTCGTTGATATCCATGCAGTTGATGCCTCCCTTGTGGCCCACGAACGCTCCCAAAAGGAACTCCCCTTTCTGCTTCTTTCTATTCTTTACATTGTCTCCTACCTCCTCTAACTCCCCGTCTCCCATTGCCGTCTCCTTTTGCATGTTTCTCTTTTTAAATTCCCTCTCCTCTGCCTCGAGTTGTTTGGCCTTTTTGGAGGAGCCGCTTCCCATTACGTAATGCGTAGTCGTGTTTAGGCGTTCGTACTCACACATGCATCAAAATTCAGTGGCAACTGGAATGATGTTCGAGACATCGGCCATGTTTCCCAAAAACCTGCCTAGTATAACTCTCGATCTGCAAGCATTCCCAGGCTAGATTGTCCACCAACCCTTGGTAATCATACTCACACCATGTCCTATACGGTATAACCACTACTCTGCATCCAAACGATGAATTAATATTATCATCATCTACACCCCATCCGTCAGCTTGCTTCAAACCACCACTTCGTTTTCCGGACTACCACGATTTTACCAGCTGCAATTTGCTGCTCTTGACGTCAGCCAGCATACAACAAATGGCACTACAAAAATCACCTTCGTTGGTAGACTGCAGCTGGGTACACAATGCCACGGAAAGTATTGATTGGTAACCTTTATATATAGCCGTGTGCGTGCCATGTCTCCGAATTTGTCGCCATTTTTTTCTTTCTCGTAGCACGACAACAACCCTTATACGTGAGGTTACTCAGGTGACATTGATAATATACAAGTAGATAAAACATGGGTAGCGAGTGTGCGGAATGACAATCACAATGGTCAATTAAGGTTTATGTTAATCTATACCCTTTAGTAATGCTCTAGTTACATTTCCCACGATCTTTAGTAAATTAAATATTAATATTTTAAAACTGTAAATGCGTTAGTTTGGTAGATACCTTTAATGGACTCAGTTTTGCTTATTTTATTTAATTTTAAAATGTCAATAATATATCCCCCATTTTTTAAAACTAATTTAGATGTGAACATCATGTATATTTTAGTACATGTACTAGATACCGACTAACTGTCAGTAATCTACACGCTATAACATTCCTGACGTTTCTCGTTTATTTTGGACCGAAAATAGAAACTGGAAGCATTTTGATTACGATGCAAATCCAAAATATATGTCAAGAAATTAAACTAACCAAAATTGGCATATTTCATGAATATAAATACGTGACGATGAGATCCGACGCAATATTTTATCTAGAAAATAAAGCAATATTTGAAAGTGTTCAATGATTCAGAACCGTCTTTCAGTCACATTGGTGATAACGCACCCATCATCGAGTTAATAATTATGACAATAATTAATAGTATTACATTCTCAATCGCAGGTCTAGCGTACATGTATAATGTTGCTGTCATTGTATTTTTATAAAGGCAAGATATTCTCGACTCAATAACGATCAATTACGTCACAGCAACCCAACAAAATTCGATACCGTTTTAAGTACACAGGCCCATCGGCACTCGGATACGGAAATCGATAACATCGTTGACACGTTGCTATAGCGACCAACCTCTCCCATGTCGTTTTCTGTCTGCGTTGTGCAGGTTGATATATTATTCATTTCACGCTGCGGGCTTCGCGTACGGCGCTCATACCATGTCAGTTTATAGTTGCCGTTAGCCTGGCATTTATCAAGTAATTACTATTGCAATTACCTACAGGTACCACCTGTCCATTGTTATTCTGTATGGCAATATAATTAAGAGTTACCTTACAGTAATTACTTTACTGACCCCTTTGCTGAACCCTAAACCCATTGTTGCAGTATCCAACAAATTGTTGGTATATTTATGTTTTGGATAACGAGCAATCGATCTAGCCTAGTAAAATAATGCCGCTTATCAGGGGCGGTGGCATTAGGAAAATCTTTCTAATGCACTTTGTTCTTATAAGTTGCAATTTAC
The DNA here is from genome assembly GCA_037893245.1 of Crossaster papposus. NCBI lineage: Eukaryota > Metazoa > Echinodermata > Asteroidea > Velatida > Solasteridae > Crossaster > Crossaster papposus. The sequence goes on along the minus strand of JBAIAA010000985.1, from coordinate 144,087 downwards.
GACGATGGTAGAGTGTCTCCTTAAACAAAATGCAATTGCAAGGTAAGGTTATTAATATTAAGTCTTAACACCGAGTTACAATAAAGGATCGAAATGGTTCAGAATATAATTTGTGCGGTGGCATTAGGGAGACATTGAAATATCCCCCTAATGCACTTTGTTCTTCTAAGGTATAATTTACGACGATGGTAGAGTGTCTTCTTAAACAAAATGCAAATGCAAGGTTATTAACATTAAGTCTTAACAACGAGGCACAATAAAGGATCGAAATGGTTCAGAATATATTTTGTTCACAGATACACGATTGGTATATTATGGTAGGTATACAGTAACTTGAATATTATAAAGAAGAATGTAAGAACCCACTAACGTCATTCAAGTTCAGATCATTAATTTATTCGTCAATCTAGCAAGATTTAAAAAAAACACCACATTGTTCTTACTTTGCAGCTGATGTAAGGCTTATTCCTTTGATCTTCAAACATATTTAATAATTTTAATATGTTGTTTTATAGGAAATCTTCTATTTACGTTAATTCATTGTTTGAGTAAAATGACGTGATTTGGAATTAGTAAAAAATGTATTAGGGTTCACACAACTTCACAATATAAACAGAAAATCCCGAATCCCGAATTGTCGTTAATCATGTTTTACAGCTTAAGAATGAATTTTCTTAAGAAAAAGTCTATCAAAAAGGCAGTCTAGCCATCTACAACCCAAACGTTCAGATAACTCTACAATTTTTGTTTACAACGATTTTTTTCGAAGGTGGGTTCTAAAAATATAACCGATTCAAATTATATAAGGGCATAACCCACCCCCAAAAAACAAAAAAAAATTACAAAAAAAATCAGTTTAGAATGGTTAATTTTAATAATCTTCTTGGAAATAGTATTGTCCACATACTTTTTGTACAATTCATGGGATGATATCTATTAAACAATATCTGTATTTATAAGAGTACATTTTTATGGGTGAAGAAATGTAATAAATAAAAGAATCAAGGAAGAATTAAAGTCTCGACATGTTCGCTGTTAATAAAACCAATCTTAAAATTTGCCAATCTTTAAAATGATTTTGTTTTAACTGAAAGGATATTTAAATTTGTCGTTGTCCGGCTGCGATGTACGCACTGAACACTTTTCGGAAATTGGTCCGGAGTGTCTTGGATGGGATAAACTGTGGCTGAAGCGAGCGCCAGTATCGCTGGTTCTCGACAGCCCTGCTCCGTGCTCGGTCATTGAAGTGATCTCTTGTTGCATCCGTTACCTAAAAAGCACATTGCAATAATGACAATAATTTATTGTCTGTTTATACAACGCACGTATTATTAATGCTTGGAGGCTACATCATCTTTAACCTACTCATTGGACCAATCTGAGCTCCCTGTAGACCAACCCAGGAACAGAATTGGAAGCCATTTTGGGTACCGCGACTGGTCGCGCGCACGTCGTACGCGTTCTTTAAGACGACGCGCGCAAATTGGCAACCCTATTGGTCGAAAGAGCCCGGAGTGCGTGCGTACTATGTGAGCGCTAAACGCGCAAGCCTGGTGCATGCTACCAAAGCTCGGAAAATGTCTGCCCTTGGATTAGTTTATAAGGAGTACATTTACAGCTCGATGCTGTCATTTCGGCGCCAACCACCTCACAGGTATAGTACACAAACCCCCAACGCACAGACTATGGCCATTTTCTAAACTCCAGGTTCGTCACCGTTGTGCTTTCGTTAATACAGTTTGGCAATTGCGATGGAGACAAAGATGGAGCTTGAAGCTGGGGTTTGGAAAATGGCCTTTGAGTTCACTGAGCCATACAATGAGGCCACGGCCGGCACTCCACGTAATGAGGAACGAAATGCAGAAACCTCCAAGTAATAGACAGCGATAAAAGGCTGGAAGCTCCTTCGCAAATTACAATAATAACCTACATTATATTGTGCGCTCTCGCGTGAGCATTTTTGTGCCGTCTCTCTCTCTCTCTTTTGTTGTAATTTCTTCATGAATGCACCATTATAATAAAGAATATATTAATAACGAATCTCTATGGCAACCATTGTTTTCTTTTGATCGCAAAATACGTCCTTATATACGTCTGAATATAGTATTTCAGGGATAAAAGGATTTTGACAATTATAGACAATAAAAAGCCAATAGAGTCTATAGGCCTATTAGTGTTTTTCTTTTGTGGGCAAAATGGGCTCCTTGACTTATTATTACTTTATCTTTCGCAACAAAATCACCGTTTCCATTCGTTTTCAATGGCAATAAAAAGATAACATTCTCACGAAATCTGGTTGTACACACAAAAGTGTATTATGTGTTTTTGGAAATGTCGCTATGCAACGTTTTTCGGCAATTTAAACATTGTTGTGTACCAATATAACAGGGTTGCTCACAACAACACGGACAAGTATACTCTGAGACCCAACACTAAATACCAGTATGCCAATGGATGGAGAATCATTTTCTATATAGAAGACAAATTACACCAAGAAATCCCAATTCGATCCAGTAAAACTACAAGAAATCTTGGATTTTGTTTTCTCCCAGAGAGATTATCCATCTATAATTGTATAGGTATAGGTGTAGGCCTCAGGGTGCAGGGAGTACAATGTCTGTTTTTATGGGCCACCCTCAGTCAATCACTGTAAGCACCCACAGTGGCCACACCCCTTTCCCCTTCATTGTTTTACCCGTTTTACCCGTTTTCTTATAGATGCAAAGTCTTCCATGGTGAGTACAGATTTCCTCTTCGGTAGCCTGGCAGCAATACTCTTCACGTGAGGTTTGACCCAACCAAGACGGGGCTGGAAGACAGGCTCTACGTGTGTGTTTTTGTTTTTGAGTGAGTTTCGCACGGTCTAAAAGGAAGCAAAACATGACTGTTTTCCATCATTCATCTAAAAAGTTATGCTTATTTCGTGTATTTTCTCTCGCCGCTGAGAAGACAGCTCCTTACAGACGAGAGACTAAGGGCCAATTTCATGGAGCTGCTAAGCACAAACATTTGCTTAACGTAAACATTTTCCTAAAAAAAAACCAGGGTTACAGACCAAATTTGTAGGAGATGAATATTGTTTGTGATTGATATTCAGCTGGTTTTTAAAATGGAGTTTTAGCGGCAGGTAACTTGTTTTCTTGAGCAAGACTTTTGTTGTGCTAAGCAAATGTTTGTGCTTATCAGCTCCATGAAATTGGCCCCCAAAACAGTAATTTAAAATCTTGCAACTGAAGACGCCATGTTCGTATAAAGGTTTCATCATCATCCAATGAACCGTTTAGAAGAAATTTAGTTTGTTTTGATTTTGAGGCTTCTCTCGTGTATTTAGAATTCACCTAATTTGAACCTTCCGGTAGCCCCGGATGTAAAGGTCAAGTAACTTTACGTAACGCGACAACAGTTTATTGGGTATCTTTCATTCCCTGCCTGATTCCGTGGGTTTTCCCCCAAGATATTCTCGTAGGGTTTTTATCTCAGATTCGCCGCGCCAGCTAATCAATAACTATTGCCTTGGCGAATGGCTACCATCTACCTTGCTCTGGCCTTCACCGTCTTCCGTTTTCATGGCAATGTCGCCGTCGTTAGAGGGCGGGAGATGCACAGTTAATCTTATTTTGCCGGTACAGCGACGATGTTCCTTGTTCAGCTGGTCCGCCGGCTCTTTCTTCTTCACAGTACATGTAGTAGGTCCGGTCAAGAATATGCGAAGAGGTTGCGCGTACGGGCTCTTCAAATCGTTTCCTAAATGTATTTTTGAAAGAAAAGAAGAGAAACAAAGAAAACAAAGGGGCTTTTCACGATTGAATATAACTTTATACATGTTAATGAATAGTACAAATTGAGCCCCCATTGTTAATACGACTACATCAGCTGCATCGTGCCCGTGCCGTAAGTTTTGGCCAAGTTACCTTGGTTACTAGCCTGCAGCTTCTCCAAATGTCTCGCCAGTTGTTTTTCAGTCAGACCAATTAGTCTGGCTCCAGCCGCATAGTGCATGACCACGTGGGGCGTATTCACACGCCGGTACTTGTTTTTGTAATACCTAACAACAATGAACAGAAAGACGATATAGTTAATTTGCTTAAAAGAAAGATAATATATTGCGCAATGCGTTTTGAATTTGATCCACATTAAGATTGTTCAACTGTTGTTGAATACCTGAAACAACAACAATAAACAGAAAGACGATATAGTTAATTTGCTTAAAAGAAAAATAACATATTGCGCAATGAGTTGGAAATCAATGCCCAAGTTTGGACGAGGACCAGAGATATTTCTCAGAGTACGCCATTTTGAAAACCAAAGCGAGGCAAAATATAAAAACAAACATGGCGGCTTAAAATATTTTGTACGGTGGCGAAAATCCTTCTCCAAAATGCAACGCGACGTGACCTACATAATGTGGATTTGTGTTTCGGGACGAATTTTGATCTACCATGCATACATTAAGACTGTTCAACTGTTGTATCTTTGCGAGAGTCACTCTTCGCCAAATATCTTTTTCATATGCTCTGATTGTGTGCCAAATGTTATGTTTGTATCAACAAGTGAACAACTATATCACATTTGGCCCCAATTTTCCCGACTATTATGATTATTGATTATTGTTTATACAAACCCAACAATTTCATCCATGGCTTTAAGAGCAGACGACCTCATGAATTGTGTGAGTGCATCAAAGAGAATGTGACCTCTGCCAGCGGCTGGGAGAACGGGACCTTCATGCTTGGAGGCTAATGGTCAAGAACAAGACGGTACGTAGCCCTGTTAGTCATGCTACAATTTTACTTATTAGTATATAGGCCATCAGCCACACCCCTCGAAAAATTGACCGCAGAGGTCACCACTCTTATGAGGAACATTGAAGTAAGGCCTGGAGATTAGGTAATGCCAATTATCACATGTAATTTAATCAATATTTTGTCCTGATTATTCAGATTGTAACCATACCTCAATTATTACTTCACTGATTTACATCGTCATTGGAAAACTTACCAAACATTTCCAGAAACTTTTCGGTATTGGTCATCATGTTCAAGAATTCCTCAAAGTCAATTTCACCACTACCTGTAAACATGAGCAATGAGAAAGGAACGAATCGATACTTAGAATGGAAATCAGATTAAGATCAAAAATCGTGTTGAAAGAATTTTCGTCCGAATCAAAGGAATGTCCACACTACGTATGTAACTATGGTGGCCCTGGAGGGACATAAACAGTCGTGAAATTATTCGCCACTAGTCGTGAATTATTTTATTCACGACTGGTCGTGAATATATTTGCGACTAGTCGTGAATTAATTCGCGACTAGCCCCAAATATTTTTGCGACTGGTCGTGAATATTTTTGTGACTAGTCGTGAATAATTTCACGACTAGTCGCTAAAAACTAGTCATGATTTTTTTCGCGACCAGTCGCGAATAAATTGACGACTAGTCGTGAATTATTTTCACGACTGTTTATGTCCCTCCAGGGCCACCATAATGTAACGCTAAATCTGAACGTGTGTGAGTTTAAAAATAAAAATTTATTAGGGTTCCCGATTGAGAATAGTTCCCAAATGAGAGTACAAACAAAAGGAGATGGGTATGGGGTCCCCGATTAGGGGTGTTTTGATATACCTGTCTGTGTTTGTGTGCAGTTTGAAGTTTGCTGTTGTACCAGCATTAACGACGTACAACTTACCATCCTTATCTATTGCTTGCAAAACCTCCTTAATCTCCTCAACAGAAAGATGGATGTCTACGGAACTCAATGCTATCGTTAACTCCTCTGCACTGATGGTGCCACCACCATTACTGTCGAACAAGTCAAATGCCTCCTTGAAAGCTATAGCCAAAAAGGATATTAAGATATTATACGGCGCCCAAAAAGGAGGAATATCAGATTGAAGATACGTATTTGGTGGAATAGGTAAACTACTGTCGTAAAGGTAAATTGTGTCTAAAAGCTGACGATGAAAAATTAAACCGGCCAGTTATACGATTTTTATGAAAAGAAAAATAAGACACGTATACATGTAAATAAAAAAACACAAAACACAAAAACACAAGAAATTTAAATCAAGTTAAAACGTGGCTTCGATTAACTTTATACTAACAAACAATGTGAATACAACGGCTATTTGGAAAAGGCTCATACTGAGTAAAATTGAAACGCGAATAATTACCCTTTATGAAAGTTCGTATATATATTTTCCATCACACTTTTCTGTGATGTAGAACCGCCGACCAACGCCCTAACGCAAAACTCCCGCTAAAACACTAAGTTTAAACAAAAACAAGTTTGAACCCAGAAAATTACTGGAGTAGGGTCTGAACCACGACCTCCGAACTAATGTGACACGAACCATCTTTCTGTTCGTCTGTAAGGGCGGGCTCTGGTTCTTTTGTCTTTGGTGCCGTACTAGCTCGACGAGTCTGTGCGTGTGGTACGGGGTTCGTGAACGCTTGTGTGGGTGGGGCTGGCATGGTGGTGTTACGTCGCACGCTCATTCGCCTCTGTTGATTAGCATTGGTAGAAAACTCGGGTTGTGTAGTCGGGCGACGAACCTAGCAATCAGCAACAATTAAGCCTTTTGGAAACATTGGTTTTTCCTATTGTTTTTGTACTTATAACTTAGCCTACCCCATACTTTGTATACAAAAATCATTTTGGAGACCTATTTAGTCCTTATTTCTACTGTTTCCATGTTTCCACAGGGTAGCGAATACTGGGGCACCTTTTAAATATCCTTTCAAAATGTGTGATATTTTATTGGATTTATTGAATATGATTCTATTTTTATTGACATTTTAATTAGCATTATACCTTGGTTTATTTCATGCTCAACCAAAATCAATCAAAAATCCAATTATACGAGAATAATGTAAAACAAATTAAATTAAAAAAAGACCAAGAAGATTAGATTACAAAAACAAACGATACAGAAATAAATAAGGACTGGTAACTACAAAGTAGTATATGCAGTTCCCCGCTCCATCGACTTTCTTTGTTAATTACTTGGTAATGTGTAAATCATTATTGCACCTACGCAGTTTCTCTTTGTGGTTTATAAATATTTGGGATGTGAGGTTAAGAAAATGACAAACTTGTAAGTTGATGCTTCCTCGCTTCTTGCGTGTGTTACCGGTCGATTTCCCCTCGTCTTGCTTAGCAGGTGTAGCACTTCGCGTCTGCCGATCAGACGGTGCGGGCCCATCCCTTTGCTCCGAGCGTCTTCTGCCGAGCAGCCGCGGGTTGGACAGTTTAGGTCGGCTCCTCGTCTTACTCGTTGTTTCTTGATCTTCAGGAATCTCCTCAATATCACTCGGTCGCCGCCCTCTACCCGATTCTAAGGTGTTCTGGATATCGCTTGTGTGAATGTAGACCTCCCCTTCTTGTGTTAATGAGGCATTCTCCATTATTTTTTTTCTCAGAATTTACGGACTTAAATATCACAAAAAACATGACAGCATTACTGATGATGTAACATCATAACCCCATCCCCGAATAAGCCATGCGCCCCGTGCAGGTCCTAGTGCAAGACTATAGTATTAACCAAACCATTTGTAAGGGTTTTAATGTTGTGCATTGATTGATGCCACCATAGCAACGAGTGACTTTGGCGCGTTAATCCAGTGTGCAAGTGTGACGTCACTTCATGCTTGAACCATGAGTGTGCAACAATGGAAACGCGCTACTGGCGCGTGCGCGTCTAGCCAATGAGCGCTAGTACTACTAGTTAAGCGAGCAAGTTCGGGCGCGAACTAAGGTTAACCATTAAAACCAGACCCGGATCCCGGGGCACGGTTCGCGCTGGTTATCAATAGGCTTTTTCTATAAGAAAACATGAAGAGAACCAGTGACGTGGAAAAAGTGATGGCATACGGTCGGCGGGAAAGGAAGTAACGTTAAGTGAACATCTGGTAATGGTATTTTTTCATGTTTTTGGACCAACATGACTAACGTTATGACTTATCCTATGCGCGACAGAACATCGCCACTACCCGTCTCATTCGCAATTTAAACAATGTCATGTTCGACTTGAGCGTCTCGAACGAACTGCATTTGCGCATGTGCGTCGCGGTAAGCAGAGGCTGACTATTACTCAATAGTCGAACTATAGAGGGCGCCCAAACTTGCTTATGCGTGCGCCATCGATTATGACGTGCCCTTAATTTACGAGCCAGATCGCCGATTTTATTAAACGACTGTTCTCGTCCTGTGCATATACGACCGTTGCTGTGCAGTACGTGCATAACACGTAATTATGTATTAAGTCATAAAACAGCCGTTGGGTACAGTGTTCCCGGATTCCCGCGAAAAGTTTAGATTACCGCGCGTCCCCGGCCCACAATCAGCTGCGTGTGTAATTTCTGTAATGGAATGAATGTGTAACTTACGTACGTTAGCCTTTAAAAGAGATTGTGAATATCCGCCGATTTTGTTGCTGTTAAACGTTAAGTTGATAGGTAGCACTAGCATACAGACACCTGAAGAAATCCTGTGAAATCATCCTCAAAATCGTGGTAAGTTTTCAAGTGGTGTGTGTGCCACAGTGGCACTAGTGTTAACCCGCGCATAGACATGGAGAAAAAAGAAAGAAAAGAAATAAACTCCTTGTCTATGGTTAACCGGTACCCGTGTTATTCCATGGAGGAATTACCGTAGGCGTAGCGTGGGTCTAGTCGTTGTGTACTAGCAGTAGCACGTTGTCCATCGTCCATGCTGTTGCTGGTATGATGATAAATGACTGGTCATTGCTGGGACGGGTGTCCCAACAAAATGTGCAAGTTAAATGCGTCATTTTACTCACAAAATATTCAGCATTTGCTATTGATGTTTGTATGAGCTTCAACTTCAAGATAACTAAATTAGTATTCAAATGCCGTTTGTTTTACCCTATCTTCTATTGTCAATTCAAAGATTATAGTTGATTAAGATTTATTTTAGGCCTACTTCCGGTCTTCCTGTTCATGTTTGCAGGTCTCTGCCAAGGCGTTGAAATGCCTGTAAAAACAAGACAACAACAGGTACAGACTCCACTACCATTCAAGTGCCGGAAGACTCGCAACAGTAGCAAGACTCATCGAAGCAAATCTCAGGAAAGATGCCCAATGACTGAATTACCGAAGTCGACTTGCAGAACCATTAGACAAAGTCATAGAGATGAGGATGCAGGGCATGTACTGCCAGTCTCAGAGACAGAGGAGGCATCGTCTCCAAAGTGCGTTAGAAGTATGTTACCACGTCGTTATTCAGCAAGTCGGACAGATCACATCATCCTTCAATCGTCTCCAAGGAAAAGGATGTTATTGCAAGGTAAACTTATAAATTTGTAGTCCTACAAGCTACATAAATAAAGTCTAAATAAATATATTAACCCAAAATAACTCCCTGCTGCCTCTGTTGGGTAATGGACAGAATCTTAAAATACATCAGTCGATTTTCTTTTTTTACATGGGCTAACCACTGAAGTGTTGTTTAATGTTGATGGACTTGCTACACATGCCATATCATATGACAACACTAGCCTAGTACTGGATCCTACAAATCGATAACAAATTTCTTTTTTGACTCTCCATACCATAGACTTTGTACACAAACCACTGTAGCGGTGTCTTTTTAGTTCTTTCCGAAATAAAACCTGCTAGTTTGTTGTAAAAGTTTGCAAAAACTGATGTTCATAAATAGTCTAAATAAATATATTAACCCATCCTAACTCCCTGCTGCCTCTGTTGGGTAATGGACAGAATCTACCAAAATACATCAGTCGATTTTCTTTTTTTACATGGGCTAACCACTGAAGTGTTGTTTAATGTTGATGGACTTGCTACACATGCCATATCATATGACAACACTAGCCCAGTACTGGATCCTACAAATCGATAACAATTTTTTTTTTTGACTCTCCATAGACTTTGTACACAAACCACTGTAGCGGTGTCTTTTTAGTTCTTTCCGAAATAAAACCTGCTAGTTTGTTCTAAAAGTTTGCAAAAACTGATGTTTACTGTAGGTATACTTTTTAACTTTGCCTGAACAGAAGTCTCGACAAACGACGAACGGCCACTGACGCCATGCTGCAGTCCCCGAAAGTTGAAGAAAGAAAACATTCCTGTATGTCAAGACAATTCCGTCAGTGTTGACTCGAAATCACCAAACTTGTGCTTGCATAATGTTAAGACTACGCCTCGTAAAGGCGCATGTAGGAGGTTGGAGAGTAACTCATCACCTCAAAGAAATGGAAAGGAAGATACGGTCGACAAAGTGACATCACCAGTGGTAAAGAGAACTCAGAAGAAGACAGTTACTCCTCTGAAGCTCGAAAGACATGCAGGTAGGTGTCTTCTCATAGGTGTCTTTTGAGGAAAAAAATTGAATCATGTGATCTTAGTTATATCGTTAACACAATTCCTCTTCCTCTGGGATATTTTGGAGGATTTTGGCGAATTGAGGCTAAATGGTAAAAAGTGTTGGTTGGAGACACTTGGACAGTCCTTGCAGGAGATTTGAAAAGAGGAATAAACTGTCGACCTGAAAGACGTCTTATTTGGCTAACTATTTCAATTTTTCAGGAGAATGCTACAAGAAGACCAAACAAGCCCTGCACACAGCCCTGCCAGACCGTCTGCTGTGTCGAGATAAGGAACTCGGAATAATGACGTCATTCTTGACGAATCATGTGACCAAGAATCAAGCTGGTAGTCTGTATATTTCTGGAGCACCAGGGACCGGCAAGACAGCATGTCTGTCTCAAGTCTTAAAGACACAAAAGGTAATAATTACATTCGCTTTGGACTATTTTAATTTGTGGCAAAATGAGATGAAACTGACCAGAGGTTAAAAATGAGGGTTTTCAGGTAAAGATTTTGTTTGGTTTTTTGTATTCAGAAATTAATGAGCAAAGCCCGGGTCGTATTTGTGAACTGCATGTCTGTCCGACACAGTCAAGGAATCTATGGGAAGATTTTGGAGGAAGTTCTCGGCAGCCAACAAGGCAAGACAAGTGCTAAGGAAGCATCAAGACGACTACAGAAGGCATTCACGTCAACAGGACCCATGGTGTAAGTTGAAGTCTTGGTATTAAAACTAAATTTTGCCTTTATACCTAAAAGTTTCTCGTAACTATAAAATCAACAGTGTTCTGTTTAAATTCAATGTTATTGAATGTGATTTGAATTGTATAGATAAATAAACAAGATATTCCGGACATTAGTTACAATGATTAGAACTCCTTATTCCAAACATCAACCAGACAGGAGTATCAAACGCAAACACGATGAAGAAAAAAGTCGAGACTTGTGAACATGTTAAAGGGTTACTTGACTTTACTGATGTTTCTATCTTGCAACAGAGTGCTAGTGTTGGACGAGATTGACCATCTGGACAGCAAGGGACAGGAGGTACTGTACACCATGTTCGAGTGGCCGTCACTACCCAAGTCAAGACTTCTACTTATTGGTGGGTTTACAAAACTTCACATTACAGCCAACTCTCGTTCATACAAATTCTGTTACAACAAAAGTCTGGTTAAAGTTCGCGTCGGACCAGTTCGCGTCGGACCAGTTCGCGTCGGACCAGTTCGCGTCGGACCAGTTCGCGTCGGACCAGTTCGCGTCGGACCAGTTCGCGTCGGACCAGTTCGCGTCGGACCAGTTCGCGTCGGACCAGTTCGCGTCGGACCAGTTCGCGTCGGACCAGTTCGCGTCGGACCAGTTCGCGTCGGACCAGTTCGCGTCGGAGGACGTGTATATGCAAAGTTTCTCCGGAATTCAAAACAAATGACGGATAAACACATCACAAGTAAGGCCGGATATATCTGTCAGCGTCCGGCTCGCAGTGAGCAATGCCGGAAATATTAGGGTGTACTACTGCTACCCACAGATGCCGGCCTGAACCCGTCTCAGATCAAGGTTCGTGAAAAACAATCTCGCGCCAGGGTCCATTCAATAATCCCGGCGCGAACTGGTTAAGGCTAATGTACCAGTATTTAACTGAATGAATTTAAAGTTTGTCAGCATGAGAAAAGTAGAGAGAAAAGTTGATGTGTGCTATTAATGTGTGCCATGTTAGAGGACTCTACTCCATGTATGAACCTCGGTGCGTCACACGGTCTTGTGTTCATTTGTGAAATTGTTGTTGAGTGTACAGCTAAACATCGTTTGTTTCATTGATATTGACAGGTGTCGCCAACGCACTGGACTTGACGGACAGGATTCTACCGCGACTTCAAGCTCGTCCCAAGTGCAAACCCGAGTTAATGAATTTCTCGCCATATTCAAAGGATCAGATTGCTGCAATATTATTGGACAGGGTACAAAATGTGAGTGACAACTGAGCTGACACAGTATAAACAAATTGTTCCAAAACAAGTCAAAATTTCACAAATTTTCGACGGTTGAGGTAGTGCCGATGACATTCCGAAGCAGTACAGGCTAAATATGAACATTGTCTGGTAGGCCTACAGACTACCAACTCGGCACAATGCATCCTCCAAAATCAACCGGCACTTTTTTCGTCAATCCTCCAAAATTCTCCAAAACCGCTTGGAGGATTTTGGAGGATTAAGGAGGGTTAGGGTTAATAGCAGATACAGGCCGTTGTACTGTGTGATTCCTATTGCTTGATACATCATCTTACTTGCTTCAATGTTGGAGTAATCAGTTGTTTTTCTATTTTGATTTATAGAATTCGGGGGAGAATGTTGTAGAGCCATTAGCATTGCAGCTCTGTGCACGGAAGGTAGCCGCAGTAGCCGGTGACATCAGAAAAGCACTCGACGTTTGTAGGTAAGTCAAGAAAGTCCAATCGATCGTAAGGTTATATTTTTCTCAGATATGATTAAATGTGGAAGCTGCAGGTGCTCTTGACAAGCTACTGTCAACTCTCATCTCAGTCAAGTGAATGTCTGTTGTAGTTTTATTAACTCTTTCCGACAATGAAACAATTGGGAGGAAGAAGATGAAACCAAGGATTCCTCAAAAGCGCCAAAGGCACTGTAGCTCACAAGCCTGAAAAAACCCTGCAGAGAGAAGACAATGAGAAGAATAGTTGCTTGACTAGCTTGGGCAACACAGAAGGCACTGGTTGGGTTAAGCTCCTCTTCTTTCGTATGGACCGAAGTCCGGATTGACAGCTTTAGTTCAAGAGGTCGTTTTTCTCTTAACCGGATCACCACGAGCAGGTAGCTGTCTTGATCCTCTAGAAACACTGGGGCAAACCCCTTCTCTTAGCGATAAGTTTTTCTGGGTTCTTTTATGTGCATTACACAACACACGGGACCTCCAGCTTTACGTCCCATCCGAAGTGGTTTAATTGCCTTGCTTAAGGACACACGTGTCGACACCGGGACTCGAACTCGCGCTCTGCGGAACAGAAAACCTGGTTCTTCACCGCCCGGCCACGACACTCCATAAAGTCGAAAGATTTATTTTCGTTGGCAATATTTATTCATATTGAACCGGTTTTCTTTTTAGGCGTGCCGTTGAGATAGTTGAATGTGATGCCAAGAGCCAGCTTCGATTTGGCCGCAGGTCGCCAGGTAAGAGAGCAACTGAACATGTAACCACAGCTTAACCAGTTACAATCCTTGCCTTAAAAACTGCAAATCATAAAGTCTCATTTCTGGCTACCTAATTGTATGATGGCTTTATTCTTAACCAGATCATATCGGATACCGTTTATGTACATGCACAGTTTTCCCGAAACTTTTAACGTTAACCGATAAATACGTCACGAGCAAGGCCAGAAATATGTCAGCGACCGGCTTACAGCAAGCGAGGCTTGAAATCTCAGGGTGTGCTACCCACAGATGCCGGCTTGAACTCGTCTCGGATCGCGGTTTGTGGAAAACGCCTCGTCCCGGTCAATTTTAAAATAATCCCGGTGCCAACTGGTTAATACCCTATGTTTGGCTATTTTGTTTATTATAGATTTGTTTCCCACAAACATTTCTAATTTGTATTGACAGAAAAGCTTAAATTATGTTTACATTTTTAGTCAAAAGTCCTGGACAATTCTCGAGTACGACAATGAGCAGTTCACCCACCTTGAAGAAAGTTGGTCTGAAGCAAGTGTCCAGTGTGATATCGGAGGTGTACGGGTCGCGTCTTACCACCAACTCCAGCCAATCGCAGACGTTCCCTCTACAGCAGAAACTGATGATATGCACCGTGCTTATGATGGTGCGAGGCGGCAAATTCAAGGAAATTGCTCTAGGCAAGGTAGGTACCCTCAAGATACGTACGCCGTTGAAGGATTGGGTATTTATTTTTGCTGGTTCAGAGCTATGAAAACCTAGGTTTTTTTTTTTACCTTACTTACAGACTGACTGACCCACTTGTGACTCAGACTGACTCGCTTGTGACTCAGACAAACTAACTCATTTGTGACTCGGACAAACTAACTCATTTGTGACTCGGACAAACTAACTCATTTGTGACTCAGACAAACTAACTCATTTGTGACGCAGACGGACTGAATAACTAGTGACTCAGATTGACCGACTCACTCAAACCGACTGACTCGCAACTCGACTTACTGACTCACAACTCTGACTAACTGACTGACTCACTCACTTGTTACTCGAACTGAGTGAATCACTTGTGACTCGGACAGACTGACTCGCAACTCGGACTGACTGACTTGCGACTCGAACTGACTCACTTGCGACTCGAACTGACTCACTAATGACTCAGACTGACTCACTCACTAGTGACTCTGACTGAATCACTTACTGGCAAGTCTGACTGACTGACTAACCGACTGACTCACTTGCGACTGACTGACTCACTTGCGACTGACTGACTCACTTGTGACTCAGACTGACTCACTTGTTACTCAGACTGACTCACTAGTGACTCATACTGACTCACTAGTGACTCAGATTGACTCACTAGTGACTCAGATTGACTTACTATTGACTCAGACTCATTCCCTTTCACTATAACCTGCCTGTCCCATTCAATTTAACCTAAAAGTTGTTGTAGTTTGTATTAGTAAAGACTCAAGTATACAAGTATTATTGCCAAAAATTATTTAAAGAAATTGTACTTGTTTTTTCTTCCAGTGTCATGAAACGTACAGCAAACTGTGCAAGGATAGACAGGTACCCGCTGTGGATCAGTCTGAATTCCTGTCTCTTTGTCAATTGGTTGAAAGCAGAGGAGTGATTGGGCTCAAGTTCTCCAAAGACACGAGACAGTCCAAGGTATATATACTGTACCATCACGGATGTTTATATTTGCTTTGGTTATTCGTTCATAACCACTGCTTAAAGAAGATGCTGGGAGTGATCTTTTTGTAGGATGCATGATGTCATTTCTTCGAGATCTCATTGCATAAAATGTTTGTTAACATTAGGGCAGGACTATATTTTCGCACGTGCTTGACTCATGCACGCTGAATGTACGTTCAGTGATTAAGGCAGTAAGCTACCCACAATGCTTTCCTTGCCTATGTTTCCTTGACAACATTTTGTAAAGCGGATCAGCTATTCCTAGCGCCCTGTGGGGGCTGAGGGTACAAGCGAATGTTGTTAGGGGAACATCCATTATTGAAGAGCCACCATTTGAATTATTTTCTTGTTTTTCGTTGTTATTAAACAGTGCCATTATTTTTGGATTACTGTTACTGTTTTGCGATACAACCTGTGAATAGAAAAGTTTCTGCAATATTTGAAAAGGCCTTTTTTGTTGACACTTTCTTAAATTTGTCTACACCATCTCCAGATCAGCCTTAAGATGAATGAGAATGAAGTGGAGCTAGCTCTCCAAGACAAAGTTCTCTTGTCATCCATCTTGCAAGGTGGTGTTCCGGCCAAGAAGAGGTAATTTAACTCCAAACAGTGGTCTTCAAACTCTAGTCAGCTGGTCTATGGATAAGATTCTCCCCGCATCCGTTAAGATGATGTATTCGTCGAGTTGTCGCACTCCAGCAATAGTTTTCAATCTCAGTCGACCGGTCCATCAACAAGATTGTCCATTATTTTGTTCTTTTATTCAAGATGTTATTCAAGATGTTATTCAAGATGTTGGCACACTCCGGCTGCACAATGTAAAACAAAGATTTGTAAGATCTAATGGAGATACTGCAAATTCGACGATAATTTCATAAGAGATAAATCGGATTATATGTCTAAATATGTGGACCGTTGGTGATATTCCTAAGATTTTTAATATAACATTATGGCTCAATTCATCACAAGAATTTTTAATCTTTGGAAAGAATGTAGTATCCCGACGCCACCTCAGCGGCCTAACAAAATTAGAAATAATGGTTCAGTCCAAGACTGGCGTCGGGTTGCAACATTCTTACCCATTAAGTTATTAAATAACACATTTTTAAACGTAATTTTTAAAAGTCTGATAGTAATTTTAGGCAGTAACATTGCAAAAAGTGAGTCTTCCCCATTCAAAAGTAATTATTAAACTAATTGAAGTAAATAAATTCTAATGGACTGATGAAAAAGTTATAACCAAATTTAAATGCTGGCAGTATTTTAGCTCGAGTGTAAACTCCATCTCACAATGCTCTGAGATTCTCATGTAGCGCTGGAGAATGAACGTATATTTACATCCGGGAACGAAAACGACAAACAAAATATTCCTTTTATGATATCTTTTCTCAAAACACAGAATAACAGTTATTAAAAATATGAAAAATATTGATGATTTTGGTGCCACTTCACAAGAAACGTTCGTCCACCCTGCAGTTTTTGTAGTCGCGTGGAGCCTGGATTTAAATAAATATATATGTACCTTGTCTTCAGCACTACCTGCGAATCTCCCGATGTCGAGCATTGTAAGCTGGAATTACTCAAGCTAGCAATATTTAAGTTTTCTTTTTTACTGTTTATAATGATTGGCATAGTGTCATATTAGTGTCATTTTTAAAGTCACTGTTTAAAATATGTCTTGTTATATTTTAGGGCCACAATTGAGTTGTTTTGTTTTTAATTACATTTTTAATAATTTGTTTGTTCCAATTAAATCAATGCATATAATGTAAATAACAATAACATTGAATTGTCGGTGCAATAATTATTTGAAAAATATGTAATTGCTTACATAAGTGTGCCACAAAAGCAGGGAAATAACTACATTTACTTGAGATCGTATGCCATTTTGGTTGAAACAATGCTTTTACGGTACCCCCTTCTATAATATACGGCTCCTCCCCTTCCTCCTTAACCAATTCACATATAGAGGGCGCTATTGATACAGATTCATGAACAGAAAATTACCAGGTTTGACACCCTGACTTGATAATGTATTAAATGATCGTGTAAGAGAACAAGGGGTCTGGTTAAAATCGCACGTGCATCGACTGTACAATGTACATGTACACTGTACATGTGTGTACATCAGACGCTACCGTTACAGACAGAAAAACAGGTGCCCATAATAAATTCCACATTGTGCCTAACGTAAGTTGAAGGCTTACTTGTAAGTTGTAACCTATAACACGCATGCCATGGACAAGTACAAACTAAGTGGATCGGGCATTTTCAAGGGTTTACCCTGTGCCATTGTTTTAGAAACTTTATTTTGTAGGCCTACCAAAAAAGTAACTAAAGCAATCCGAATTTGCATGTACAGTATTAGTTCTGATTCGGTTCAAAGAAACACTCACTGAACATGTTCAGTGCCGTTATACCATTTGTATCCCATGCTTTGTAGTTGTAGTTTTGGGAAATTACCCAAGTAATTTTATCAATAAGTTCTGATAATTTGTCACTACTACTACTACTGGTTGAAGGTACAGTAGAACAATGGCAGCTCTGTCATCCAGTAAAGATGAGGACCTTCAAGATATATCAGAGAGATGTCTTCAACAAATCAAGCAGTGGCCGAAGATCATGGAATTACTAGGCGAGGACAAAATACCGTCCGCACAAGTACGTATTATGTCTATAACTGGTTTCTCAACGTTTAAACTCTCCTAACTTTTAAAAAAAAAATTTGCCTCGATACTTTCTCTTTATACTTGCACTTTAACAAGTTTGCGCAGGGATTATTTTAACAATGACCGGGCCCAGGCGCAGGATTGTTCATCACAAACCTCGATCCAAAACTGTGTTCAAGCTGCCATCTGTAGGTATCACACCCCGATATTTTCTAGTAACTAGCTCATTTGAATAGATGGTGATTTGAACTGGAACTAGAGAACTTGTGATGGACTTGCAGGGACTTAAATAATACATGTTCTATTTTAATAAAGGAATTTGTCAGACAAAAAGACAATTTGTCGGACCTTAAATCATACAATGTGATTGGTCAATTTTTAAGGGGTGTGGCCTAGATTGATTTATCAACATTATATATTACCCTTCATCTACAGGATTTTTAACGGTTTCACACATTGCACTGAGTAGTGACTTCCCAGTAAGAGGGTAAAAACTTGTTATTTTGTATGCATAATGAGTGTCTACCACCGGCCTGTTCTCTAATATCTTAACATAAATGTGTTTGGCTTTTGTACTTTCAGCTTCTTGAATCATTTGAGACACTGACTGGGATCTTGCAGCATGTCTCGGACGATCTACCAGAACACAACACCACTGCATTGGATATCATACAGAAGATTCTCAATGCCCACATCACCCACGTGTACCATGCCCTGAGCGGAAGTCACCAGAGCTCAGTCATCACGTCGGTCCTGAATCTCTTGGTTGCTATGGTAACCTATAGTCAGCAAGCTGCCCGCGATGTCTTGGCGGCCGTCAATTTCCAACGTGGTGTATTTATGCCACTAGTCAACAGGATCGATTTGAAGGTGCATTCCACAGTGGGATTCGTTGTTTAACATATTTTGCTTACTTAGTTACTAATTGTAGTAAATGCTAAATATTGATTAATTCCTGGACAATGGAATTATGCCCCGAGTTCTACCGGCATCATTGCTGCTGAATAAAGAAAAAATATAAAGCCTGTCAAAACTATTCCATCATGAGAATGCTGAATTTAAATTAAATCATGTCGATGGATTTGACACACTATATTTCCAAAGAAGGTTTTAATTTTTTTTTAATTAACTGCTGAAACATCTATTTGAAATTCTTTAGCGAGTTCGGTACTGTATATTTTCTTGCAGGTCGAGGATGACGTGCGGACTTGCTGCATTCGTCTAGCAATGGCGTTCTTTGTCAGTGGAGATAATAAGCTCATCAAGCAGGTTCTTACACATAAAGGTAAATACTAGTCCATCTTTGGATCCTTTATTTTCCTTAACTTCTTGGTGCCGGGGAGCAGCTATGGCCGCGGAATGTTGTTGTCAGTTGTTCTGTATCTCATTACATGTATTCATGACGGAGAGCCAAATTCTCACTGGTCCATTTACTATCATGTGCCTGCCCTATTTTTGCATGAAAATGACTTTTACACGTTATTTACAAAACTATTATTTACAGCGAAGTATTATTTCATAATACATGTAATTTGGTGGTTTTGTTTTGTTATGCTTGTAAACATTGCCTCTCACTTTTAAAGGTTCTTGTAATTAAATTGGTGGAAGGTAAAACCCAATACTGACGATCACATTTTTTTTCATTCGTTTTAGATTTTCTCAAGAGTTTTTTCAAGAAGCTGGGGCATGACCGAGCCTCCAACATCAAGCTGATCCTTGTGACGTTGACCCAGTATCTAGTTTGCAATCCAGCAGTTACCAAGACTGAGAAGCTTCACATTCTCAACAACTACACCCTGCAACAAGTTGCTGCATTGTACACGTGGAAGGGCACTGCAGACGCTAAGGTAACTCACTCGAGGTTTACCCGAGGTGACCCGAGGTGACCCGAGGTGACCCGAGGTGACCCGAGGTGACCCGAGGTGACCCGAGGTGACCCGAGGTGACCCGAGGTGACCCGAGGTGACCCGAGGTGACCCGAGGTGACCCGAGGTGACCCGAGGTGACCCGAGGTGACCCGAGGTGACCCGAGGTGACCCGAGGTGACCCGAGGTGACCCGAGGTGACCCGAGGTGACCCGAGGTGACCCGAGGTGACCCGAGGTGACCCGAGGTGACCCGAGGTGACCCGAGGTGACCCGAGGTGACCCGAGGTGACCCGAGGTGACCCGAGGTTACCCGAGGTTACCCGAGGTTACCCGAGGTTACCCGAGGTTACCCGAGGTTACCCGAGGTTACCCGAGGTTACCCGAGGTTACCCGAGGTTACCCGAGGTTACCCGAGGTTACCCGAGGTTACCCGAGGTTACCCGAGGTTACCCGAGGTTACCCGAGGTTACCCGAGGTTACCCGAGGTTACCCGAGGTTACCCGAGGTTACCCGAGGTTACCCGAGGTTACCCGAGGTTACCCGAGGTTACCCGAGGTAACTAAAATATCTAAAGAGTGGTACTTGACAACTGTAGGTTCTGATCAGCACGGTGGACTCGACTAATAGCCTCAAATTACTTGTATCTGCATTTCCCCAAGTTATCCCCTATTTAAACCTAGCTGAAGTATTTTAAATGAAAAATAGGAAATGAGAAACTACATATTGAGGTGCACACGCTGCAAATTATGTACTATTTTTTGCAGCATGATGCTGATGTTGATGAAGAATTCCAAGTGTTGGAGATACGTCAACTTTGTCATCAGTTTCTTCTGAAGGTTACTTGTGACCTCAAGCATGGCATCAATTTCTTGGACAACTCTCTCGGGCTGTCGGGAAAGTAAGTTACGCAGACAAACTGTACATTCATGTATTCTTACATTGGGTTCATTCCATGAAGTTGTGACATTTTGCTACACTTCTAGTTGCATGCCGTCTATTGACATTTATTATTTGAATATTTATTCCTGATATTTGTCTTGGATGTTGGACAGAATTGGTCCAATTTTGTAACATTCGAGCATTAGTTTTCAGAGAAGTTTGACATTTGATAACAAATTGACGCCCATGAAATCTAATCGCTTTACCATTTTATTGATTGAAACCCCACATGGCATGCACAGTACCACGTATTTTATAGTCTTAAATTCACACTACTGGTAAATTAACATTTCATCTTCTTTTTATTTGCTATAAAACCTTTGATGGTCCATCTTTTGTTTTTGTTAGGAACTGTAATGCCGTTTTGCTGAAGTTGTTAGTGAGTCTTCATAACCCTACAGAGGATGAGTTGGTTTTAGATCTGGTGGTTAATATTCTTCATACGTGCCCTGATCTGTTAAATCGCTACCTGTCCCAGTGCAAGCTGTCATTTCAGCCCAGGCCGTCGGCAGTATGGGTGGACAACATGAAACTGTTGGAACAGGTAAAATCAACCAGTTTATAATTGTTGGAATAACACCAAGTTGATTTTGTAGACAATATTACAACTATTTTTGGCATTACTATTTTCAGTTTTATACAATTTTATCGAGGCAATGCTACTCTTCACTGAACAAATGCAAGAAATGACGAAAGATTTTTGAGAATTGAGACTGAATAATTTTTTTTAAAGATGGCAATTGGGGGATTGTGTAGGATTGCGGATTGCTCATGGCCAGAAGGCCATAAGAGGTTAGGGTTAATGAAGCGTTGCTACTAGATTTGTTGATTATATATATATTTTTCTTCCAGATATTGACTGGCCAATCTGTGATTCCCGCGGCCTTGGTTCATGCTAAAAACACCTCCACGGGTTACGTGGTACAGCTAGCGATGGCTAGCACCATTCCAGCAGTATTAACCCCAGTCCTTCTATCACAGGCTGTCAAGGTATGTAGCAGATTTGTCTGTATTATTATTATTATTTATTTGCCATTATCAAAACAATACAAAATACAGAACATGATGACAGGAACTTAGAAAGTGAACTCAATCATTGTTATGTTTCCCACAGGCATTCAGTCCAAAATCATAAAACAAAAATTTAAATTAAATTCATTAAAACAAACAGAAAACATACATTAAAAATACACAAGTATAGATAAATACTAAAATACTTTACAAATATATAAAATATAATAATAATTAGTTACTGTTAAAAATTACCAAAATTACTTTAATGAACATTGCCAATTAAAAATTGGAAGGCTAACTTGTACTAACTTGTACTAACTTGTACTAACTATATAAATTAATTTTCCCTTAGCCTACTTTAATACAAATACAATTCTTGTATAAAACAAATAATGAATGTTTCACGTTCGTTGGATGGAATGAATAATTTCATTCGGTGACAGATGGAATGTTGTATTCCACTGTCATCTCATGAAATTATTCTTACCATTGCACTCACAAACATTCATTATTTGTATACTGTGATGATTATTTTGTGTTACAGCATAGCAGCTTGGTCGTCGGGTGCGGTATACTACAGATTATCAGACTCATTCTGAATAGAGCGCATGGGATGATAGAATGGTTCAGTGAGTCTCACCAGACAGTAGTAATATCACAGTATCGGCAAGCACTTATCAAGGTAAGACATTCTTATAAAGAGAAACCATCTAGCTATTATGTCTATATGTGCTGTTCACTTTGAGTTCATAAACAAGTTTGATTGGATCTCCAAAGCTGCGAGTCAACGGAATTGAACGAATTTGTGTTCAGGCCTAGAACATTTACGGGACATTACTAACATGAGCTCCACGGTAAGAATTAGCCTATTGTTCTTAAACAATTGTGAACAATGGAAACGCTTGCCAACGTTCGCCACTGTTCACAACAACCTTTTTGGGACACATCCAATGGAACATTGTTTGCGTAGTTGGCAAACGTTGGCAACGTTTGTGTGAGTGGAACGCACCCCAGACTGGTGTTCGTTACAAACTAATTAACTAATTAACAGAGGGACACTAAACAAAGGTGATTGCTTGATGAGCAGCTCACGCGCAGCTAAAAGCAGAACTTTGTATTTTGCATATTGGTTGTTTTTTCACACGATGTGAAATTTAATTGCATTTAATACGATAATTTTGTGATTACCAAAAGGTCTTGCCTGATCTAGATACCTATGTAAACCTACTTCACAAGACACTGGATAGATCTCTGAATAAGAGTCAGCAGGCTGCCACAAGACACGAACCAAGCAAAGATGAATCAGAAATGGAACATTCTGCTACAGGTAGAGTTAATATAAACAAATGAATCCGTGCAAACATCCTACATATACACACACGTTTGTTTATGGTGTTAATCGAGGAGTTTCCTTTGTTCCTCTCGAAAATTTCCTTTGTTTGTACTTTTTACGACGGCTCTAATTGGTTTTGTACACGAATCTAAATCGAGGACGTCCTCGATTCTAACCCTAACCCCAATTCACCTTCGTGTCGCCAGGCATGTGTCCTCTATTTACACCATAAACAAACGCACGTATGCATCAAAGAGGTGCATGCGATGTTTCCTATGGGTTTGTTTATGGTGTAAATAGAGGACACTTCCTTGACGCCATGTCGGTGAATCAGGGGATAGATGTGTAATCGATTGAGACTCGTGTACAAAACAAATGAGAACCGTCGGGAAAGTACAAACAAAGGAAATTATTGAGAGGAACAAAATAAATTCTCGGTGTACACGATAAACAAATGTAGGTGTACTGTGTGGGCAGGTGTTTGCATTGCATTTAATTGTCCTAATGATTTGCATATCCACTTTTTTAATACCTGCAGAGACTGATATAACCGATAAGAAGAAACAAGATCTCTTGACTGCCTTGTTTGACGTCTTGTCCGCCTACCAGCTAACCATCCCACTGGCCTTCACTCCAACCACCCATGACTTCAGTCGTCTCCCTCATCTGATATTCCACGCCGAGTCTCCTTTGGTGACTGAGGCTATCGAGGGGAGAGCTATGAGATTCCTGCTCGCGTTCCCTGAAGGCAAGCTACGCGGCTTCAAAGAGGTAGGCACTGTTGAATATTATACCAAATGATGAATGTTTGTGAGTGCAATGGTAAGAATAATTTTATGAGGTGTCGGGAATGATCCATTTAATTTCACGAGGCAACGTTTATGTAGTAGGAAGCATCCGCAAGAAGGATATCTTTACATCTAGTAAGCTTTTCAACAGTGTTTTTGGATAGCTGCAAAAAAGTCTTTATTAATATTTGATAACCGTGTCTTCTATTTACCACAGGTGCGAGGTGAAGACAAATCCACCGTACTTTTGCTGCTCAAACAGCTAACGTCAGCCTCAACAAAATCAGATCTGAGTACTTTGAAAATCCGACTACTCAACAAGGTAAATATGGTTTTCACTTTCATTTCACGACTCATTTAGATGGCAGCTCTTTGCATCTTTCCATTACAATCGATCCCCAACCAAAAGTTCAGGGTTCCAACAGTCGTAACAATTCCGCAATTTTGTTACTTTACACGGAGAAATTGAAAGTTGATATTGCAAGAAAACAAACAAAAAGATACTATCACTTGTTAAATCGTGTTCTTGATACTGTAATTTCATTGGTCAAAAACGATCGAAAACGTCCACGTGCCATCAGTATTGGGCCATATCTTGAGATCCTATGAAGCTGGACATGGCATTTTTTTTTTTTTTCAGGATTATTTGTAAACACTCTACTAATCAACACTTCGTAAACACACATTTTCTGAAATTGTAGGAGTTGGGCTAACTTGTTTTTCACCACCCTGTATTCTTCTCCAATTTGTATGGACAGTTCATCCAAGAGACCGGTCTATTTGTCCAGACGGAATGGGAGATTGCCATTTGGTTAGACGTCTTAGCAACCTTCGACGAAGATGAAACCAAGCAACTAGTGGACATCTTTTACAAGTCTCTGACACAAGCCATACGGAATCCATATCCATTCAATGATAAAGTGATCGAGGCTATGCACGCTGCGTATGCTATTCAGCAACATGGACGAGAGGGAGTTATGCACGGTATGGCTTAGCATATTTGCGTATTAACCATGAAGGCTAGTTTATTTTCACATGGGAATAAATAATAATTGTCATGCTTATATAGTGCTTTCTATCATATCGATGATCTCAAAGCGCTTTATATTCTCAAATTATTATCTTATTCATTATAGGCCATGGGCCACGTGGCTGCCCTTGTAGGCACTCAAACGGCCTTGTCCCTCTCGGGTACCCATTTATACTCCTGGGTGGAGAGAGGCAATTGGAGTTAAGTGTCTTGCCCAAGGGCACAAACACCATGCTCCTGGCCGGGTTCGAACCCACGCACCATCGTACATGAGTAGAGCACTGTAACCACTGGGCCATGGCATTCTACTAACGCAAATGCAATTTTAAATTTGACGTCACCGGATTTGGACACTGTTTAAAGAGACTTGGCACTTTGTTCAGTTGAGAATGTATTCCTATTTTGATGCAAATTTGACAATTGTAATCTTTTTTGAATCATTTGGATTGTTGTCTTCATTTCAGATGCCCCGTCACCAGATATCCTAACGTTGATAACCCATACGGCATCACGTGACCTTGACGACCTTGCTGATCCACCAATGGGTGAAGTCGTCGATGTCGAGCCTCTACCCTGCAGTGCACTACTGCCCTCTGCTCTTCAAGTCTTTGCTCAGTTGGTTGACGACGCCCAAGGTGACGTGAAACAGACTTTCAAAGCTACGGCTGTGGGCATTTTCAGCATTTTTTCCATGTTGTTGAATTTGATGACGGTAGAATCTTGTCAACGTAGCTTGTGAAATACCATCCAATCACATGAATTACAAATCGACGTGGAACGCGCACAATTTCAGACAAACATATTCTCGCAATTTTCAGACAAAATTTTTCTAAGGTTGTCTTTAATAGGGGCATGGCTATATGCCAGCGAGCGATAAGTCGATTGGTCAAAGACCTAGACAATAGTTCTAAAAAATATTTTTAGATACGCCTTAGTTTGCATTTAATGTTTCAAAGTGAGTCTTTTATGCAGCTCTAAGTTAATTACCTTCGAGCATGAGTTTTTTATTACATTTACACATATTTTGGTTTAGATGTAATTTACTTAAAACAAAAAAATCTGCTTTGAGAAATAATTGACACTATGCGAGGTACCTGCGATGCAAAATCCTACTCAGATATCACTAGCGCACATATAAGAAATCGCCTGGCCCCGATATATGTACAAAAGCATAAAATATAAATATTAAAGTGCAGGATATGGACTCCGTGTGTATTCTCTGGCATACAGTCTTGCCGTTTATAAACTTGTCACTATATCGTCCTCAATAGTGCACTCCTGAAAAATTGTGAATTTATTCTCGCTAGCCCTTCTGTAATATTGGTGGAGGGGAAAACCCAATACTTGTATTAAATTTGTCGAAATTGTCCATTGATATACTGTTATCCAGGATTGTATGGCCGCTACGTGTCACTAGTTGCCTTGAGGATTCTGGAGAGACAAGACAATCCGATGTCTGTATGTCTGCTGATGCATCAATGCACAATGCCAGAAGGCAGCGGTTTATGGGGTGATCCCTGCTGGCAAGACGCCATGAAATACTCTGCAATGTGGCTGCCGTCTGGCTACCAGAAAGGTGCCTTGTACGAGGTAGGATCTGACGTATTCTCACGGAAGTTTGCGAGTATAGGTCGGGGCGGACATCCGGGAACTTTCATTCTCACGCGTCATGCATACACCGCGCCGATGAAGTTCGCGCGTGCAGTCTTGCATGCTGCAGTGCAGTGTCGTCGTGCATTGTTTTCATCGGCGCGCTGGTTGTCATCACGTGGCTACCGACCTGTAACGTATGTCCGCCCCGACCTATGGCTGGAAATTGGCTTGGCAAACATAAGTTTCATTGAGAACTTATGGACGGATTTTGGTTGAGTCGCGTATTATTTAGAAATACTTTTATTTTGGACAATATTCTGGATGAATGGTCTTGTTGCATTTTTTGTTTAGGAGACTGAAGGCTCATCAACAGATGCGACATCTCTGACGCTTATAAATGAATGGAGTTCAGTATTACGATCATCAATCATGCACAGTGCTACACTGAAGGCCAGTGATATGAAGCTACTGTTGGGTTGCACCCAGCAGCAATTATTGCCAATCGTTAGGCAGTTACTGATGTACATCAACACATTGCAGATCATAAAACCTAAGGTATGTCATCCAAACTGTAACAACAAGGTGATGTGAGCATTGTAGTGTGTAGTGTGTATGTGCATTCATACTGAACGTGAAATGTATGGAGTCTGCAGGAAAAATAGGCTGTTAGTGTTGGACCCTTCCCTGGTTGTCATTGAGTTCTTTGACTTTCTTTGGACGAAACAGAGCAATTTAAAGATATATGGAAATTATCAGGTTAGTAAACCTGGTATTTTTTTGTAAATGGAAACACATAAAATGCACTCGAAATCCATAATATAACAAGTTTTTAATAATTGGACGTTATGGTTATAGAAATAATTGCCAAATTTCTTTTATCTGAAAACATAAATGAAGGATGACATCTTGCATTGTTTCTTGTAGAATATGCTGGCTGTTTTGAAAAGCTATCTTGTGATGATTGAGAAAGCCCTTAACCATGTCCAAGCTGAGCATGATAAGGAGACAGAGAACAGTATACAAAATCCTGAGGAGCCATCATTATTAGACTCGTCAAGACACGAGACATCAGAAGAATGGTGGACTGACATGGCTGAGCTAGTGTTACAACATCCAGCCTTCTCCACTATAAGTAAACATTCCCCGAGGAACGTTCTGAAAGAATCTGTAAAGTTGCACCTCAGAAGCAAACCGCAAGCACTGGCTGCTATCACATCCTGCTTCCTGAATTGTTTAAATTTGTTCAAACGGCATCTAGCAAGTGACACACTGAAACGGATACTACAACAAATCATCAAGGAGTGCTCTCGGAAGTACTTGAGTTTGGTCGAGACGGAGTCAAATTCAAACCAAGAAAGGACTAAAGGATGTAGCCACGAGTCAAGATGTGCAAAGGAGTTATTTCAGGAGATGTGCGTTTACAGCGAGGACGAAGAACTCTTAGATGCTGTCAGGATTCTACTTCAGAGTTTGAGGTGCCAGAAAGTTTCTGCCGTGACTTCATCATCAGGGACCAAAGAGCATCTCAGATCAACTCTTTGTCGTTTGCTGGAAATTGTTGCTGAACGACGACTAAAGGTCATGCAACTGAAGCGTGCGGCAGATACAGTTACAAGCAGCAAACCGGAGATGCTAAGTGCAAGCGACGTCTCTACGTTAGTAGAGTTGGCGCACAGGTTCGGCTGTGATCGCATGGCGTGTGTGCTGACACAGTTTGTGGAAGACAATCCTGAATTGGTAGCAGTGTTCAGCAAGGTAGTGTTCGTAGACTGGTTAAACCGACCAACCAAGGTAAGTGATAAAATCAAGCCCGTCAATGATTAAGGAATAATTAAATAATAGAGAACTAAGTTTTGTCTCTTTCTGGCTAGAATGGTTTTGTCAAGCATTTACTTTCTGGGGTTCTTAGACTGTTCCTAATTGGGACAAAAAAAATTGCCTTTCTGATCGTAAGAGAAAAATGTTATAGAGGTATGGTTGGAGATTTTCCATGAATAGTTATAAATGTTGCTAATCTTTCCAAACAATTGTTGACTCGATAGGGACTCGAACCCACAACCTGCTTTCTTGTGTAGATGGTCGTAGATGGTCGTAGATGGTCGTAGGTGGTCGTAGGTGGTCGTAGATGGTCGTAGATGGTCGTAGATGGTCGTAGATGGTCGTGGGTTCGAGTCCCACACAAGTATTAATTTGTGTTCATTGATAGGCTACAAGTCGGCTCTTATGCCAGTTGATAAAACACGGCAGTGCAGTACACACACAGTGGTTTGAGGAATGGTGTGTAGAGTGTCCCACACAAGAGCTGAGTGACAAAACGGACGTCTTACATCCTGTGATACTAGCTTACTGTAATCGCAGCTCATCGAGTAAGTACATGTATTTCAGTTTTTGTTGTTCATTATAGTGGATTCGGCTAGGCAAAGGATCATTTTGGGACATGATGAATAAATAATAACGTTCTATTAACCCTAACGTCCTAAGCATTCATTTGGGGGTAAAGTACACAGTACTGCAAAATACTACGCAATTCTTAAAGGCCAGTGTTGTGATGAGAGTGCTGCATACTGCAGTTTACTCAATTAGTATTTTTTAGTATTTGGCGACGTTAGAGTTAAAATACGGATTACTTTTTTACAGGTGAAACGATATTGAGTGTACTGCATGCTACATACTGGAGTTGGCTGAAGGAGTGGATTGTAGGTCTTAAAGTAGATGAAGATGATAGCCAAGACGATGAATCTAAGATGGATCTACTGAGTCGCTTCCTAACGGAGACTCAGAGAGATGTGCTGATCGTGTTTCTTAAGACACTCATCAGAAGAGGACAAGGAAAGCATGTAGTGTTTCACAGGTAGGAATCCCTTAATTATTCACGGTGAAAATGTTGCAAACATTTGAAGCAAGAAATAATATGTTGTTCTCTGGTGAAGTTATCTGATTACGTTATGAACACATCGGGTCTGTTACTCATAAATTTGTATTCAAGAATCTAGATGCTTCTTTCTGGAACATTAATATTGGCAAAACTATTTTTAGGTTTCATGTGGTTATGCCAAGGGCCGAAATAGTAATGTCTACTCTGTGCTTAAAAATTTGTGTAATTGTTGTTTTGCCAAGAAAAAGTTTTGAGAGACACTTACCTGTCTTCAATTCTGTATGACTGTATTAGCGTAAAAGCCCAGTATGGGCGGTGGACGCAAGCGAACCACTAAATATCTTGTTGTGGGGTGTCACTGTGTTTTCATTAGATTCCAGATGAAAGCCCTTGAACTTGCTGTAAAAAGGCTTGCCGACCATCGGGAAATCAACACGTCGGACCTGAAGACTAGCGATGTTCATGTGGAGGTGATTGCTGCATGCCTACAGAATGTCGTTGCTCTGATCAAAGAAAATCCCGAAAACGCAGCAGCAGATATCGGTGATCAGCTGCTTTCAACAATGGCAGTTGTCAAGGTAATAGTTTCCTTAAGTAGGGGTGTAACGGTTGACAGATGCATCGATAATCGCGATACTGAAATGCCACGATTCTGCCTCGTGATACAAAATTGTGTTACATAGAGGCCTTATATAGAGGCCGAGGCCAATTAGAATGAGCCATAAAATATGCAATAATGTTAGAGGCGAATAATAAGCAGACTTTTCGCACAATTATATTAAAAAAAATTACCGGTAATAAGGCTTCGTGTCCAACCATATCGTGCGTACGTGTTTAGAAATGAAGCGTAATTGCATTACTAGCCATTGTACATGCATGCATTTATTTTAATTATGTGTGGAAATGAAATAACATGAATTTAAAAGTTTAATTTGGAAGTATATTTTTGTTTCTCAATTGCTTGTTTGTTTTTAACATGGGCCATGACATTAACTATTTAGTAGAATATTGACTTTATAATGTGGTAAAAAAATGTTATTAAAGAAATATTCTTCACACAGTCTGTACATAAGTGACTTGTGTCATATTACAAATATTGTGGATCTGAAATCTTGGTAAATGTTTCTTTTTCTTTCGCTTCAATTTTTTATATTTTATTTAGGCTGTCGGAACAAAACCACTTTCAGAGTCACCATCGCTAACTCAAGTCTGGAAGAGTCTGTTTAGAAACGGGCTCAAGCACTGCTATCAGTCACCGGCCATGCTGGACCTCATAGCTAGCCTGGTGAGGCTGATCTATGCGGGCAATAAAAACAACAGGGACCCAAACTCAGACAGGAAGACGTCGAAGAACCTTCTTTCATTGTCGGTTTTCTATCAGATCGTGTTGAGTCATTCGCTGTTTCTGCCGACAATCCTCGATGAACAGGAAGGGAACAGTTCCGCTAAAGGTAATGCGACTTCAGCAACGTTTCTGTCAAAACAAATATCGCCACCTTGTCGCTGGGTGTAGTCTGCGACTTTATGCAACAAATGATGGCGTAACTTGTGCATTTGTTGTGTGGTGTAAGTTATGGCATAGGTGTAACAGATCGACTATTTCACTGAAAAATGTGTTCGTTGTGGAGCATCTTAGTGGCTCCAGGCACGGTCGTATAAGAGCAGAAAGCTCTAGGCGCGGATGTATGAGGTTAGAAAGCCTTTCACGCCGAGATATGTCTAAACCGCTCGCAGGCAAATTTAACATTTTTGAGGTATATCTGGGTGCGAAAGGACCACTCACTTCGCTTCACAAAATAGTCTGGAGCTGAAAAACTAGCCCAAATTGAGGCATAATTTTTCTGTTAGAGAGATTCTCCATTTATTGGTACAGGTAGTTTTGATGAAAGTATGCTCGTCTGTTGATGTATGCTTATCTGGTTTTGGTTTTTTTTTTTTTTTTTTTGGAGGGGGGGCACCCTGATGAATAGCAAATGATAGATATGTGTAGAATGAGCAGATCTTGACCTCAAGCAGAGGTACTTGCTTAAAGTTTATTCTTGTTTAATGTTTTCTCAATAGAATCATTGGTGTTACTGATGCTCGCCATGGTTGAGTTAGAGCCACGATGTTGCCATGAAGCGCACTACGCTGTGCTCATCGGAGCATACAACGTCACCAGGAATAATGTAGATACTGCCTTGTTGTTGCTAATGCAGCATTACCAGAGGAATCAGACAGTGCCATCAGATTACAAGTGAGTCTTGTCTGTGGGGAGTTGGGTAAGCCCTTTGGTAGTTGTCTTTAGTCTTGAGATGTCTGGGTTCGAATCGCACTTGTGCTAACGGGGGTGAAGGTTTCAGTTCTTACCTTTGTAGCCTTGTGGTCTGGAGTATTGAATTCGTGGTCTGGTTTTGTTGGAATTTGTTGGGATGGGTACTGGAACCCTATTACACTGGGTTAGGCACACCTCCAGAATTAAAGTCCAACAGTTCGTGTGTACAGTTTACCATATGTTTTTGGAATTTGCAAGGATGGGTATGGTTCCTAGTAATTTACACTAGAACTTGGGAATTTATATAGTGAGAGTACCCTTGGGCGAGGCACTTTGTCACTCATTGCTTCTCTCCACCCAGGATTAAATGGGTACCAGTGTTTGAACAGATGGTTATTGTGACTAATTCTAGCTGCTTTGTGCTAAATTTGCAGCATCGAGCTGTCTCCCCAGGGAGCTGAGATGGTATATGGAACATACAATCCTTTGCTAATTTATGCATATAATACAAATATATGTACTGTCACCGTGACTACCTAATAAGCTTGAGATTCTTGATTTGCAGGCCGACTGCCTGGGGCCGGGTCGCAGTCGCGCAACACCAAACCCAGAAGGCATTGGGAAAGTCGCTATGGCAACAGCCAACCATGAAGGAGATACTTCAGCTGTTGGACGCGGACGTACTGAGAGATTCAGCACTTCACTTCCCTCTTCATCGCAAGTTGCAGGGAGAGGTTTGTTTGTTATATTTTGACCAAAATGCCAATCTTTTTGTTTAACGTTATTGAACCCCTTGATGACACGAAGCACTTATCCAGAATGCGAAAAGACCTTTGACTTCGCTTCAACTGCTAGCCCGAATCGGTATCATATTTCTTTGAGAATCATTTTTCATCCATTATCTGCTGGTATAGGTAGTTTTGGCCTCTAGTTTAAAAGTATTCTTGTTAGTTGAGATATGCTTGTCTGGTTATTTTTGTGGGTGGCACCCTATATACCTGGCATTGTGTGCACTATACTATTGAGAGAAATTGAAGCGATAATAACCTTGAAATAAAGGTCTACAGACTGAGGTGTCTAAAGATTGCTTCTTCACCGTAGTGTCAGGTTTAAGAAAGTGTGTATGCCAGTGTCTAAAACATTAATGAATTTCTTGTAATTTGTTCACATTTTAGTCCCCATCTGACCACCCAGCTAGCGAGGTTTCGTGTCATCTGTATGACCCTTGCTTCTTGTTTCCGCTATTCAGCCACCTCCTTGCCCCAGGTGGGTATAAATTTATTCCCCCAAAAGCACAAGCAGTTCAGTTAAAAGCTGGGTTGAATGTCATTTAGGGCTGTGTATCAGAACCGGGTACCCAACTACCCGACCATTGATGTCGGGAACCAGTTCCAGTTTATGGAATTGAGTACCAGTGTTGTAGCTAGATTTTTGTTAGTGCCGGCTGTTTTAGGGCTTATTTAACTGCAAGAACGAGGAGCGCTCGTAGGGCCAACTGATTAATGTATACGTACGTACGTGCATCAGTGCATGTACGTACGTACATACATGTAGCCTAGCCACCGCAGCTGGCCAGTTGGATGATAGCACGACATGACGTTGCAACATCGGATAGTCTGGTTTCTTGACCTAATAAACCAGAAATATTATTCAGAATATTTTGGTCTGAGAACCGGAAAACCTGCGAGCGCTCTTACATGTCTTACGCGCCCGGTGGTGGTACATGCATGTGGCCAGTGCATCAGCGATTGCGGCATGCAGCATACAAAAGGACACGTACAAAATTGCGATGCGATGCAGAAAAAAGTACAAAATCGCGATGCAATTCAGCAAAATTTGTGCCGGCCGGCTAGCTTCATTTTTACCCCGAGTGCCGGTCGGCGATGTTGAATGCCGGCTACCGCCGGCCGGCGCCGGCCAGCGTAGCTACAACCCTGTTGAGAACACATGACCAACTTTAAAAATTGTACTGAATTGGTTTTGTTCTCAGACGATGAAAGGTTTTGAATGTCATTTAGGAAAACAAAATGTATGTGTTATGTTTAAGTTTCACCTTATTGCTATAAAGCTTGTTGTTGCTATATGGACGCACAAATGTGGTAGTATTATCGCACAGACCTTCATGAACAGCAACTGCTGAGATTTGAATTAAGTATTTATCTGTTTTTGTTTTGTCAGAGTGTGTGGTTGACTGCCGTCAGTTTATAGAGTCTGGTGCCTTGCACCTGGTTACTGCCGGACTGAGTAGCTATAACAGGGACACGAGACGGGCAGCTTATCACATCATGGCATCGCTACTTGGTCACATAGAACATGCAAGGTTCAGGGGACGAAGAGAGGTTAGAATTCCAGTCCACTGATTTGGGGAACCGCCAACACGGGGCTGGATAATTCAGTTAGTAGAGCACTGGAACAGCAATCCGGGGGTCGCTGGTCGCTCACAGTCAACTTCTTTGTTCACTTTTTTAAAAGTGGACCTAGTCAGTTTCCCTTGAAAGGTTAACTAAAATCATGTTAGATATTTAGACACTAACTGCTACGGGAATTTTATTTTGAGGTTGGCACAACTAATTGAAAACCATATGTGACCCGCTCTGCGAAAAAGGGTATTAAGGGACGCTATGCTATTTCACGTAAAGAGCTGTTCTATGTGGAGAGGGTGAAAACATTTTCACAACGTGAATTGGATTTTTTTGGGGGGGGTTTATTGGTTTCTTTTATATCAATACTTTCATAATTTATTTACAAATATTAATATTAATGAATAAAGATGATAAAACAAACGCTTTTTTTTTCTTTTCTTTTTCTTTTTCTTTTTCTACTTGCTGTGTTTAAAGGGCTGTATCTCTGAAGGCACTCCCGTTAATTTGTACAATATGATTATGCAAAAATCAGTATATCTCCAGAATGCAACATGCCACAGGGTTCAAACCTATACCAAATAAGAGCTTATAATGTAATCAATCCAGCTATGTATGTAACTCATTAAAAATTGTCCCATAATACCCATATTTGTGGAGCTGGTCACATTAGCATAGACGGGTGTTTTTTTAACCTTTCTTTCTTTTTGTTTCCTCAGGTTTTTTACCTTCTTCAGTGCTTCCGAAATTCTATCACCAAACGAAACCTGAGAGTTGCTAGCGTTGTAGGTGTATTCATCGCTCGATCAGCTCATCTCATGTTAACTCCAGAACACTTCATGTATCCAACGCTGCTTCAGTATCTGCTACTCAAACCACACCTACAGATGAATGCTGTACCTCTCTTTGGAAGGCTCTTCTATAGCTCCAGCTTTAAGGTACAATAGACCATTGGTGACCTGCTCCAACGAAACCCAGACTAAGTTGACAATTTTTAAATTTTTTTTAATTTAGCTCATTTCAAATTCGATAGGTTCTCAGCTTTAAAATGATGTATCATTTACAAATGTACCATAAACTCTATCTCCCCTGGGGGAAGAATTTTGTGATAAAACCCTTACAACCTAATTACGAGATAAACAACTTTGAACTTCAAAAAAGCGTAATGTTTCTTGTACAAAATTGACCAACAAAAAACTTCTGGCTGACGGGTTATTTTAACATTTCTGGAGATTGTAGATTAATAATTCGTGATTCAGAAAAAACTCAAAATGGTAAATTCCACCACATTTGTCAGCTGTGCATTTTTATCATTTGAAGCAGCAAAAGTACTCAAAAGGTGCTTGACAAACAACTCGATGACAATATTTTGAAAATTTGATTTCAACTCAAAGCTTTCTCATCCAGCCGATTGCAGCTACTCGCGTGTCGCGCACTAAGCAGACCAATAATAGCGTGTGCCGTGTGTCGTTCGCACCGAGAAATAACTAACCCATGTCATGTTAAATTCACAGGCACGGTTTAGTTATTTCTCCGTGCGAAAGGACCTCTGACTGTGCTTTACGAAATAGGGTCTGAAAGCAAAAACTACTGGCCCAAATCAAGATATCTTGGTAGCATTTTTCTTCTAGAAAGGTTCTTCATCGATTGACGCTCAGGGTACTGGAAGTTTACTTGAGTGTTTTTTTTGTGGGCCACCCTGCATGGGGCTAATTGTTTTTGTTTTTGGTTCTTGTTTTTGTTTTAGCACGAGGATGAGCGTCACTGGTTGCTGACATTACTGTTGGATGGGTTGAGGGATTCTTACGATGTCACGCTGTACAACAGAAGTTCGATCTTCACAACGCTCCTGGCTAGCTATCAGTCCCGATTGGCTAGTAAGTCGTTTAAGGTATGTGCAAAGTGGACTAAGGAACGACATGTTCTTTAGCATGTCAAAAAACAGAGTTTGACTTGACTGTGAACTGAAGGGCTTTGAAATTAAGAATGTTGGTTTATAATCAATTATATAGTACAATGTTGTATTTCTTTGTGTTTATTCACTGAAGAATCAACAAGCCTATTGAGTGCCCAGGCCAGTTTGGGTAATAAACACGGCTTAAAAATCAAGTTAAAAATCAGGTTACGATTCCGGTTACAATTTTTGTTAAGATTTTGGTTAAAGGGGTATTACGACCTTAAATCCACAAAATTAATGTCATGTTTTTGATTGTTTACTTATTTTATTTCAAACATCTAATTAAAGGGAAACAACCTAAAAATATTCCGGCTACAATTGTCCTGATTACAATTCTGGTTACAATTTATTAGTGGGTTGGTTCTCAAAATTATATTAAAGTTTAACCCATTACTCAGTTCGCTCGGATTATTTTAATATCACCGATCCGAGGCGCAGGATTATTTTTAACGAAACCTGAGGCGGGTTCGGGCCGATGGTACCGGGAACCACACCCACGTATTTCCAGCCTTGCTCGCTGCTGACAGACATTTCCAGCCTTGCTCGTGATGTGTTTATGCGTCATCCGTTTTGAATCTGTGGAAAACTTTGCGTGTATATACTGCCCAGGCACTGTATTGGTTTAATACCTAACATTTTTTTTTTGTATTACAATGATCGATGTGATGTTTGGAAATTAAAGGTTTGCTTCTCTGATCGAATTTTTTTCAATTTAAAAGTTCCTGCTTAAAACCACAGTTGTCATTACAAGTTTTGATCAATTTATACTAATTGTATTAGGAGGCTGTAGTAAGATTGATGGACCGAGCATTTGATATACCAGAGACAAGGGACGCCCTGTGCCAGCAGTTGTTGCCGAGTCTTCAAGCTCTGACGAGGCCATCTCAAGGTTCACGGTAAGGCGTTGTTTCGAAAAGATTCAAGGTAGAAAACACTGTTTGCTTTTGCTGTAGTTTTCAATATTGGATGGGTTTAGAAGATTAATATTTCATAGTAAATATTGTAATGCTGACTTGTTGAAAAAAAAACCATAACCTGATACTTCCAATATCCAGGGTCCTAAATCATTGATATGTCTGGCAAAAAAAATTGTTAGAAGGAAAACGATACCAAGAACTCCCGATTCGGGTCAGTAGTTTTGATTTCAGCGCCAATTATTTGGTCTTGGATGTTCACTGCGAGTGATAATCTTAATTTGAGCCCCTGACTTTGTTTGGTTCACAAAAATGGCGCTGGATTCAAAAGTACTGGACCGCGTTTTGTATCATTTTCCTTCCAAACAACAAAATCAAAAGTATGAATTTTTTTTTCATGAATTGTGTTTCCTCATTTATTCATAGGTTGGAAGTAGACCAGTCACAAAGGAAGTCAAGATTGACAGATCTTATGCACAAACTCCATTCACTCTACAAGAAAAAGAGTAACAATTTGAGTTCCATAACCGCTAACGTCTGCAGTATCTTCAGGGTTTTAGATGTCTGTATAAATGAATAATATTTGCATAAATTCAAAATCATTGGTGTCTTGTTGAATCTTTGCAAACGACATTTTGTAATATTCAATGTAGTCCATTCCAGTTAACACAGGCTTTTGTTCTAGAAAAACCTAATTTCAATTATTTTTGTTTTTGTTGCCTTATTGACATCCAGGTGTACGTCACTCAAATTATGGATGTAGATATAGTGCAATAATTTTACCAATCTGGCGAGATCGATTCCTATTGGAAAATCTTGGTTGTTTTTTTTTCTTAATTTTTTTTTTTTTCCCCAATATTGTTTACAAATTTTTGGTTTGGAGGATTTTTATTTTTTCTTTAAACATTTTTTACCCGGGCTTCTCTCATTGCCAGCTGTTAATGTGGCCATCTCTCGGACTGGCAGCGCAATAAAGCCTAACAGTCAGGCACTCAAGCGCTGATAACGAATATCTTCTATGACGGCACATTTATTGCGGATAGAAATCCGATAATGTTTGAAGTATTCAAGATCAATGCCAACTGTTATTAAAACAAAATATTTTTTTTGTTTTCATTTGTCCTACATTTAAATTTATTTATTTTATTTGTGCATTCAAATAATAATAATAATAATAGATTTTTATATAGTGCTTTTAACTAAGATCAAAGTGCTTTACGTTATTTCCCTGGTCATTGGGCCAATAAAACCATCCAAATACCATCTCAGCTCCCTGGGGAGTATATACAGCTCAATGCAGCCAAATCAACCACAATAACCATCTCTGCCCTCACAGGTACCCATTTACTCCTGGGTGGAGAGAAGCAGTGAGTGACAAAGTGCCTTGCCCAAGGGCACACGCACCGTAGTCACAGCCCGGACTCGAACCCGCATCTTTACCCACAGACGACAA
The DNA here is from genome assembly GCA_037893245.1 of Crossaster papposus. Lineage (NCBI taxonomy): Eukaryota > Metazoa > Echinodermata > Asteroidea > Velatida > Solasteridae > Crossaster > Crossaster papposus. The sequence continues at coordinate 105,819 of JBAIAA010000985.1, read as the reverse complement.
ATTCAATGCCCCAGACCACTAGACCACGGCACTCCAAAAATTTTTTTTACTTTAAATGCTCCTTAAAACTTTTTATCAATTAATTTAAACTATTTTTTTTATCAACAAGTTTTTCGGTTAATGTAAAAGTAAGTAGTAATTTGTTGCGGTACATTAACCCCGTTTTTTGCTAATTGTTAAAGTTTTTGAAAAAGTGAAACGAAGCAAACGAAGTAAGGTTTTGGGATTATTTTATATTACGTGGTTTTGATTGATTGAGTTCGGTTATGGTTAATTAATCAATCCAGTTTCTGGAACACAGTGCTTCCATCCTGGGCCTGTAATTTGGATGATTCATATATCCCTCCGCCGAGTGAACAGGCCAGTGTATCATCATTAAAGGCAATGAAGCCGCAATCACTTCGATGCAGACACATCAAGCAACAGGCGAGTCGATTACGTGCTGTGGTGTTCACGGTCATGTCGGATGCGTGAATGGTGTGATGCAAGTCAGTCAGAACGAAGTATGCACTCCTAGATCTCCAACCTTGGACACCAAAATAAAACAAAAAGTAGGATAATCTTCAGATTATTGTCTGATACGCATATGAAATGCATACCTGCATTGAAACAAATAATATATACACGGTGGCCCCCAAAACGGACAAAGTGTGCTTCCGCCGCATAAGGTCAAATGGGTACAACCCTCGAGAATCCTTGTCGAGAATCCTTGTAGACAAGCACACCTTCACCACCCAAAGCCAAAACTACCTATACCAATGGGTGGAGATTTCTTTTGTAATAAAAATAACAATATATAGGGTCTGGAGCTAAAACTATACTGGACCAAATCGGGATTTCTTGGTATCATTTTTCTCCTAGAAGGATTCCCCCTAGATAGTTTGGGCTTTGGGTGGTGAAGGTGTGCTTGTCTAGAAGGATTCTCCATTGGTGTGGTTAGTTTTGGCTTTTGGTGGTGGAGGTGTGCTTGTCTAGAAAGATTCTCCATCCATTGGTATAGGTAGTTTTGGCTTTTGGTGGTGGAGGTGTGCTTGTCTAGAAGGATTCTCCATCCATTGGTATAGGTAGTTTTGGCTTTGGGTGGTGGAGGTGTGCTTGTCTAGAAGGATTTTATATTCATTGGTATAGGTAGTTTTGGCTTTGGGTGGTGGAGGTGTGCTTGTCTAGAATGATTTTCTATCCATTAGTATAGGTAGTTTTTTGGATTTGGGTGGTATACCAATGGATGGAGAATCCTTCTAGACAAGCGCACCTCCGGAGGTGCGCTTGTCTAGAAGGATTCTCCATCCATTGGTATAAGTAGTTTTGGCTTCAGGTGGTGGTGTGATTCCGTTTTTTTTGTATACGATACCTGAATAGTAACTTGATGTTTGACCTGGAGTCACTTGTGTAGTAGTATCACGATCGACTGTTGAGGTTTGCGTTACTGTTGAGACTGCTACGTGGCGTGTTGTAAGCTCGGGTGGTGATTGTGTCATGGGTAGTGTCGTAGGGTCGGGTGGTGATTGTGTCGTGGGTAGTGTCGTAGGGTCGGGTGGTGATTGTGTCGTGGGTAGTGTCGTAGGGTCGGGTGGTGCTTGTGTCGTGGGTAGTGTCGTAGGGCCGGGTGGTGATTGTGTCGTGGGTAGTGTCGTAGGGTCGGGTGGTGCTTGTGTCGTGGGTAGTGTCGTGGCGGCGACCGTTGTGACATCTAGATAGTCACCGCTGTTACACAGGTTAGTGTCGCAGCAGTAGTAACAGGCCGAAGGGTTGACAACGGGGTGACAATTTTCCGAGTTTTCATTTTCTTGGTTGTTGCAAGGCTCTGTTTCCTTGCACTCCTTTTTGACGATGAATCGGTTATTTTCCTCCCGGACCTCATTCATGCATATCTGTCGTTAGCAACAAAACAAAAAAATGCTAATCTGCCATAGTCAGACAGATTGTTGCACAATGTGATGGAATGGTTCACTTGATGAAAAAAGGCAGGCGAACCGAAGTCGAAGCAAACGTTTCGAAAAGGCCCTATGAAAGAAATAACAGACTATCAACTTTCTACACTGCAAGCCCTCTAGAGTTGTGATAAGGACATTATATGGGAGATCACCGGCGCAGAGAGCAATGTTTTACTTCAATTCAACTTTGGGCAAGTTTAGGTAAATATTTTAATTGAATGGAATAACTTTATATTTATAATTTCCAGTTCAATCAATGTAATTCCTTGTTGATTTTTACTCTCCATGTATAGTTTTTTCCAGGGGTTTAATTAGCGTTAATTAAGAGGAGCGTTTTCTTATTTCAAAGGGATTTCAGAAATGGATCATTTATACCTGCCCGGGGTCGCATGTCATTTCCGTCCCGGGTTTGCAGTCGTTGTTGGTAGAATCACACACATAGCAATCGATCGCTTTTTGAACAAAAACAATACACAACATTTATTCTGGCAATTACAAAAAAAAAATATGTTGTTAAATAATTATCATTTGCTTATACGTCAATAAGTAAACATAATCTATAAAGACAACCATGTCAATTGAGTTGGGTTCTTCGTTTATGATCGCCATTTTACTCTTTATTTTTTTATAGTTAAAGCGAAATATAATCTGTTTATACAATAAATTCAATAACGCCACCTAAAATGCAAAGAAAAATGTTAACGCAAACCTAAAACTGTTAGTTGACGTCATGTGGCAGCGTATCATTTTTACTTCCCGGACGCGCGGCGGATTCGGCCAATGACGTGCTCCAATTTTCTCATGAATATTTATGAGGTGTTGTAAAATTGACTATCGTATACGGTTCTTGGTTTTTTCTGACTTTAATAAATACCAGCAAGCGATTTAGTGGAGCAGATAGGGAAAATATTTGGGGTAATTGTTGCTTTGATGATACAAGCATGAAATTTGGCACACGGAGTATGCCATAAGAAAGATATTGACTATAGGGCCATCGCAGATTTGTCCTTTGAAAAAAAGTAAAATATTGAAAACAAACAATGGCAGCCATTTTGAAATTTTCGTAATTTGCTTGTTATTCCACCTATATTTTTTTCAAAGGACACTCTGCGATGGCCCTATAGTCAAATATCCTTCTCATGACATACTCTGACTGTGTACCAAATGATTCTTGTACCATCAAAAACACAATCTCATCACATATACTAATCATAACGGTCATCGACCAATTTCTATATCAGGTTGATCATCTTTGTTTACTTACCGTTTCCATTGCGTATTTTGCTAACAACAATCATCACCTGTTGTATAATTAATGAAATTATATATGAAAACAATCAATGACGCTGGTATAACAATGTACCCTCTAAAACAGATTGGTTGAAATAACCAACTCATTGGTAGATATGTGTTCAACCAATGAAATTGTTTAATTTTAACAATCTGTTTTTCTATGGTATAACAAATGGGTTTTTTAACATTAGTGATTATTGAGTATGAGGAATTTGATGACAATATTTTATGTTTTAAATGTGCAAATTTTCCTCAAAATTGCCAGTTTTTAAAAATATTTTTAATTTGTTTTATTTGACATCCAAATAGACCTATTCTTCTTCAATACCCCTATTTGTCAACCAGTTTCCCATGCGCAATCTTATACTTTAATTCTTTATTTGCACCAGTTGTAAGTACACAATTTATTTGCCAATGTAAATTAATTTGTGTTTTCTAGCATATTTTGTAACTGCTTTATTTTGTTTAGCAGCTGCGTATGGGGTCAAACAAAATTGGAACGGTTTTCGTCCAAATAAAGTTTGGTACAAATAAAATATTTTGTGAAATAATTCAAGTTGATCTGCTGTGCAATCCGCAAACACGTTACCACCCACCAGAAGTTTTCTCCCGAACAGGAACAAATAAGAGGCAACAAGCAACACAAACATTATATTCTGAACAAAATGTACTTACAATCAAAAGTCCTAGCTTACTGTTAATTGGATTAGGCATGTTGGAGACTTCAGGCACCTGTTTCCAACAAATGACACAATATTTGAAAACCCAAACCTGCTTCAAATAAGTTGATGTAGATTTCAATTTGTGTTAATCACCATAGGCTCAAATCATTGCTATTACGTCACTCTATTGTTAAAAGTGTGGATTCGTATCTACGAATCATATCAACGCTTTTGACAAAATGTGTGTGGATTTCGAATCCACACTTTTCAAACTGCCCTGTAAACAACCTACTGCAAAATAAGTGCATGTTTGAACACAGGAAATGTAGCACAATTTAACACTGACATTGAAACACATTTTAGAAATGTATACTACATGTATACTACAATTCGAGTAAAAAAACGTGAACTTTCCGTAAACTATTCATGTTGACGCTGGCGTAGGCCTATATATCTCGCACGAACAGATGCTGTATAATACATTGTACTGGGTTGTCCTAGCGCTAGCGATTTATTAAATTTTTCTCAAGTAAAGTGAGGAATTCTCGGTTTTCATCTTGGCTTAATTTAAACAATTATGAATTCACTGCAGTTATATATGTCCTCAACAATAACCCAGAGCTTGATATATACATATGAAGCGCGATATGTGGCAGAGAAACCCCCCCCCCCCCGCCTCTTTTGTGTTGACCATTGTGTTCCCGGAATCTCAGGAATTCCTTTTAGGTTTCAAGGGGGGATGGGTTAGGTTACAATAGTGTTGAGTGCGTATAAAGTATAGGGATAAGACGGGGGTACCCCTCTGCCACATATCGTGCTGGGTATAGATACGTAAGATCCTGCAAAGAAACCCTGCCCTGCATGTTTACGCGTCTAATACATGGGCACGATATAAGAATGCATGCCTTTTTGTGTCCACTCAACTGGACAACAGACGCATTGGTTTAAGTCAGAGAATACACGAGAAAGTAAATGTTCATGAACAAATTAGAGCGCGTCATTTGCCGATTCCACCATGCGTCTATGAAGTAAGGTGCAGCGCTATCCCGGTGAGTATCCACCAGGCAGTATTCCTTTCAAAATTATCTTAATGATCATGATATGATTAATGTTGATCAGTTTGCATTTAAAAAAATGATTCTACTCAATTTAGTAATTAATGATTTATATGAAGCTTTTAATGAACACGAGGCTCTTGTTTTCTTGATATAAAAATTATCTAAATGTTTTGATACCTGATCATGATCTCTTACTTTTTAAACTGAGTAAATACGGCGTGTCAGGTAATGAACATAAATGGTTTAGGAGTTACATTTTAAATAGAAAACAAGTTGTGAGTTGCCACGATAAATTATCTAACTCTAATGTTATTGTTGGGGGTTCCACAGGGGAGTGTACTAGGTCCTATTTTGTTTATTCTTTTTATTAATGACAACACAAAGTGTTAATTTTAGTACTTGTTATATCTTTGCAGATGATGTTGCTATTTATGATACAAACCGGGTGTTACAATCTATTATTGATAATATTTTTACTTGGTATAATAATAATAGACTTCGCATTTATCCAAATAAAACTAAAATCGTGCTTTTGCGATCTCGTTATACTAACGATTCTGACAAAATGAATAATGTTCTTGAAGGCACCCAGCTTGAACGAGTAAACAGTGTTCGGTATTTGGGAGTTGAAGTTGATGATAACCTTACTTGGGAACTACATGTAAGGAATCTATGTAAATCAATTTACAAATAAATCCCTACAAATTATATTCATTATCCAGACTTAGACATATTATTAATATTGTGGATAAAAACTGCTGTTTTGAAGTTGATGCGTTGTCTAACAGGTAATCAATGTAATTGTTGAAGGAGTGGAGAGGCATGCGTGTATTTGGGTTGAGATAATGTGATACGAGCGGCATTGTTTTGAAGCCGTTAGAGTCGATTAAGATCATGATTAATACCATTGAGGAGGGAGTTGCAATAATCGAGTCTGGATAGCACAAGTGCTCGGACAGCATGGCATGTGTTGGTGTCAATATATTTTCGAATCTTGGAATAAAAAATAATGATCCTGTTTTGGTAATTGATAGATTTGAACGTTAAGATTGGGTGAATTTGAATTTTAAAAAGTGTTTAAAATTTCCAGGAAACATTATACCAGCCCAACTTGGGCAGTATTATATACATGAACTTCTAACAACAACAATGGAACATACGGCTTACCTGGCAAAACGTAGCACGAGAAACCGACTTGCTTCACGACTTGCACGATGCCTCGACTAAGAGTTGGCCTCGGTAACGATTGCGCGTAACCAAGACTCCGACTGAAATTATATCCCGTGCGATGTTTTTTAAGAGCGAAATCAACGACTATGTATAACGCCTTTATTAAATGCAATCTCGGTCATTTCATAGAGCCAAAATTAAAGCCCAGTGACTCGAACAAATGAGTTCTGAATAAAACAATTGATCAACCACCCCCCCACCCCCTTTTTTCATTTGAGCGTGAGGTGACAGTTTGTCCTATATTACACGTATGAAGTATCGCAAGACAAACTGACTTGCTTCACGACATTCACGATACCTCAACTGTGTGCAAATGCGCCGTAAGAGTTGGCCTCTAAAACGCAGCCTCAGTCATTTCATAAGGCCGAAATTTAAACCCAACGACTCGAACAAATGAGATCTGAATACAACTATTGATCTATCACCCCCTCTGGCCCATTTCGTTTGAGCGAATTTATAGCATGAGGTGACAATTTTCTCTATAAGAAACTTAATGTGTACACTCTAATAAACAATCTGGTTAAACCAGATTCCTGGTCCGTATACGGGCACGATATTTTTCTGCAGGTAGGTTGGTACATAGTGTACATTATATTAGCCAATCAGAACACAGATGGTGTTGACGTCATCGATGATGTTAGAGTTGTCTGTGATCTGACTAGGGATTAGGGGTTAGGGTAAGGTTATGGGTTATGGGTTATAGGTTAGGGTTGTCCCAGACAACTCTAACATCACCGATGACGTCAACACCATCTGTGTTCTGGTTGGCTAATGTACCAACCTATATGCAGAAACCCCTGGACACACTGGTGAAATTTCTTAGTTATTTCCTACCACATTCCTACCACAAAAAAATACACCACGAATAATTCGCGTTAAAATCAGAAACTGGAAGACGGCCACGTCACAGGATTTCACCAGATTTATGTTGAAGTAATTTACCTAAAACCAGGATGATAATACACATGATTTGATCATAACCAGTATCATGTTGATATGTTTGGGGATAACCAGTATAATGTTAATAAATTATATGGTTCACCGGGAAATTTGTAGGTAAACTATTTAGTCAAATAGTAGTTGCGACATACACTAATTATTATACGGTAATTAGCCGAATGCAATTAAGCACCTCGCAAAGACAATCAAACAGAGACAACTATTGACGATGGCGAGAAGTTTGTTTTTTAAACAAAACATACTTTTTGTTTATTATACAAATTGAAATATCTACTTCTCTAGAAAAACCCAATTCTAGTATACGCTTTTAATATTTAAACGTACAGAGGGACACGATTAACGCTCAGTGGTCGCCTAAACCCAGAAATGTTTCTACTATATGTAACTACTCCAGCGATCCTTGTGCCTCCCTTAAACAACCAAAAATGCAATTTTCAGGCATTTTCATGGCAATCTACCGTGACGAGCGACCTGTGCGTCCACTGAGCCACCTGCCTGCCCCCCTTTGCTTCCCCTGTGCAGCCTACGGCAACCAACGCGAATATAGGCTACGTATGCGACTTTGTTTCCCCCACAGAGTTATATTATAGAAACCCTCTAAGGGTTTGTATAATATTCAATTGATTAAGTTACAGGTATTTAATTTGGCCCAGTACACCCCCCCCCTCTATCTTTTTTGCTCACCACTACCCAAGTTTTTGTCTGTTATTCCCCTGCCCAACCCACCACGTACATCCTCCTACCCCCTGTCCCCAAACCCCTCCCCACCTTCAACCTACAACCTATCAACTCCTAAACCAGAACCCCACCCCCTCTATCGTCATCCCTCGTTTTGTTCTACTCTTTGTGTTGTTTTACAATGTAATTTAATACAGTTTGTACATTACATATCTATATACTTGTTTTATATACAAAGAGATATTGTTTGTATGTTTATCCCATTCCTGTAATTGGCAGTTCCTCCGCTGTTGGAAGTGGTTAATAAATAAATTAATAAATTAATAAATACTCACTATAGGTCGGGTGGACATCCGGGAGCTTTCATTCTCACGGACTTGGCAACCGAAAGGCCGATGAAAACAATGCACAAGAGGGCGCACGTACATGTTGATCCTGTCTAGGCGCTCGATCTTTTTTCGTGTCGAATTTCCAACATTATATGCGCGATTTTGTATTGTTCTACCATCTTTACATTTTGTCAACATGCCTAGAAACTGTGTGGTGGTTGGTAGCGATAGGAAGCGATGCTTATTTGAACTCCCAAAGCGACATCGAAATCCAGAAAGGAGAGATCGTTGGTTGACCGCAATCAGACGAGAGAATTAAGACGGATCGCACTAGAGCCCCGTCACTTCAATAACTATTTCAGTATTTGCTCTTATCATTTTGTCACAGGTAAAATATGTAATTTATTATTCACAAGGTTGTAATTTAAATGCCTTTCAATAGCCTTTTCACGTAGCTATGATGTTTTTTTTCCAATATTGTTTTAAAATGTTTGGTTTGGAGGATTTTTTTAAGTCGTACCCAGGCTTCTCTCATTGCCAGCTGTTAATGTGGCCGTCTCTCGGACTAGCAGCGCAATAAAGCCTAACAGTCAGGCTATCGAGCGCTGATAACGAATATCTTCTATGAGACAGATATCTTCTATGACGGCACATTTATTGCGGATAGAAATTCGATAATGTTTGAAAAATTCAAGATCAATGCCAACTGTTATTAAAACAAAATATTTTTTTGTCATTTGTCCTACATTTAAATTTATTTATTTTATTTGTGCATTCAAATAATAATAATAATAATAGAAATAGATTTGTATATAGTGCTTTTAACTAAGATCAAAGTGCTTTACATTATTACCCTGGTCATGGGGCCAATAAAACCATCCAAATACCATCTCAGCTCCCTGGAGAGTATATACAGCTCAATGCAGCCAAATAAACCACAATAACCATCTCTGCCCTCACAGGTACCCATTTACTCCTGGGTGGAGAGAAGCAGTGAGTGACAAAGTGCCTTGCCTAAGGGCACACGTACCGTAGTCACAGCCCGGACTCGAACCCGCAACCTGCATCTTTACCCACAGACGACGAATTCGATGCCCCAGACCACTAGACCACGGCACTCCAAAAAAGTATATTTTTTTGGTTTTAGTCCAAATGCATATCACGATGTTTTAAATATCTTATTTAAATTAAGCAATTTAAAAATCTTGCTTGGGCTTTAATGTAGAATATATTTTTGATTTCAAGTTTAAATGCTTCTTAAAACTTTCTACAAATTAAATTAAACTATTTTTTTTATCAACAAGTTTTCCGGTTAATGTAAAAGTAAGTCGTAATTTTCTGCTGGTACATTAACCCCGGTAATAACAGGTTATTAAAGGTAATAACAGTGTGAGGACCCGGTTATTACTGCGTAATAATAACCGGGTTGGGGATGACCGCTGGTAATCCCCCAACCCGGTCATTATCACGCAGTAATAACCGGGTCCTCGCACTGTTATTACCTAATTATTTAATCCAGTTTCTGGAACACAGTGCTTCCGTCCTGGGCCTGTAATTTGGATGATTCATATATCCCTCCGCCGAGTGAACAGGCCAGTGTATCATCATTGAAGGCAATGAAGCCGCAATCACTTCGATGCAGACACATAAAGCAACAGACGAGTCGATTACGTGCTGTGGTGTTCACGGTCATGTCGGATGCGTGAATGGTGTGATGCAAGTCAGTCAGAATGAAGTATGCACTCCTACCTGGAAAACAAAAATAAAACAAATATACAAACTATAGTGGGTTAATCTTCAGATTTTTTGTCTGGTACGCTTTTAAATTAAATGCATACCTGCAGTGAAATAAAAAATACACATGGTGGCATGGCCCCCAAAACGGACAAAGTGTGCTTCCGGTCAAAGGTCAAATTGGTACATGTACAACGGATAGGGAGTCTTTCTGGAAGAAAAATGACACAGGGTCTGGAGCTAAAGCTACTGGACCAAATCGAGAATTCTTAGTATCATTTTTCTCCTAGAAAGGATTCTCCAATTATTGGTGTGGGTAGTTTTGGCTTTGGTGGTGGAGGTGGGCTTGTCTAGAAGGATTCTCCATCCATTGGCGGGTAATTTGGGCTTTGGATGGTGGAGATGTGCTTGTCTAAAAGGATTCTCTATCCATTGGAATGGGTAGTTTTGGCTTTGGGTGGTGGAGGTGTGATTCGTTTTGTTGTGTATACGATACCTGAATGGCAACTTGATGTTTGACCTGGAGTCACTTGTGTAGTAGTATCACGATCGACTGTTGAGGTTTGCGTTACGGTTGAGACTGCTACGTGGCGTGTCGTAGGGTCGGGTGGTGATTGTGTCATGGGTAGTGTCGTAGGGTCGGGTGGTGATTGTGTCATGGGTAGTGTCGTAGGGTCGGGTGGTGCTTGTGTCATGAGTAGTGTCGTAGGGTCGGGTGGTGATTGTGTCGTGGGTAGTGTCGTAGGGTCGGGTGGTGATTGTGTCGTGGGTAGTGTCGTAGGGTCGGGTGGTGCTTGTGTCGTGGGTAGTGTCGTAGGGTCGGGTGGTGCTTGTGTCATGGGTAGTGTTGTAGGGTCGGGTGGTGCTTGTGTCGTGGGTAGTGTCGTAGGGTCGGGTGGTGCTTGTGTCATGGGTAGTGTCGTAGGGTCGGGTGGTGATTGTGTCGTGGGTAGTGTCGTAGGGTCGGGTGGTGCTTGTGTCGTGGGTAGTGTCGTAGGGTCGGGTGGTGATAGTGTCGTAGGGTCGGGTGGTGCTTGTGTCATGGGTAGTGTCGTGGCGGCGACCGTTGTGACATCTAGATAGTCACCGCTGTTACACAGGTTAGTGTCGCAGCAGTAGTAACAGATCGATTGGATGTTTTCCCCACGGTGACAATTTGCCGAGTTTTCATTTTCTTGGTTGTTGCAAAGCTCTGTTTCCTTGCACTCCTTTTTGACGATGAATAAGCCATTTTCCTCCATGACCTCATTCATGCATATCTGTCGATAGCAAAAAAAATAAAAAAATATGCGAATCTGCTCAGTAATAGTCAGACAGATTGTTGCACAGAATTGTTTACTAAGCAAATTTGGCACACAATCAAAATATGTAATGAGAAAGATTTATTTAGCTATATACATAGGGACCATCGCAGATTTGACCTTTAATTTTGACCATATTTGAAGAAAAACACAAACATGCAATTGCATTGGTTTTTATCTAGCCCAGGTTGGACTCCTCCGTTGTGTACATTCGTAATGCAATGAATAACTTCGTCCAACCTGGGCTAGTTTTTATCCTACCTTTATTCTACTTCTATAAATCTACAATAGCCAAATATCTTTATTATTATTTGATTGAACATGTTTCATTATCCTGCCTGACTAAAAGTATGGACCCTGTCCGGAGGATGAGTAAAACAATGCCCTTGACTCGTCGGAATAGGTTACTATTTGTTTCCCCTTTATTGCGACAATATTTATTTCCATGCATGAAAAGACACACAATTAACACAATTGTTATCTTGCCGTCAACGGCAGCAATGGGCCGTGAACACTATGGGCCGTTTCGAATTCCTGGCTTCGGCTTTGTCTTCGTCTTTGGCTTAAGGCGATTTTAGATTCCCAACTGCGAGATCACCTGCCAAATGTTGATGCATGTTGTGTTTCAGAAACATGCAATCGAATTATATGAACCCAAAAGTTAGGGGGGGGGGGGGGGGGGGTTAGGACAATGGACAAGGAGAAACCAGAGGAGTGAGAACAAATAAGAACAAACTGCTGGCAAGGATTAAATCTTAAACGATGAAAATATATAACAGGATATCAACTTTCTACATTGCCCTCTAGAGTTGTGATAAGGAAATTTTATGGGCGACCATTATGCAGACCAGATTACGATCGATTTTGAGCAGATCAGACGACCGGCGCATCAAGGATCCTTGTATTACCTCCATGCAGAGGGCAACGTAGAGCTTTAATCCAACTTCAACTTCGGGCAAGTTTAGTTACATTTTTCATTTGAATGGAATTACATTATATCTGTTATTTCCAGGAATCAATGTGATTTCTTGTTGATTTTGTACTCTCCCTGTACAGTTTTTCGGGTGTTTAATTGGCGAGCGTTTTCTTTTCAAAATAATAGAGTGATTTTAAAGGGATTTCAGAAATGGATCATTTATACCTGCCCGGAGTTGCATGTCATTTCCTCCCCGGGATTGCAGTCGTTGTTGCTATTATCACACACATAGCAACCGATCGCTTTTTAAACAAAAACAATACACAACATTTTATTCTAGCAAATATGTAAAAAAAATAAAAAAAATAATTATCATTTAATAGCCTATACGTCAATGAGTAAACATAATTTATAAAGATAACATGTCAATTGTGTTGGGTTCTTCGTTTATGATAGCCACTTTACTCTTAGATAAAGGGAAATATAATTTGGTCATACATTAGTGAGTGAGTGAGTTTTTAGGGTTTAACGCCGTACCAGCATCAATGGCCATATTCACGGCGGGAACAAATTTCATTCAACAATTTTTTATTTCATTCAACAATTAATGTGAAGAAGTTACAGTTTTAGAGGTGGGAGGAAAACCCCAGAAGAATATCCTGGGGAAAAACCCACGGAGTCAGGCAGGGACTGAAAACCCAATCCACATATTGGCCCAGGCCGGATTCGAACCCGAGTCATAGTGGTGGAAGGCGAGGAAAGAACCGCTACACCAACCCGACTCCCCGGTCATACATTAAGTTGCTTAAAGTGACCATCCGCGTTTCCGCGTTCCTTCGAGATACGATATCATAATAAGACGTCTTTCCGAGACTCACGGAAAGACGTCTTTCTAAAATACGATATCATGGAAAGGCGCTTTTTGAGATACGATTATCACTGAAAGACGTCTTTCTGAGATACGATATTAGGAAAGACTTCTTTCCGAGATACGATATCACGGAAAGACATATTTTTTTCTCAGTTTATCTCGGAAAGACGGAATACTATCTCAGAAACGCGGAAACGTTAATGGTCACTTTAAGCTCTGTATTATTTTTTTATTAAGTTCAATAACGCCTCTCAAAATTCAAAGAAGAATGTTCAAAACAGTTTTCGAGAAAACAGCAAACACAATTCGTCCACAAAACTTTTCATTTCCCAAACTCGGTAAAAATGACTGACGTGTACAGTTCGTGGTTTCCTATGACGTAAATACCAGCTAGCCATAGTGGGGCAGATAGGGGAAATATTTGATGATACAAGCATGAAATTTGGCACACAGAGTATATAAAGATATTAGCTATATAGGGCCATCGCAGATTAACAAGCAATTGCAGCCATTTTGAAAAAATGACATACTCTGATTCATGTACCATCAAAAGCACAATCTCATCACCTATCTGACGTATACTAATCATAACGGTCATCTTTGTTTACTTACCGTTTCCATTGCGTATTTTGCTAACAACAATCATCACCTGTTGTATAATTAATGAAATTATATATGAAAACAACCAATGACGCTGGTATAACAATGTACTCTCTAAAATAGATATTCGTCAGCGTTTTCACGAAGAGACGAATTTGGCCACGGGGAGTTGCACATTGGTTTTGAGAAAATCTGGTTTTAAGTTGGTCACTTTTTGAAAAAGAGATTTCGCCTATTTTTAAAGCACATATTAACTTATATTTGGTACCTACAAAGAGATGAGATCTAAAACTTTAAAAATATACCTATTAAAGAACACTAACAAACTTAATTAACGAGCAATTAATGTAGATATAAATTCGTCTGTTCGTGAAAATTCAAAATCTACGGTGGTGGCTTTTTTGCCCATAGCGCGCGGAATTCGTCTCTTCGTGAAAACTCAAAAACTTGTTTTGCCCATATATTTGTCTCTTCGTGAATGTATACAATGTATATACATTATACGCGCGTTGTTTTTGCACTCTGAGCAACGATAATTCGTCTCTTCGAAAACTGAAAATACGATTTGATTCAAACTGATTTTGACAATATTAACATCGCCAGAATGTTCGTTGCTATTCACGGCCAAAAAACGAATTTCGAAAAAATAATGATTTTGGCCAAATTCGTCTCTTCGTGAAAACGCTGACGCCAACAAATGAAATTGTTCAATTTTAACAATCTTTTTTTCTATGGTATAACAAAAATTTTAAAAACATTATGAGGAATTCGATGACAATATTTTATGTTTTAAATGTGCCAATTTTCTTACCAAAATTGCCGTTTTTTTAAGTTTATTTTTTTTGTTTTATTTGACATCCAAATATACCTATGCTTCTTCAATGCCCCTATTTGTCAACCAGTTTCCCATGCGCAATCCTATACTTATATTCTTTATTTGCACCGGTTAATAAGTACACAATTTATTTGCCAATGTAAAATAATTGGTGTTTTCTAGCATATTTTGTAACTGCTTTATTTTGTTTAGCAGCTGCGTATCGGGGTCAAACGCAATTGGAACGGTTTTCGTCCACATAAAGTATGGTACAAATAAAATATTTTGTGAATTACTTCAAGTTGATCTGCCGTGCAATCCGCAAAAACGTTACTATCCACCAGGAGTTTTCTCACGAACAGGAAAAAATAAGAGGCTACAAGCAACACAAACATTATATTCCGAACAAAATGTACTTACAATCACAAGTCCTAGCTTACTGTTCATTGGATTGGGCATGTTGGAGACTTCAATCACCTGTTTCCAACGAAAGACATAATATTTGAAAACCCAAACCTGCTTCAAATAAGTTGATGTAGATTTCAATTTTTATATTAATCACCATAGGCTTAATAAACCATTGCTATGACGCCACTCTATGTTAAAAGTGTGGATTCGTATCTACGAATCATATCAACGCTTATGTTTGTGGATTTGAAACTGTAAACAACCTACTGCAAAATAAGTGCATGTTTGAACACAGGAAATGTAGCACAATTTAACACTGATATTGGAACACATTTTAGAAATGTATACTACATGTATACTACAATTCGAGTAAAAAAACCATGAACTTTCCGTAAACTATTCATGTTATCGCTGCATGGCGTAGGCCTCTCGCACAAATATACATGTACATTGTATGATTGTATACTGTACATTGTACTGGGTTGTCCTATAGCGCTAGCGATTTATTCAAATTTTCAAAATTCAAAATTATTCAAAGTTCTCGGTTTTCATCTTGGCTAAATTTAAACAATTATGAATTCACTGCAGTTATATCTGTCCTCAACACTAATCCAGAGCTTGATAAGTAAGATCCTGCGGAGAAACCCTGCCTTGCATGTTTACGCGTCTAATACATGGGCTCGATATAAGAATGCATGCCTTTTCGTGTCCACTCAACTAGATGATTAGTACAGTTAATTGACGCAATGGTTTAATAAGTCCGAGAATACACGAGAACGTAAATGTTCATGAGCAAATTAGAGCGCGTCATTGGCCGATTCCGCCACGCGTCTGGGAAGTAAGGTGGCGTCATCTAGTTCATGAGCCAGGGGCTAAAATTTGATATATCGGTACCATCTCAAGTGAGTGAAGGGACTAATCGCCATTAGGATTTTTCTTTTCTATATGTGTATAGTTGTCAGAAAAGTATGTAAGTGGTAGGTTAATGTGAAATTTGGGGCATTTTCTATGACGTCACTGATGGAGACGAAATCAGATCTTTTTACATCAAACAATAACAACAAACGTTATTTTACTCCACAAAACACTTGCTTGATGTCCTCTATTGTGTCCCAGCATTAAAGGTAGGATACACCATTTGCTAAATTTTCTGAAGGTCTTGGTTGTTTCCCTGTACTATAATTGGCAGGTTTTATTTTCAAGAAACTGTAACTAGATCATAATGACAAAGATATCTACAACAAATGGCTTACATGATCTGATATATACAAAAAAGTGCACACGTATTTCAATAAAATTACTGTGAGTTCATAATTCACAGCCCAGAAAATGTCGGATTTCATAGAAAACGAAATTAAGTAATGTTTGGTCTTCTTAATAATTAAATATGATTTTGTTGCATTTACGTACATCTGACTTCGGTTCGGCTACGCTTCATGTATTTTCTGCTTTTGTCACACAAAAAATGCGCACCTTCTGATAAACACGTGATTTGGTAATAAGTTGTTCCCTTGTACTTGTATACCTCCTCTGCTCTGTACTAAAACCTGCCAAACCATCATCACTCTCAACTTTGAACAGTATAGTGCAAAGACCTTTGTTTTCAGTGTAAACATACTTCTACAATTCCCATGATAATATAAGTCTGGGACAGATGTATCCGATGATGAAACCTCAGAACGGGCTCAAAGGCATGGGTTTGCAGCATTAAGCGGTGTGACACATGAAGACAAATATTTGGGGCGTACAAGTTCTGCATTGTTGTCTCCTGCCGAACATAATAATACAAGTATGTGTTTTGGTCACACCTTTGGATTGGGAAATTGTCCGCC
This sequence comes from Crossaster papposus, assembly GCA_037893245.1. NCBI lineage: Eukaryota > Metazoa > Echinodermata > Asteroidea > Velatida > Solasteridae > Crossaster > Crossaster papposus. The sequence goes on along the minus strand of JBAIAA010000985.1, from coordinate 89,199 downwards.
AGTCATGCAGGTTTTTTTTAGGGTGGATGGAATTCGGGCTTATATTCTTCCTCATCACTTTCCGTTTGTAACATTACGTTTGTTGTGCAAAGAAATGCTCGCCAGCTGAAGAGTAACCCCGGCAAATTATGGGAAAAAAAAGTGAAATCTTCCCATTTGCAACAGCAGTTACATCGCACTTCTTACATGAAATATAATCTAGATCGAAACGTACATGTACATGTAGGCCAACTAATTTTGTGCAATAAGTACTAGCTTGAACCATGCTTGAACACACTATACTATGTGAACTAGCAGCAGAACTGTCATGCCACGAACATGGCACTATAGGCAAGCAGGGGTACATTTGGTTCTGGACTAGACACGGATAGTGGAACCATGGATTTATGGAGATATCAACTGATTATAGCTGACCGTTTCTCATTGTTGTGTGTGTGGATTGTGTATATATTGAACCTGGACACGCTATCGTGTATCACTACCGGCTTAAACAATTAGAAAACATATCATTTTCATTGAAAAAAAAAAAAAAAAAAAATCCCGACCTACCTACCCTATTTTTTGGGGCCCGTTACGCCAACATAACATTTTTTTATGCCTAACTGTACATACGCAGCGACCAGCGATACAGTACTACGTAAAGTTACATTGATCAGCCCATACGGCGGTGGTGATACAACTTGAGTCAAGTACACGCATACAAGCACACCCAATCAAGCCCTAAATACTCCCAAATCCATCACCGACATACTCTGAACCTTTCAATCTATCATGAAAAACTCCGGCATTTCAGAGTTTTTCATCTCAACCTTTCTCATCTGCTCAACGTAAACATGTCACGGACACAGCACATGTTGAACCGGCTGTTTACTGTGGGTAGTTTAATTTCTTCAACACATGAAACTAGAGTGTGCAACAGTTTACAGATTCCTCAAACAGCCGTATGTTGCGTAAAAGTAAGAGGCTGTCAGAACTTAAACATTTACGTTAACAATCTTTCAAAAACTAGCCATAAGCTACCGTTTTAGAAGGTCTATCATATTTTGCTGTATTTTTCATATTTTTCTCTATTGAAAAAATCATATTAGAATTTGTCCCTCAAAATGGTACCTATAATTTAGCTGACTCTTGGACTAATCCTGGTGAGTGGCCACCGGGTAGTATTACTTTCTGGTAGGAACACAAATTCGCATCGTAGACATGACTATCTGTATATTACAAATCTATGATTTCTTGTGTATTCTCCTTAAAGGTAGAATACAACATTGGTAATTGCTTGAATTATTATGAATAGGTAGATTTTAGGGGTTGTAATTTGTCCTAAGTTTTACAATGATGGATGCCGAAAAAAGCACGAAAAACAGCGTTTGTTTTCCACTGGCGTCGAGCAGTTATTTTTAAGTTATTTGAGTTTTTTTCGCGATCGTCGTCCAAGAAATCCCAATTTGGTCCAGTACAGTTTTAGCTCTGAGATCCTATGCGCAGAATCCTGAATGCACTCACAAACTTAGTTTGTACCAGATGATACAGTTTTTAACGCTTTATCTCATGTTATCAGTGAAAGCATTTTGGATGTTCTTGATTTTGATACTAAATTGCTGAGATTAGACTCTCCTTATATTCTCTTTGTCACATTGTTAATATGTCCCCCGTGACTGGTTCTGTTGCAGATGAACTACACCAATCTACACCAATCTAATCGAACTACACAATCTATAAAGGCAAAGGTTGTAAACAAACTAAGAGTAATTATAGACCTATTTCAGTGGTGTGTCACGTAGCCAAAATTATTAAAAAAGAAGTTCAAGTTCAACTTCTAGATTATCTTAATGATCATGATATGATTAATGTTGATCAGTTTGCATTTTATTTAAAAAAAAAATCATTCTACTCAATTTAGCTTGCATCATGTTTTTGATGATTTTTATGAAGCTTTTAATGAACATGAGGTCGTTGGCTCTTGTTTTCTGAGTAAGTACGGTCAGTGTCAGGTAATGAACATAAATGGTTCAAGAGCTACATTTTAAATAGAAAAGAAGTTGTGAGTTGCCATGGTACATTATCTAACTCTAATGATATTACTGTTGGGGTTCCATAGGGGAATGTACTAAGTACTATTTTGTTTATTCCTATGACATAACACAAAGTGTTAATTTCAGTACTTGTAATATCTTCGCAGATGATGTTGTTATTTATGTGACAGGAAATAATGTCCATGATACAAACCGGGTGATACAATCTAATATTGGCAATATTTTTTACTTTGTAAAATAATAAAAGACTTCGCATTAATCCAAATAAGACTAAAATCATGCTTTTGCAATCTCGTCATACTAACGATTCTGACAAATTAAATATTGCTCTTGAAGGCACCCAGCTTAAACAAGTAAGGAGTGTTCGGTATTTGGGAGTTGAAGTTGATGATATTACCTAACTTGGGAACTACATGTAAGGAATCTCTGTAAATCAATTGCCTACAAAGTATATTCATTATCCAGACTTAAATATACTATTAATAGTCAGTTACTTGACACTTTTTTAACGTGTGGGGAAATTGTTCCTTGATCAGTAGAAAGGCTCTTCTCATATTGCAAAATTGTTTACTGTGGGTAGTTTAATTTCTTCAACACATGAAACTAGACTGTGCAACAGTTTACAGATTCCTCAAACAGCCGTATGTTGCGTAAAAGTAAGAGGCTGTCAGAACTTAAACATTTACGTTAAAAATATTTCAAAAACTAGTCATAAGCTACCGTTTTAGAAAGTCTATCATATTTTGCTGTACTTTTCATATTTTTCTCTATTGACAAAATCATATTAGAATTTGTCCCTCAAAATGATACCGATAATTTAGCTGACTCTTGGACTAATCCTGGTGAGTGGCCACCGGGCAGTATTACTTTCTGGTAGGAACACAAATTCGCATCGTAGACATGACTATCTGTATATTACGAATCTACGATTTCTCGTGTATTCTCCTTAAAGGTAGAATACAACATTGGTAATTGCTTGAATTATTATGAATAGGTAGATTTTAGGGGTTGTAATTTGTCCTAAGTTTTACAATGATGAATGCCGAAAAAAGCACGAAAAACAGCGTTTGTTTTCAACTGGCGTCGAGCAGTTATTCTTAAGTTATTTGAGTTTTTTTCGCGATCGCCGTCCAAGAAATCCCAATTTGGTCCAGTACAGTTTTAGCTCTGAGATCCTATGCGCAGAATCCTGAATGCACTCACAAACTTAGTTTGTACCAGATGATACAGTTTTTAACGCTTTATCTCATGTTATCAGTGAAAGCATTTTGGATGTTCTTGATTTTGATACTAAATTGCTGAGATTAGACTCTCCTTATATTCTCTTTGTCACATTGTTAATATGTCCCTCGTGACTGGTTTTGTTGCAGATGAACTACACCAATCTACACCAATCTAATCGAACTACACAATCTATAAAGGCAAAGGTTGTAAACAAACTAAGAGTAATTATAGACCTATTTCAGTGGTGTGTCACGTAGCCGGAATTATTGAAAAAGAAGTTCAAGTTCAACTTCTGGATTATCTTAATGATCATGATATGATTAATGTTGATCAGTTTGCATTTTATTTAAAATAAAAAACATTCTACTCAATTTAGCTTGCATCATGTTTTTGATGATTTTTATGAAGCTTTTAATGAACATGAGGTCGTTGGCTCTTGTTTTCTGAGTAAGTACGGTCAGTGTCAGGTAATGAACATAAATGGTTTAAGAGCTACATTTTAAATAGAAAAGAAGTTGTGATTTGCCATTGTACATTATCTAACTCTAATGATATTACTGTTGGGGTTCCATAGGGGAATGTACTAAGTCCTATTTTGTTTATTCTTATGACATAACACAAAGTGTTAATTTCAGTACTTGTAATATCTTCGCAGATGATGTTGTTATTTATGTGACAGGAAATAATGTCCATGATACAAACCGGGTGTTACAATCTAATATTGGCAATATTTTTTACTTTGTAAAATAATAAAAGACTTCGCATTAATCCAAATAAGACTAAAATCATGCCTTTGCAATCCCGTCATACTAACGATTCTGACAAATTGAATATTGTTCTTGAAGGCACCCAGCTTGAACAAGTAAAGAGTGTTCGGTATTTGTGAGTTTAAGTTGATGATATTACCTCACTTGGAAACTACATGTAAGGAATCTCTGTAAATCAATTGCCTACAAAGTACGGTATATTCATTATCCAAACTTAAATATACTATTAATAGTCAGTTACTTGACACTTTTTTCCGTGTGGGAAAATTGTTCCTTGATCAGTAGAAAGGCTCTTCTCAGATTGGAAAAAGGAGCTGCTCGGATTGTCTCTAAACAATTTGACTAGGTTAATTATCACGGCGAAGACTTTATTCAACAATTATCTTGGCAAACCCTAGAAGTAAGAAGAGACTTGCTGTTTGAATTGTCCTACTTTTTACAATATTTGCACAGGACATTGATGTAAAACAGCTTATGCTGATCTTTGTTATCCTGTTCAAAGATATTTTAATAAATAAATAAATCTTGTGAAAGCTTGTGAAATTCTTCTGAGAGAAAAATTACCGTTAAGAGTGAGTGAATTTGAATACAAAAAGTGTTTAAAATGTTCAGGAAACATTATACCAGCCCAACTCGAGCAGAATTATATAAATATAACAACAAAAATATATAGAACATACGGCTTACCTGGCAAAACGTATCACACGAGAAACCGACTTGCTTCACGACTTGCACGTTGTCTCGACTGTGTACAAATGCGCTATAAGAGTTGGCCTCGGCAACGATTGCACGTAACTAAGACTCCGACTGAAAATATATCCCGTGCGATGGTCTTTAAGAGCGAAATCAACGACCTATGTATAACGCCTTTATTAAATGCAACCTCGGTCGTTTCATAGAGCCAACATTGAAGCCCAGTGACTCGAACAAACGAGTTCTGAATAAAACAATTGATCAACCACCCCCCCCCCCCCCCCACCCCCTTTTTTCATTTGAGCGTGAGGTGACAATTTGTTCTATATTACACGTATGAAGTAACGCAAGACAAACTGACTTGCTTCACTACATGCATGATACCTCAACTGTGTGCAAATGCGCTATTAAAGTTGGCCTCGGAAACGATTGCACGTGCGATTGTCAATAAGAGCGAAATCATTGACCTATATAACGCCTTTAATAATTGCAGCCTCATGCAGTCATTCCATAGGGCCGAAATTAAAACCCAACGACTCGAACAAAATATGAATACAACTTATGGTCCATCTCCCCCGTTTCATTTAAGCGAATTCATAGCATAAAGTAACCAACAAAAATCTGGTTAAATGTTTCCAAAGTCTGGTCGAAATTTCACCAGATTCCTGGTCCGTATACCACCCACTCTTTCCTGGTTACTTTCCCCAGGATTTCCTGGTGAATGTACGCCAACCAAAATCCTGGTAAAAAACCAGAACACACTGGTGAAATTTTCTTTCTACCACATTCCTACCACAACAAACTTCAGACACTTCCACTTTTGATTCAGTAGAATGTACAAATACTATACGATAAGCCTGAATGCTATACGATAAGCCTAACTACTACACTTTAATACAATGACCTCTACTGACCATTAGTTGACTAATTTATTTAGATCAACTCTGTGGGAAAAGCATTGCGTTATTTAAAAAAAAAATTACCTCTACTGACCATTAGGTGACCAATGGCCAAATTCTGACCATTAGGTGGCCACATTAATTGGACCAAAACTGTAGGAGAAGAAGCATTTCGTAATTTTTAAGAAAATGACCCCTGCTGACCATTGGGTGACCATTGGCCAAATTATCGGTGTACACCCTATTATATGAGGCTTGGTCCAGAGATATAACTGACCAAGTTTGACAATAATTGGATCAAGACAGTGAAGAAAGTAACATTTTGTAATTTTGAAGAAAATGACCACTAATGACCACTAGGTGACCTTTGACCACACATGCTGGTCACTACAGATATAACTCAGGTCAAGGAAGATTCTGTTCAACTTTGGCTGAAATCGATCAAGGAATTTGGCAGATATTGTATTTTTAGTGAGCGTTTGCCCGAAGAAAGAAAGAAAGAAAGAAAGAAGGGGGGGGGGGGGAGAAAGTGGGAAGGAAAAAAAAAAAAAAGAAGGGTGGGGGCAGAAAGAAAGAAAGAAAGCCGACGAATACAAATATCAGCCTGCTTCGCACGGCTAATATAACTACTCTACATACCAATTACGTGTCGCGGTTTAAATTTATATTACGCTTATTCCCGCCATGATGAAGTCACGGTTTCACCACGACTAATTCGTGTTAAAATACAAAAAAAGAGATTTCATATACAATTTTTTTTACTTAAGTTTGCAAATGCGCCATAAGAGTTGGCCTCGGAAACGATTGCACGTGCGATTGTCAATAAGAGCGAAATAATTGACCTATATAACGCCTTTAATAATTGCAGCCTCAGTCATTTAAGGGCCGAAATTAAAACCCAACGACTCGAACAAAATCTGGATACAACTAATGATCCATCACCCCCGTTTCATTTAAGTGAATTTATAGCATGAGGTGACAATTTCTCTATAAGAAACTCAATTTATACACTCTAAAAAAAGAGTCTGGTTGAAGTTTACCAGATTCCTGGTCCGTATAGACCACGTGCCCTCTGTTTACATCTATATTCAAATATGCCCGTCAAGATGCGCACGCATCGTGTTTTACATAAATTTGGTTAAGAGGCGGCATCAGAGGTCACATAATTCAAATGTGATCTGACCTGTGGCGTCACTTCTCAACCAATTTTTTTATGCAAAACACAATGTGTGCGCATATTGACGGGCACATTTGAATACATTATGTAAACACGTGACGTCAGAGGGTACATCGTTTATACATCCACTCTTTCCTGGTAAATTTCACCAGGTTTTCCTGGTGAATGTACGTCAACCAAAATCCTGGTAAACATACGGTTTCACCACGACTAATTCGTGTAAAAAAAAAAAAGAGATTTCATATACAATTATTATTTACTTATGTTTGCAAAAATCTAAATGTTATCATTGACTCGTTAGATTAATTACATAGTTCGGTCAAGAAAGTGCATTTTTTGACAAAACGCCACAACTTAACATGATTTTTGTGAACTCAACTTTCGTAAGTTCTGATTGGTCAGATGATGTGTAATGAATTAACATTATACTGGTTATCACCAAACATATCAACAAGATACTGGTTATGATCAAACCATGTGTATTATCATCCTGGTTAAAGGAAACATGTAATAAGGTTTTTTTTTGCTTAAATCAATAAAGTATCATATTGACAACAACATTATGTGTGAGGTTGTGTTTATTTTCTGTGATAAATGGGAGAAAATAATTTTTGAAAATGTTTAGTCATACCACTCCGCCCCTCAAAGGGAAGCCTCATTAACATAAAACTTCGCGTGGGGTATGACAAAAATCGAGGCAGAGAATTGCCTCACTGCGGGGGGGCGCTACCCGGGCCTGGCTTGCATTATGCGCGCATTGCATGCAACAAGTCTTTGTCTACGAGTTTACCATGCCGGTTTTTTATTCTAAATCAGGGTAAAAATACAACTGTTTTCAGTCATGCCGACTAGATGTGTAGCTGCTGGGTGTAGCAAAACTACCAAGGATGGAGTAAGCCTTCATTTGTTTTCGGCTGATCCTAAATATCGGAGGATTTGGACAGCCAAAGTAAATCTTACCAGAGCGAAGTGGTCCCGCCGGGCCTAGTGATTTTTCGGCCCGATCTGCAGCGACCATTTTGAGCGGTCGTGCTTCGACACTGGTCTGTACAGCAACTTTGGCATGCCCTTAAAAAACATGCTGAAGTCAGATGCTGTCCTAACGATATTCCAATCGGACGAATCTGTACTGTTTTCGTCAGATTCACTAAAAACCGACGAAGAACTTTCACGATCGTCCATGTTTAGTCCGCGCCGATTACTGTACATGTACATGTACATGTACTTTGTACGGTATTGCTTTGGACAGCGTGCGTGTGGGTGATCGCGTTTACATGTACATGTACGTACGTGTGCACAAGGCATACGGGATTCGTTCACTCTCGTACACACAACAATGTGTGCGTACGTGGCCACGCGAACCCGTCTCGTACCTAGACGTCGCGTACCGACTATCGATAATTTGTCCGGGTTCTGACTCGATTTACGTCACTCATTTTGAGTGGCCGCGAAATTTAAAAAGGGGGGGTCAATTTCTGGACGGCAAATTACCACACTAAACGTACACTGGAACCAATTTTGCTTTTTATTCACATTTGATACACATAAATCTATTGATTTAAAACAAAAAATGCGTAATGAAGATGTTAGACTACATGTTTCCTTTAACTAAATTACTTCAACATAAATCTGGTAAAATCCTGTGACGTGGCCGTCTTCCAGTTTCTGATTGGTTCATTTGTCATTAATGCGGCGCACGCGGTACCGTTATACTTGTACACACACAAAATGTATTGTAAACAAAATGCCAAAAAATAAAAGTTCGGTAAAATAATACACAATTTATGTACAATTTTGCCAAAAGAAAATACACAACTTTTCTGTAAGTTTAAATTGTCTTGTTTTAAATGTAGTTTCGTTTTTTACAAGAGTTGTGTAACCTTGGTCAAGATTGTACATTGGCCGCGTAGGTTTTACAAAACCATTACGTAAGACGTTATGCGTTGTGTAAATATTACTGGCTGAAGGAGTACAAATATCATGTGCTTGCGCTAGGCCGCGCGATTTACAAAACAAACATGTACAATGTTAATGTTGGAAAAATGTTAATATATAGTTTGTTGGAGATCATGGTTCACCAGGAAATTTTGCACAAGAGATTTTTGGGTCATTTTATATTACGAGGATTTGATGAATTGAGTTCGGTTATGGTTAATTATTTAATCCAGTTTCTGGAACACAGTGCTTCCGTCCTGGGCCTCTAATTTGGATGATTTATATATCCCTCCGCCGAGTGAACAGGCCAGTGTATCATCATTGAAGGCAATGAAACCGCAATCACTTCGATTCAGACACATCAAGCAACAGACGAGTCGATTGAATGCTGTGGTGTTCACGGTCATGTCGGATGCGTGAATGGTGTGATGCAAGTCAGTCAGAACGAAGTATGCACTCCTAGATCTCCAACCTTGGACACCAAAATAAAACAAAAATACAAATTATAGTGGGATAATCTTCAGATCATTTGTCTGATACGCTTTAATATGAAATGCATACCTGCATTGACAAAAAATATACACGGTGGTCCAAAAAACAGACAAAGTGTGCTTCCGCCGCATAAGGTCAAATTGGTACAACCTTCACCACCCAAAGCCAAAACTACCTATACCAATGGGTGGAAATTTCTTTTGGGTGGTGGAGGTGTGCTTGTCTAGAAGGATTTTCTATCCATTGGTATAAGGTGGTTTTGGTTTTGGGTGGTGGAGGTGTGCTTGTCTAGAAGAATTTTCTATTAATTGATGTAGGTAGTTTTGGCTTTGGGTGGTGGAGGTGTGCTTGTCTAGAAGGATTCTATATCCATTGGTATAGGTAGTTTTGTGCTTTTGGTGGTGGAGGTGTGCTTGTCTAGAAGGATTTTCTATCCATTAGTATAGGTAGTTTTGGATTTGGGTGGTGGAGGTGTGCTTGTCTAGAAGGATTCTCCATCCATTGGTATAGGTAGTTTTGGCTTTGGGTGGTGGAGGTATGCTTGTCTAGAAGGATTTTCTATCCATTAGTATAGGTAGTTTTGGATTTAAGTGGTGGAGGTGTGCTTGTCTAGAAGGATTCTCCATTCATTGGTATAGGTAGTTTTGGCTTTGGGTGGTGGAGGTGTGCTTGTCTAGAAGGATTTTCTATCAATTGGTATAGGTAGTTTTGGCTTTGGGTGGTGGAGGTGTGCTTGTCTAGAAGGATTCTCCATTCATTGGTATAAGTAGTTTTGGCTTCAGGTGGTGGTGTGATGCCAGTTTTTTTGTATACCATACCTGAATAGTAACTTGATGTTTGGCCTGGAGTCACTTGTATAGTAGTATCACGGTCTACTGTTGAGGTTTGCGTTACGGTTGAGACTGCTACGTGGCGTGTTGTAGGGTCGGGTGGGGCTTGTGTCGTGGGTAGTGTCGTAGGGTCGGGTGGTGATTGTGTCGTGGGTAGTGTCGTGGCGGCGACCGTTGTGACATCTGGATAGTCACCGCTGTTACACAGGTTAGTGTCGCAGCAGTAGTAACAGATCGATTGGATGTTTTCCCCACGGTGACAATTTGCCGAGTTTTCATTTTCTTGGTTGTTGCAAGGCTCGGTTTCCTTGCACTCCTTTTTGACGAGGAATAAGTTATTTTCCTCCCTGACCTCATTCATGCATATCTGTCGTTAGCACACAAAAAAAGCGAATCTGCCCAGTATAGTCAGACAGATTGTTGCACAATGTGATAGAATGGTTCACTTGATGACAAAAGCAGGTGAACCGAAGACGAAGCAAACGTTTCGAAAAGGCCCATAGGGCCCTTTCGAAACGTTTGCTTCGTCTTCGGCAGTTGGCTTCGCCTCCAAATTCCGAATTACTGAGAAGCAAATAGAAATTTGAGCAAATAGAAATAGTCTAACATTTGGGTTCATATCAGTAGATTGAATGTTTCTGAAGCACAGCAGGCATCCAAATGTGGAAGGGGATCTCGCAGATGGTAAACTAAAATCGCCTTAAGCCAAAGACGAAGGCGAAGCCAGGGATTCGAAAAGGCTCTATGAAATAAATGAAATAAATCACATGATATCGACTTTCTACACTGCCCTCTAGATTTGTGATAAGGACATTATATTGGAGACCACGTGCAGATCACAATACGATCGACTTTGAGTAGATCAGACGACCGGCGCATTAATCACCTCTAGCGAGCAATGTAGAACTTCAACTTTGGGTAAGTTTAGTTGAATTTTCAATTGAACAAAATGACTATATATCTTTAATAAATACCTAGGAGAGTTGAAGGCTTCTGATTGGCCGAGACTCGATCACGTGCAGGTCATTATATGTAGTAATATCATGGGCTTTCCAAGGGCCGTTTTCTAAACCCCGGCTTCGGGCTGCATTCTGGCCACATTACAGACGTTTTCCTAGTTCCGGATCGCAACAAATATTCAGGCTGTTTTCGGCAAGTCTAATCCTCGAAATTTAAATGAAATAGGTTTAGTAGTTTACCTTGAGTGATGGAGAAACTACAGTTTTTGTTTCGATATTTATGCTCTACTTTATTTGAAAATACGACGTCAAATATATACCGACATCCCTTTTTCTAGTTGCGGATCATGCATCAGTTTAACCAATTCCGGATCGAGTAAAAAACGGCTTCGTACATGAACAATAATTATCACGCTAGAACCAACCCGAATCAAGCCTATATTTCTTATAAAGTATTCATTAATTTATATAAATACAGTTTAAAATAAATTTCAAATACTTTCACTTCCAATAAAGTTTAAAAAGAGGACTTGCAAGGAAATGCTTCGAAATGTTTTGTCCGTGTACGTACGTAAGTGTGGCGCGCGGCAACGAGCCGATAAACTTTGTCCATTTCTCCATGGTCCCACAGAACACGTCATATGAAATCGCTTGCGCGCGTGTAGTTGATGCATGTTTTTTACGGGCGATCCGGAACTAGGAAAAAATGAACGTTCAGTCTTTGGCAGATTTTTTAATACTGGAGACTTTTAGACTTATTTTTACTTATGTATCAAGAAGCTTGTATGTTTCTTTTCAAAATGCACTTCATCTAAACAAATAGTATTGGAGACCAAGCCATAACAAGGTAGGTTTTTCTTTGAAGCGATCCAGAACTAGGAAAAATCCGGAACTAGGAAAACAACTGTACCACTGCTAAACTACATGAACAAAGCCAAAATACGGAAACGAAGCTGCGTTTGTAAAACGGCCTAGAAGAAGCCGCGTAGTCGCGAAATTCAGAGTATTTTCACAATTGTTCTCGTTAAAAAAGTATTTATTAAAGGTAATAACAGTGCCCTCGGCTCGATCCATTACCAGCGGTCATCCCCCAACCCGGTCATTACCACGCAGTAATAACCGGGTTCTCGCACTGTTATTACCTAAATAATTTCCAGTTCAATCAATATAATTCCTTGTTGATTTTTACTCGCCCTGTATAGTTTTGCGGGGGTTTAATTAGCGTTAATTAAGAGGAGCGTTTTCTTTTCAAAAAAATGGAGTTATTTTAAAGTGATTTCAGAAATGGATCATTTATACCTGCCCGGGGTCGCATGTCATTTCCGTCCCGGGATTGCAGTTGTTGTTGCTATTATCACACGTATAGCAATCGATCGCTTTTTGAACAAAAACAATACACAACATTTATTCTAGCAATTTGTAAAATAAATAAAAATTTTATTATCATTTGCCTATACGTTAATAAGTAAACATAAAGACAACCATGTCAATTGAGTTTGGTTCTTCGTTTATGATCGCCATTTTACTCTTGGTTAAAGTGAAATATAATCTGTTTATACAATAAATTCAATTACGCCACTTAAAATGCAAAGAAACATTTTCAAAACCTAAATTGTTAATTGACGTCACGTGGCAGCGTATCATTTTTACTTCCCGGACGCGCGGCGGATTCGGCCAATGACGCCCTCCAATTTGCTCATGAATAGTTATGAGGTGTTGTAAAATTGACTACCTTATACGGTTCTTGGTTTCTTCTGACGTAAACCCAGCAAGCGATTTGGTGGGGCAGATAGGGGAAATATTTGGGGTAATTGTTCCTTTGATGATACAAGCATGAAATTTGGCACACAGTGTATGCCATAAGAAAGACATTGACTATAACTTAGGCCATCGATAATTTGTCCTTTAAAAAAAATTTGAAACAAACAATGGCAGCCATTTTGAAAATTTCGTAATTTGCTTGTTATTCCACCTATATATTTTTTTAAAGGACACTCTGCGATGGCCTTATAGTCAAATATCCTTCTCATGACATACTCTGACTGTTTACCAAATGATTCTTGTACATGTACCATCAAAGGCACAATATCATCACCTATCTGACGTATACTAATCACTAACGGTCATCGACCAATTTATATATCGGGTTAATCATCTGTGTTTACTTACCGTTTCCATTGCGTATTTTGCTAACAACAATCATCACCTGTTGTATAATTAATGAAATTATATATGAAAACGACCAATGACACTGATATAACAATGTACATGTACACCCTAAAACAGATTGATTGAAATAATCAACTGATATGTGTCCAACCAATGAAATTGGTACATTTTTACCAAAATAGTGGTCGAAATAACCAATCATATTGGTAATTTGTGACCATTTTCTTACCAACATTTTTTTTTTAGTTTTTTTTTTTAATACAGTTTTACATCCAAATATACATATGCTTCTTTAATACCCCCATTTGTTTGTCAATTTTCGCTTTCACACTGTGCACTACTTATATTTTGTATTTGCAACAGTTGTAAGCACACAATTTATTTGCCAATGTAAAATAATTTGTGTTTTTCTAGCATAACCAACTTTATCTGGTTCTGCAGCTGTACAATGTGGATCCATAGCAATTGGAACGTTTTTCGTCAACAGAAAGTGCATTCGGCCAAAGGTTACCACTGACCAGGAGTTTTCTCCCGAACATAGGGAACAAAAGGCAACAAGCAATTAAGACTGGGTTGCTGTAAAAATCAAAGATATTTTTAAAAAGGTGGCGAACTTCAAAATATGGATTTTGGCATTACTCCATGCATGAGTAGGTATGGGTAGGTATATAATACAAAAATTGATTAATTTTGCAAGTTTTTACCCTATAGGTAATAAAATATAGGTTAATTGGAAGCACTGGTACATCTAAAGGGGAAGGAGTAGAAGTTTTTCTTTTATACATATTGCACAACCATGTTTACTCTTTCAGAAATTGATTTTAAAATGTAAGTGTGTGTTCCAATTTGGATCAAACCATTATTTCAAATAGGGGTGTTGTCATCATATTTTCTCATAGCGAATATGGGGTAATACATTGGGTAATAAAGCCAAACGTGGCAATTTGTGGATAATGCCACTTTTATAATTGGTAGATAAGATACCAACCTACATAAACATGGAATAAAATGTTTTGGTATTTCAAATACGCGAAAACAGTGTTGCCGGAAAGAAAAAAACGCAATAAATGCCCAAATATTATACCTTTAAAGAAGTCTTAATTGACAAATTATATAACAAATTGGTCAAATTTATGATAGAATACATAAAATAAATGTTGATATGAATATGTAGGGAATGTTTTTACCATGTTTAGCTGAGAGGTAGGTCAACTATTTTGTCTTTATACAGTGAAGCTCACAGCCTTCGGTAATGTTTACTTATGAAAAGAGCTAAATTAGGTGAAATATGGTAACTTTCGATTTCCACCCGTTGCCATGGCAACCAAAGTGTGGATGCAATAAATGTGCTTTCTTTTTACACTTTGGTTGAAGGCCTTCACATGTGCAAAGAATAAACGAAATCCATTAAAAAAAATCTGCCACCACTTTTTTTATTTTAAGAGCAACCCAGTATTAACTTGCGTAATTCACAAGCATTACAGGTAGGATACATCATTGGTAATTGCTTGAATTATCATAAATGGGTGAATTTAGGGGGTTGTATTTTATAGTAAATATCGTTTAACTGACCTGTCTGAAGTTTTACAATCATGGATTTCGAGAAAAGCCAAAAAAAACCGGCGTTTGTTTGTTTTCGCGATCGCCGTCCGGAACACTTACAGGATATATAGCGCAATCCTTTTGCTAGATGCATAACCAATATTTACATTCAAAGAAGTAAGATATTTCCTAATAATTATGTTGTAAAAAAAATCGATTTCTGCAAATAATGTATCCTACCTTTAACTTAAGTTCCAAACAAAATGTACTTACAATCACAAGTCCTAGCTTAGTGTTAATTGGATTAGGCATGTTGGAGACTTCAATCACCTGTTTACAACAAATGACATAATATTTGAAAAAATAAAACTGCACCAAAACGGTTGATGTAGCTTGCAATTTGTCTTTCAATCACCTCAGCCTAAACGCGGGTATTATAAGCCACGGGGATTGGGCCTATACACATGGTGGCCCATACAATAACAAAACGGACAGGCACACCGAACCTCCACCACCCAAAGCTAAAACTACCTATACCAATGGATGGAGAATGTTTCTAGGAGACAACTCAGATGATACCAAGAAATCTCAATTGGGTCCAGTACAATTTTATCTCCAGATCCTACATTGTGAAAGTTTGTGAAATTCTTCTGAGAGTTCTTGAGATTTCGAGAGTTTAAATAAAATGAAATTGTAAAAAAAATTGCCGGGAAACATTATACCAGCCCAACTCGAACCGTAATTATAACATAAATTATAAAGGAGAAATATAGAACATAATGCTTACCTGGCAAAAAGTATCGCACGAGAAACCGACTTGCTTCACGACTTGCACGATGCCTCGACTGTGTACAAATGCGCTATAAGAGTTGGCCTCGGCAACGATTGCACGTAACTAAGACTCCGAATGAAATTATATCCCGTGCGATGGTCTTTAAGAGCGAAATTAATTACTTATTGATAGCGCCTTTATTTATTGCAGCCTCGGTCATTTCATAGAGCCAACATTAAAGCCTAGTGATTCGAACAAATGAGGTTTGAATGAAACTATTGATCCATCACCTCCCCCTCATTTCATTTGAGCGCGAGGTACCAAATTGTCTGTATAAAAAAATCATAGGTAAACTATAAAGTCAAATAGGATTTGAGACATACTCTTAACTATACGGTAATTAATAAGCACCACATAACGAAAATCGAACACATACAACAATAACGATGGCGAGAAGTTTTAGTACTTTTTTTTCCTTGTTTACAAATTGAAATCTCTACTTCTCAATCTCTACTACTAATAACAATCCTATTATACGCATTTGTTATTTGAACGTACGGAGAAACATAATAAACGTATTATGCTAAGTCATTTATACACCCCCCCCAAAAAAGAAAAAGAAAAAACCAAAAAAAACAACTAACCAATGTCTCCCTAATGTTTGGTATAATTTAAAAAAACTAGACTACTGAGCACTATTAATAAAGTAACCAAGTTACCAAAATACTATTGAAACGCTTATACTTGAAGTTGTAAAGCTATTAATTATAATTCTAAACTCCCTGTGAAATTATTCCTTTCTGGCTTGCTGTCATTTTAAAGAAAACGAGAACAAAATATTGTAAATTTCTCTGAATATGAAGCATTCACAGAGCTAAATCCTTCACCAGGTTATTTGTCTAGCACCTTTCTTTATATTTTGAGCACTTTCGCTGCTTCTAACGATACAGATTGCTCCTTTAATGTGGGAAACTCGGACATACATGACACCTCCCACATAGCACCCATTGCATGTTAGGTATTGTCTACTTTATTGATCGGTGAGACTTTTAATAATGCCACCACCGTCATGGTTATTATTGACTTGATCTAATCACCTACAGTGTTCAAAAGCAGCACGTAAATATGTATGTAATGTATGATATGAAACTAAGCTAAAAATGGTTGATAATTTTGCATAATATAGGGCAGGGGTGGGGTGGGGGGGGGGGGGGGGTAGGGGGTACCCACAACCCCCTTATAGAACCGCGCCTGATATGGACGCTGCAAGACGTATAGAATAAGCCATTGAACAATGCATTTTATTGCCATTCAAGTCTTTAAGTTATCCAGTGACGACAAACAATCGTTCCATAGAAGAGCAACAGAAGCAAAGATGATAAATAAAAATATACAAATTACAGGTAACATGTCAGATTGGAGCGGACACATTGACACCCTTTCTAGGGAAAAAAACTACCGTTGTCTCGTGTCGAAATGACCTTTTTGTTTAGAGTGGTGTCATTGTTACCCCAAAATAATCTGGGCCATTTTCAAACCTTAGCTTCGTCTCCATTTTGGCGTCGTTCATGCAATTTGGCAATAGTGATGGAGCCGGAACGGAGCATATAACCTGGGGTTTAGAAAACGATTCCGGATTTATTCTGATTCGGGACTTTAAAGAGAGAAGAGAGAACATCCAAAAAGTATCCAGACAATTTAAATCAATCTTTTTGGCTAATTATAAATGTTAAAAGCTGAACAAATTACAAGATTATAACACTTGTTCTGAAAACAAATTAGCATGTTGTTAATTTACAAGCCAGGAACCTTGCAATTTAATTAAGTAGAATATAAGGGTTCCCAATAGTTATTAATCGATTGTGGACTGCACAAATTATATATTAGAGCTATATGCTATATGCTACGCCTGCATTTACTATAGAGTATTGCCATAGTGCCGCAACAATAATAAGGGGATATCGCTCAATTTTTGTGTTTGAATAATAATAATAACACAATGGAAGCAAAGATTTGCCGTGAATTATGTTTTGTTTCTTTTGTCGCCGCAATTTCAAAATCCTGATTTTAGGGACTTATTAAATGAAGTCATGCCAAGTATTATTATTTACCAGAATGACTGTATATATTATGGGCACTTTGGGAGACAATCCCATAGAGTCGTGCACAATCTTTATTGTACCCTAACCCGTTTTTACCTGGAGCTTTTGCCACGAAATTACATATTTATGCTATTTAGACCCAAATCTGTCTTCTCCGAGCCAAAATAACTCCCAAATATCGTTTTGTGGGGTAGCTAGACACTTAGGGAGACACTGAAATGTCTCCCTAAGTGCCACTGTCTCCCAAGTGAATCAAAACTATCGCTAATTTGTCTCCCAAAGTGCCTATTTGGAAGAATTCTTCGCTTCCTTAATGTTATAATTTGTAGCAATCCCATTTTATAGTTCGTAGCAATCACATTGAGATGGGCATTCCATATCGTCCTTCGAGGCACAGTGGTTGCAAACTGCTTGGCAGTAGAACCTCAACTTGTCAATGAAGTCACCTGTGTAACAAAAAGGAATTATTTAAAGCCAATACAGGCGTTGTGCTTTTTTGGGAAAAGCTGTAATAAATTAAATTGTTGAATCATTCGCATCATCTAAAAATAGCTACGCAATGTAGTACGTCATGATCTATTTGTTGTCGCCGGCGGCTACCGGATCTACATTTTAGACGTCCGAGCATAAACTAATTATCACGGCAGGGAACCAGACTATAAATGGCGAATGGTAAGTTATAGAGCCGCGGCGTAATTGGGAGTAATAACAAATGTCACGTGATGTGAGTTCCACCAAAAGTACTAATATAAAGAAGAGATTTTACCATCTTTCGACTTGCAGTCACAGGTCGGGCACTCGTTCTTGTCAACCTCGTATCCATTGTCACACTTGTTGGTACAGAAGGGCCGGCTACAGACTATCGGAACACGATCTATAGTTGGATAAAATAAAACATGAGGCCATCAAGCCTGGGTATATTGGTCGGTTGGACTTATGATTGATATCTAGTATGTTGATGCATTCGCAATTATTTAGACCACATTAAAACTATGTTCAACTCTGAATCGAAACAAAAACAAAACACAATTAAACTTATAATGAGCAAACTTACTGCAACTTCCGCACTCAAACAGACCATCGTTGCAAGTGCTGTAAAATATAAAATAAATGAAGATTATCGTATTATTTGTTGGTACTATGAATCGTTGCTCAGATGGTTTTGCATATTTAGTTGGACGGGTTATTAAGTTGACAAGCCGTTCTTAAAATGACTCGGTTGACTATAATAACAATGATGTGACATCCTGTTTTAGTTGATAAATAAACATAACTTTATCATGGAAACTACTGAATTATTCATTTTTGCTTCACCCTTTACAGAAACATCAACAGACGTGCATAATTACCAAATACGGGGAGAAAGCCACCATGCAGACAGGCTGCATTGGGGTAGGGAATGTTATCCAAGAAGGCCACTAAGGAAGTTGAAAGCCTCTATCGTCACACCCACCCACACACCCAACCACACCCACACGTACACGTAACCGCGCATCCAAGACAAGAAGTCAGCCATGCAGGCCGCGCCTACGAGCCGACAACCAGTACGAGCCATGAGTCATACACTCATCTATACTTGGTAAGCAGAAAGCTAGTTACCGAGAGTTTTCAATCTCTTCACGATAAACAGACTAATCCGAGGAACAAATTCAGATTAGCCATTTTTTGTATACCGCCAACGGCCGCGCTGCACGCGTTCTTTAAGATGACGCGCGCGTATATTTTGGTAACTATGTAAGCGCGCACGACACGTACGCGCGAGCCTGCTGCTACCGCAGAAAATAACTTAGATGGATTTAAAGAACTGAATACCTACCAGCCGCCGCACCCATATCCACCTTCTTTGGACTCCTGATCAGCGTACCATTTCTGACTATCTTCATCGTAACATGAGCGAGGATCTGTATCAGGAGATATTAGAAGTGAGCAAAAAAAGTCCACTAATTAAAACAAAAAGATTCGTTGTTGCCTAAAAGAAAAACCCACAAAATTTCCTTTGAAAGAAATTTCTCTCAAAAGATACATGATTCAACAGCTCTGTCTTTACGCTATTTGTAATATTTTTTATCGTAGTTTTTTTAGCCAGTCCCAAGTCCAGTCACAAGTCCTTTCATAAAGCCAGTCACAATTAAGTAACTTGTTGGACAATGACAAAGGCATGCTTTCAAAGTCATTTAAATGCACCGGTGCAGTGCCCGATCAAAATATGCTCGGAACGACCGAGCGATCAAAGCACTTTTGCAAGTTTAATAAATAGTTTAATTTAAACAAATACACAGAACGTGCAACCAACATAGATAATAATGGTTTGAAAGATATACCTTTCCATTTTAAAATGAGATATCAAATGTCCAAATTTTTGACAGAGTTAATGAGTAATTTTCAAATAGAGGTCAAATTAACCATGGGACAATTTTTCCCCTCGATTTTAGTCATTGGGACAAAGGTAGCCTAACTTGTGACTGACTGGATTATCAATTAGTCTGCTACATAATTTATGTTGGCTATTCGTCCTGAGGAGTCTGTGAATATTTTGCAGAAACACCCTCTGAGTCTTACGTTCGCATTTATCGATGCACTCTTCGGCAGTAGCGAAGTTATTAGCGTTTCCTCCGCAGCCCCCGTAGACGAAGTTCACGCACTGCCCCAGGTCGCCGTCATAGCCCCAACTCGCTACTCGCGCACGGCATCGTCCACGTTCAAGGGGCTCCAAACATTTATCTTTTGGTCGAAGATACAAAACAAACAAATCATTTGATTAGAAATGCTACCAATCAGCCTACTTGCACGTTTCTGAGTCATCAGTTTACAATCATTCTTCATGCTGCATGCTTAATTAGCCCGTCAGCCGAAATAGTCGAAATCGCATAATCTTTGGATCTTTTTGAATCTCTGGCATCCGTCTTCGTCGTAGGTTTAATGTGATTTTAGGCTCCGAACTGTGGTTGGAACTCTGGTCCAGGCACAATCTGGTAGTGTTGTGCTTCAGAAACAATCAATCTGTTAAAATTATCCCAACTAATAGAATATTTTTACCATGTTTGCTTCTCAGTGATTTTAAAGTCGGAATCGGATTTGGATGCGAAGCCGAAGACGAAGACGAAGCAAAGATTTCGAAAACACCCTTTGAATGTCAGGTAATTTAATAATTTCTGCGTTCGATTACTTCCCTCGAGCTAGTACCCCGTGCAAGCGCGACTGCGTTTGATTTAACGCCCATGTGATGTTATCACAGATGTTATCACTCTTGCATGTGGCCGCTTATTTACGTATGAATGTCACTCCTTGAGTCGAGTGACTCGAGATCGTTCGTTTTCTCTCACGTGCTGCGCATGTGCAACTTTCCCCGATGTAGAGGCACAATTAACCACGGTCGAGTAATCACAGGTGAGTAATCAAACACGCTAATAATAACGAAGACACACTTCGCTGTTCCAATCATTGTTTTTTATTAATATCACATTATTTGATTGTTTTGAATGAATCGCAAAGACCTTGTTGGGTAGGCTTCCCACCCGGGCTACTCGACCGCAATCGTTACGGTGGAGCGCTCGTAAATAACATCGAAATACCTACTCACGCGAAACCAGTATTGAAATCCCCGCGTAATGTGAGACTTACAAGCAATTATCATAATTGGGCGTAATACCCGTGGAAGACACTTGTGTGTAGTAGCGTCATAATGAAAACTACTGAATATTCATGAAGAGATCGAGGCGTGTCTAGACTCGCCCATTTGTGATTTATTGCTAGAGTCCCTTTATTGCTAGAGTCGCTAAGAACACCACACCAGCCCTGTTATGCTGGGCCAACAATCAGTTCATTCAAATGCCGCACGTCTTCATTAATCTTCACTAATTAATAGAGATTCATGAGCAGATGGCGTGTGCGTAATCAAGCATAGTATGGATTGCGAAACAATAACAACATCCGGAGACGCGGACGTGATTGTATGCGCTGGAGCGATTCAACCTTCCGCCTCTAATGTCACCCAGCAGAAAATTACAGGTCTGATATTTCAGTATGTGAAACAGTAGCCGCCCATAGTGCCCCATACTGCCCCCGCTGCAAGGCAGGCTAATTCATTACTTTATCTTTATTAAATTTGTGTTTGACAAGGCGAGTAATTTAATTACTATGGCTGGAGTGAAAACACGCCAGAAGGAATCATTCACCTCCCAGATCTCAAGAGTTTTCTCAGAAGATAAATATACGCCGATATTTTCTTTCAAGACATGAATGCCTGCTGTATATCTAGGTTTTGGGGTTTACTTAAACAAACAAGCTACAATTTTCTTGGTACAAACCCATTTCTATTTTCAGAATGACCTACCGAGTAGACACAGTTTTTGAGATTTATGCATAGAATTTTGACGTAAAGGGCCGAAATAAAAATCTCCAGAACCAGTACACCCAGCATAATACCTGACAGATAGGTATCCCTATATTTTCCTTATACACTCACTCACACACACCCCAAACGTCTTCTAGAAATCTTGAAATACCGGCAACACAATAACCAAAACAAAAAGGGGGGGGGGTCCATCTGCCTTATATCTTGTTTCATATGTTTTGTACCAGAAGGGGAAAAAACTACGTTTTAAAGGAAATCTGTCTTTAAAATACTGTTGTTGTTTTCTTTATTTGTTTCCCCGCTTTGACCATCTCATGATAACCCGAGTAGGTTATTTTTTTGAATTTGCTTAAAATTGAGATAAACTTAAAACTTGCCTGTTGTACCGAAAAGCTTAGACGAAAACTCCTATTCCACTTTTAAATCAACCTAAGATTGGCATTATACTTTGTACTCGATAATTTCCACTGAAGATGATCTCCACATAACATCTTTGAAAACAAAAACTAAATCATGTCATAACGCTTCCCAGATATCGAGCACTAGCAGGGAAGAACTGTCATAAAACATGACTTTAAAGAGAAATTGTTCAAAAACATTTTCAAATTGACATTTTCTGACAATTTGCCCTTTTGGCCGAGTTTGCTCGTTTCGGGACGTAACCATTAAAACATTCCACTATAACGACAATTTAATAAAGCTACCTTTTAAATTAATATTGAGGGCAGATACACAAATACATATTTTGAAGTTATTTTAAACTTACGGGGTAGATTAATTAGTACATTTATTGACTGCTTGTATTCAAATCGATATTTATCCACCAATACGCCCAGTCTTACGTAGTTATGAAAACGTTGGCTAAATACTCATTTGATTCTGGGCTCATCGGGCGTTCCCCTTCATTTTTGCTACAATCGTATAACCATAACCCCTTTTGTCCGTTAAAACTCTTCTTTTTTCAAAGGGTTCACGGTGAGTATGAAAGGTTCACATTCACTTACAAGTGTGTAAAGTAGAAAGCACACCACTTCGTTTAGTGTATCACTCAGGTTGACATAATGTTATTTGGACGAAAACGTTGAATGCGTCTATTAACATATATTGAATAGAATGGCATATTGCTCAAAATTGTGACTTGTGAATAAATTTGATGGGCGGGGTCACTTATGTTTTAATTAACTGGCGTCACTTTTTTAAGACTCATGCTTATAACATATGTTGAAGTTTTAAAGCAATCACTGAAATTAACCTTGTCATAATCGGACAAGAAAAATGAACTAAAACGATTGAGGTTGGCAACGAAATGACGCTGAATGGGACACATTCTTCGAATTGCACACAATTATTAAGAATGAACTTGTTTATACTCGGTAATTTGTTGATGGTTTTGAAAATTTGGTGTCACAAATAATACGACACTTACCATGTTTGTAGTAAGCAGCGTGCGCGCACACAGCTAGCAGCAGAACACCCCAAAATACGTTGCCTGACATTGTGGAGTCGTTTGAGTACCAATGAATGAAAAAATCTAAAGAAAGTATAGCGACTATAAAGATATAGTGTACGACTACGAGCGAAGTTCACTAGCCTATACCGACGAGAGAAATGAAAGGAGACAACAAATATTCAGACATTTATTCAATCGTATTTTTAGAACCGCCCACTTAGCCGACCAAGGGAGAGTCACATGATATCATAAAAATGTCATGTGGCGGTGGTCTATTCAAGTTGCGCTCCATCGACCAAGCGGTGGAAGAGAATTGTCTCGAAAGTGCGTCAGATTCTTGGGGTAAACCCGTTTAATCTATCGCCTCAAGCGTATCCTTTTAATTACGATGTCTCTTGGGAGAATCGCGTTTGATGGAACGCGACAAATTTCCGGCGAGTTTTACATTTCATGGTGGGAAGGAAGTAAACAAGCAAGCATGTTTAAAGATGAATGTGGTGAATTTAACAACTTTTAATTTGTCAGTTTGTATTTTGCTGCAACGAAAACCTTAATGAAATAATTATTATTAAAAGATGTGACAGAGTGTGTAAATGTCACACGCATATAACGTAATTGAGGGTCGTACCTTCGACCTAAGCAACATCGTTATTTTATTTCTTCCTTTTAGTTTTAAATTAATTATCCGACAAAAACGTGGGTTTCACAATACAAAAGCAATAACTGTACAGAAGGGAACAGAGAGAGTGTGGTAAAAGCAGTGCATATTGTATTTATACGTGAACATTTAAAGGAAATAAATGAACAATAATGATGTCATAAATGTTTATTGGTCCTTTCAAGTTTATTTTAAAAATTATGTTTTATATTTTTATTTAACTTTTAATTTTAACCGAATGATCTGGTTATTTTGAACATTTTCATCTCAGTTTAAGTTCACCGTGTTTCACGAGTCCGTATGTATTTTAGATTTTCGGGAGTGAGAGGTCAGTTTTTTTAAACGATGTTTCTTTCACGTCAGGCGATTTATATCGATGGGCTATAGTAACGATTTTACAAAATCCTTTTCATGGGGGTGATTTTTTTCTTAACAAATCATTGTACCCAAAAAATATGAAAATTCACGTAAGATTACACATCTCTTATTCAGCTCAAATAAATTGAATTGCTCCAATGTTTAGTTCATTTCCTAAGCAACTCCAATAAACGTGACGGTGCAGCTTAGAAAATGCCGTACAGCGCCCTCACGCGACCGTGCAAACGATTTATTTTCTTTTATGCAAGATGTAAGACTTTTATGTAAGCCGCCCACTACAGAAACATTAAGGATGACTGTTGTTACGCAAGAGGGCGGTATTTCTATGCATTTAAAAAAAAAATTAATAAATATATACATTAATTAATTGAAAAAGAAAAAAGGGGAGAATTGTTCTGTGAAATGGAAAAGTATGTATAGAAACGAATCGGTGACGCATACTAAAAGATGGTCGATCTTCATTTTGTTCTTGGCAACGAATGAATGCCAAGACATGGGCGTGCTATAACGTGGTTGACCGCAATACTCGAACTACACATTTCTCTGCTACGCCATCACAGTGAACTTTGTACCCTTAGCATTTTTCTGTGCTAATGGCGGGCTTTTCAACCTGAATTAAACATTAACTAGTTCACCCGATAAATCTCGTCTATGACGTCATCATTAGAAGACCCAGACCGTGCTTGTATTCATGTTGCCTGGCATCACACACGCGGGGACATCAACGGGTGTGTCAGTCGTTTTGTTCCAGAGTTCGTTTTTGTGGGAAATTTTAGGTTGTGACACAACACGCGGAGAGCACATTTTCCAGTCATTAGCTGCATTGGTGAAATTGATTCAGTGCGTGCGATTCCTGGGCGATCCAACTTATTTTATATCTCCATGATCATTGATATGGCTAACTTTCGTCTGACAACAGGACTAGCGGGGATCATTGTGGTGATTTTGGCTAATTTGCTTGATGTCTCGCGTGGCCAGAATGGGTCGACATCGGACCCATTCATAACCGGTCCAGGTAGGTTTACATTTTCCATTGATTGATTTTAATTTTTTATATTTTAATTTTTTTAATTATTGATTGGTTGATTGAATGATTGATTAATTTCTGTGTTTGTTCTGGTCAGTCCTGGTCATTGTCCTTGTCCTTGTCGTTGTCATCGTCGGCTACTTGTTGGTATTGTCATTGATCGAATCGTCAAGTAGATCTCATCATTATGCAGTTTTGGATAAATGCTTTTGGAAACAGCAGCTTATAGTATGTACAATATTTACTCCTTTATCGACTCCTCAATTCAAGTAGCCTTCTAATTCGTACTAAACTCGTGAAATTCATCTCATCAGGCGATTGGCGTAGAATCGAAAAAGCAAATTCGTGTTATTTGTTTTAAAGGTAGGATACACCATTGGTAATTGCTTGAATTATCATGAATGGGTAGATTTGGAGGGTTGTATTTTATAGTAAATATCGTTTAACTGACCTGTCCGAAGTTTTACAATCATGGATGCCGAGAAAAGTACGAAAAACAGCGTTTGTTTCCCACCGGCGTCGAGCAGTTATTTTTTTGTTTTTTCGCGCTCGCCGGACGGCGATCGAGAATTTTTCTTTATAAAATTATATTTTTCAGAATAATTACAGCATATCTAGCGCAATCATTTTGCTGGATGCCTAGAATCATTATTTACTTTCAAATGAGTAAGATATTTCTTAATAATTCGGTAGTAAATATTTTCGATAACTGCAAATGGTGTATCCTACCTTTAACGCTTTAATCATTCAAAAGAACGAAGTGAAATGACAAGAGCGTCAAATTGAATGACAAAAAGCGTACAAACGTATATTCTTTTCAATT
This sequence comes from Crossaster papposus, assembly GCA_037893245.1. Lineage (NCBI taxonomy): Eukaryota > Metazoa > Echinodermata > Asteroidea > Velatida > Solasteridae > Crossaster > Crossaster papposus. The sequence goes on along the minus strand of JBAIAA010000985.1, from coordinate 62,915 downwards.
CAACGCCGATTGCCTGATGAGATGAATTTCACTAATTGTTTGCAGGATTCACAATGGTACAAATTTAAATTATACTGCACCTTAAATGAAAACTATTAGCCTTTTTAAGGTGTGGCTGACACAATAGGAGGGCGATGTCTGATTTGGGTAAAGTCTTTTGTATTCATCCAAACCAAACATCGCCCTATTGTGACAGTATCTTAAAAGGGCTAATTAGTTGTGAAATTGAAATTGAGAATTCAGCTCGGCGCGTCGGCGATGACAGGGGACGAAATTAAAGTGTACTTCCAAGGAATTTAGGTGATAGAATAACTTGGAAAACCTATAACATGTACTACAAAGAATTAATGTACCGCGTTGACGGCAGTTTCATCGTTGTTTTCTTGTTTTCGTCGAATTGACCTGTAGGTCATGCACTGCAGACAGCTACCGAAGATGTGTTGCTCACGTTGATAATAATATAACATGTAACATAAAACAGACGAGGATCCAGCAGTTTTGTAATATCTGTTGGCGACCAAAAGTAAAACGCCCTCTCATTGTCGACACCGCATGAGGAAGTTAATTCTTGAAAATGTATATCTATTTGTTAAGTTTGATAGTTTGTTACAAATGTGGGTTCTTTGCGATACAGGTACTTAACAAATATACAGATACTTACATCATGAGGCCTAATTAATTTCAGATAATTACAGAAACGAAAGTAGGAAATATCTTTCAAAAGCATTAACCCAAATAGGAAACGTATGGAAATGCGATATTGATCAAGAATGTGTGTATGTGTTTTACCTTTTTATGGTCCACACTCTTTTGGGACATTATTTATTGTTTCCGTGATTTAATATTTAATATAGGCCTATTTGTCGTCTGAATATTTGTGTTTGTTTACCTGAGTTTAAGAGTGACCATCTGTGAATAGACGTCTTATAAGGTCAACATCCTGACAGTTTATACAACAAACTTTATAATATCCTTTTCCAGATCTCTTTCCCTTATCTAACAATGAAATATTGATATTTCTGCTGCAAGCAAAACTGCTTTTCCACGGGGAAAGCCGACATGAGCTTCCAGCCGCAACACATACGGCGGCTCTGTAGCCCATGTTGTGTCTTCTTCTTGTGTCGAATTCGACATCCGAGAACTTTTTGGTGCCTTCCGAACATTATGAAATGAACATGTAAACATTAGAGAGAATTTGCTGTGGCATTGTTGTGCATTTTGAACTAGACCAATGCACAACGATGCGGCAACTGCACGAATTAGCGCTTGTTCCAATATTGATCTGGGACACGATTACTGCAAACAATAATTTGTCTGTGTACATACATATATATGTATTTCATATTATCCTGAGTTTAGGAGAAAACATGATTGCAATGAAATCACAAATTGTCTGACAAAGGGTCAAAGTGTATAATGTTTATAATTAATATTAACTTTAGGTTGCGTGTATAAAATGACTGGTTTGAAGGGGCACATAGTCCAGAATTCCCTGAAAATGTTATGTTTTCGTTCCTTTACTTGGGCCCATCCTATTTCAAAGATCTGGATTAAAGAAAACTAACATAACGTTTTACTAATACCGTGAAAAGTCAAAGAACTATTGTGTAGGATATGACGGGCGGACACGGTATATAATGAATTAGCACCGTAGTGTTTCTCGCACGTCCGCACAATGCCGTGAAACATGGACCACTTGTGACTGGAATCACGAGTAGAACCCACACAGCTGGATTTTTGAGAGTCAATGTTTTTTTTTACCCACGAGATGCGTTCTCGCAGGACAAACACAAAACAGCCATTTTGTTAAACAAATATGTGGGCGTTGATAGATACTTTAAATGCTCTTCATAGGATAATTCGTTTAAAACGCATTTTGTAGCCCAATTTTGTAGCTCAGTTTTCAGGACGCGACGATGTCCCTTTTTAAGTCAATTTGGGCACAATGATTTAATCACGTTAAATCTTCTCCAAAATCATTTCTTTATTACAGAGATTAGTATCCACACCCACACCCTCTCGTTTATATACAGACTATTTATTAGTAAAATAACTTAAATTCTGGATAAAAAGATAGCTAGAATCGGAAATATTTGTGGCAAAGTCAAATAATGTCTTTTACCACAATAATGCTTTCCATTCTCATGAGAAGTGACTGCGATTGTATGGTCTACTGTGTCATTACCGGCAAGCTACGCACTAACAAACGCTGACGATTGCTGGTTTTTATATGTTGCGGTTTACGTCTTCAATCGCAATGCCAATAAAGGTGTTACACTCGTGAAGATATAGTCCAGGCGTGCACGATTCACAACGGATGCAGTTTTGTCCCCGTATTGTTGTGGTCGGATCGGATGTTCAACGGTCAAGTGCAAATGCCGCTGTGTTGACGTCCGGAACAATAAATTGAGATTTAAACACCTTCCCTGCCTACTGTGTATGGTATTAAACAGTAGTTGGTCAACGCTACTCCTCAGCCTCGCCAAATATTTGCTGACCAAATAGCCCCGTCAGTGTTGTTAATAAACAGTTATTCTAAAAAGGCCGACAAACTATTTCGGTATTTCGGTAGTAAAAAAAATATTGATCCGTCTTTATTGGAACAGTGACCCCTGTTTTATTGTGAACAAAAATTGATGAAATTTTTGAGGGCCCCTAAATTAAAAAACTTTGTTGAGGGAGGACCGAGGAGGGCGTTGGGTAGATTATTATTATTATTATTATTATTATTATTTGTTTGATTTATTTATTATTATTATTATTATTTTTGTTTTTTGTTGGGGGGGCTTAATATTGGCCACCAGTATTTCCAACCAAGTTCAAATTAATAGCACAAATGGTGGTTCTATCTAAATGTCAGGGTTGCCACTGAAGAAAGCGCTCATATTTAAGATATTCCTTACCGCACTGAAATAAAAAAAAAAAGGGTAATCGTAGTTGAATGTGTCGTCTGTTTGTCATGCAGTCATTTTTTTCTGATCTATCCTGGCACCATTCCAAATCTCTTGTCGTATATCGCGGCTTGATTGCGATAATCTTCTACGATCTCTTACTTGCGATGAAGATTGAACAAAACAATAATGAATTTAATGTAGGCAAGAAAAAAAGTGTGTCAATTTTGTAGACATATCTGATTTGTACGCAGAAGATAGCTTTATGTGAAGCAGACTTTGGCACAAAATAAAAAGACAATTGTATTGGACGTTAAATGTCTACATCCACATCAAAGCTAACTTTTAAAAAATATTATATTTTGAAGATACTTCTTACGATACAACACGTGTGTCGGGCACATCATTGCAGCCAGGAGGCGAAACAACCATTGTCGATACTATGACGACACCTACGAACACACCAACGGAAGAGCAGCCGACGAATTCTCAAATTCTGACAACAGAACCTCTCACTACACCCAGAGACGAATCTGCGACAGAGCTGCCGACAACCTCATTTGCAGGAACTACTCAAAGTCTGACAACAACGGAACCTCTCACTACACCATCTGACCAATCCACAACAGAGCAGCCGACGAACCCAACTTCTCAAAGCCTGACAACAGAACCTCTCACTACACCCAGAGACGAAACCGCGACGGAGCAGCCGACAACGTCATCTGCAACTACTCAAAGTCTGACAACAGGACCTCTCACTACACCAACTGACGAGCAAGTGACGACCCCATTTTCAACGACTCAAATTCTGACAACGGAACCTCTCACTACACCCAGAGATGAATCCACGACAGAGCAGCCGACAACTTCACCTACAACTACTCAAAGTCTGACAACAGAACTTCTCACTACACCAACTGACGAATCCACAACAAAGCAACCGACGACCCCATTTGCAACTACTCAAATTCTGACAACAGAACCTCTCACTACATCAACTGACAAATCCGCAACAGAGCAACCGACGACCACATTTGCTACTACTCAAAGTCTTACAACTAAATCCCTCACTACACCAACTGACGAAGCCACAACAGAGCAACCGACGACCCCATTTGCAACTACTCAAGGTCTGACAACGGAACCTCTCACTACACCCAGAGACGAATCCACGACAGAGCAATTACCGACGACCACATTTGCTACTACTCAAAGTCTTACAACTAAATCCCTCACTACACCAACTGACGAAGCCACAACAGAGCAACCGACGACCCCATTTGCTACTACTCAAATTATAACAACGGAACCTCTCACTACACCAACTGACCAATCCACAACAGAGCAGCCGACGAACCCAACCACTCAAGGTCTGACAACGGAACCTCTCACTACACCCAGAGATGAATCCACGACAGAGCAGCCGACATCTTCACCTGCAACTACTCAAAGTCTGACAACAGAACCTCTCACTACACCAACTGACGAATCCACAACAGAGCAAGTGACGACCCCATTTTCAACGACTCAAATTCTGACAACGGAACCTCTCATCACTACACCAACTGACGAATCCGCAACAGAGCAGCCGACGAACCCAACTACTCAAAGTCTGACAACGGAACTTCTCAATACACCAACTGACAAATCCACAACAGAGCAATTACAGACGACCCCATTTGCTACTACTCAAATTCTGACAACAGAACCTCTCGCTACACCAACTGACGAATCGACAACAGAGCAACCGACGACCCAATTTGCAACTACTCAAATTCTGACAACGGAACCTCCCACTAGTACACCAACTGACGAATCCACAACAGAGCAGTCGACGAACCCAACTGCTCAAGGTCTGACAACGGAACCTCTCGCTACACCAACTGGCGAATCCGCAACAGAGCAACCGACGAACCCAACCACTCAAATTCTGACAACGGAACCTCTCGCTACACCAACTGACGAAGCCACAACAGAGCAGCCGACAACCTCATCTACAACTACTCAAAGTCTGACAACAGAACCTCTCACTACACCAACTGACGAATCCACTACAGAGCAGTCGACGAACTTGAACCCATCTACTCAAAGTCTGACAACGGAACCTCTTACTCTGACAACGGAATCTCTCACTCTGACAACGGAACCTCGAAGTGAGACGACTAATCCAGAGCAGCCAACAAACGCACCTTCTACTCTAAGCCTGACAACTGAACGCACAGCTCTGACTACGGAACCTCCCACGTCACCAACAAATGAACCAACAACAGAGCAACTGGGGAACCCACATACCACCTTCAGCATAACTACAGAACTGTTAAAAACCACAAGAGAAACACACAAACCCACAACAACGGAGAACCGAACTAGTAATGTCTCCAGCACTACTGCGGAACCACTCAATACCTCTCCAAATTTCTCCGAGGAGCCAACCGGGCCACCAGTGACTGTGGTCACGGTCATTCCTCCAAAACCGACCCCTTCGAAACCAACAGAGAAACCAAACACACCCAAAGACGAGGAGCCAATTTTTAAAAGTAAGTAACAGCTGTGATTAACTATTGTAAAGAATATAAACGTTTTGGCAAATCATTCTGGGTTGATTGCGGCTACAAAACGAGCCTATAGGGTTAATCTTCTGACTTCTGCTTGCAAATACTTCTGCCACCTATTTTAACGTGGATCTAAAAAAAAAACATTATCGAATGTGAATCTTTTTTTGTATAAGAGTTGCAATCATCATTATTCAAACGAGATACGACCTAATTATGTGAGGCTCTACATAAATTACATATACTTATAGCTACAATGATAACCAGGTACTTTTGCAATAAATCCTACTGTTAAAAGGGTTGCATCCCACACAAGCTTTGAATAATAAATAAAATTGTATTCTTTTGTCATCAGACGATCCAGAGAAAGTTATTTTAGTGGAACTTGCCATTTCGGAGAATTCCACAAACTGCCTTCCAGATGAGGATCCAGCGTCTGTTGCATGCAATGATCTCAAGACAAAGTTCCAAGCCGAAGTAAGTTTTCAAAGATCTCTCTCTCTTCTTTGTACCTATAGTTAAAGTTTAAATTTACCTTTTTCAGCTGTCTAAAAAGTAACATATTGTTTTCTCTGAATATTGTTTTCTCTGTATTTTTTTTTGCATTTATCGAGAAAGAAATTCACCAGGCTAGTTGTCAAGCACTTGTCTTTATAGATTTTGAGCACTTTTGCTGCTTCAAACGATAAAAACGCACAACATGACAAACAGTCTACATCGTAAGCTTTAAATAAAAATGTCAGACCAAAGCAATTGCGTGCTATATATTATACTCATTAACCCTAATCAAATATATGTACTTTAAACATGCAAAGAGTTAACGATTGAGAGGCGTGGGCCCAGAAAATGAATGCATGTACTTATTATTTTTATTTCCTCAATTATTGATGTATCGCTTGATGTTCAGGCTTATCGAAGCTTAAGGGTTGTGTTCGTTGCCCTGTCAGTTTTCAATGAAGTTTATGGATTGTATCAAACAACTTCTTAGTTTACATTTCGTTAAGATAAGCTTTTACCTGGAATTGCTGTGAGGGTAAGGTATTTGACACCATTGTACACGCCGTATTGCGTGTCGGGGGAATTCCCAGTGTGAGAAATTGTTCTTACTCGCGACATAATGAGTTTGATTGGATTCAGTATGGCATGGCGGATTGTCTTGCAGATGATTCAGTGCTACATTTAGCTTTTGCCTTTTTTAACAAAAAATAATCCTATCAATTTGTGTGAACGGCCCGGGGAGGGGGGCGTTCTGACTTCTATGCCTTTGCCGATGGGCCATAATGGAGGTAGAAGTCACGTGTGCTGATACTGGGCTACAAGAAAACAATAAATACAAAAATCAACACATTTGAACCCCCAGCCTCCTCCTTTATTGAGTGGACGAACCCCCGCCCTTGAACTCGCAACAGGGTAGATCACTATATTTACTCGTATTTAGCCCAGCCGCAGAGAGCCTATCCTCTAATTAATCACGTTGTTGTCTATATATGAAAACAGAATAACATAACAAAACAAATTTTATCCGACTATTTTTGACGCTTGGATAGACGCGATCAGGCTGTTCTGAGGTTGTACAAAACTCACACCGCAACCAATCATCATGCTTAGTCCCAAAATTATCTGCTTAACATGAATTTATGGGGGTATTATTACTCTCCATTTGATTTCACCTGTCAATATACCTTTTTTTGGTTGGGGCCGATTAAACGAAAATAAAGTCGATATACCTGTATCCTAGTTTGAGATCAAATGGAAAGATATGTAAATCTAAAACGTAGCCTATTTGATGTATACCAATAGTATAAAGCTAAACTATTGTCGTCTTTGTTCTGAAATTTAATGATAGGTTGAAGTTCTGTACAACAAAATCGACGGATTTCTACGGGTGGATGTTTTGGAATTAAGGTAAGTTTGATATCAATAGAATGCACATCGATTTATATAATCGGTATTACGTTTAACTCCACCAGATACATATTGTTATTGTGGTTAGATGTTTGTTCGACACTGTGCTAGCAATGTGCGTGTCTAACGGAAGTGTGGTTCAACTTTCGCAATCTTTCTGCCGGAACACGGCGGACATTCCGGTCGGTATACCTTGAATTGTTTTGCACGTTACATTAACCAGTTCATTCACCTGCTACGGTTTAAACAAAAACAAAGCTTTTGTTATCAATTTAATATGCTGGCTATTTCCATTAAACCACTCACTGGTCGATTCATTTCATGAAAACAGAAACTTGATTATACCCTATCATAATTTACTGTAGGCACCCTTTAAAATGCCAAACACCTAATGGGAAACTGTACTAGGAGTTTCGACTTTGACTCTAAAATATGCCCAACCCAATTTAAAGGACTGTTTGGTAAGGGGTATGTGTTTTAATAAGATGAGTTCAATTAGGGTTTGAAATAAATGTCTCGCTAGTTTGTTTTTTATTTCGACACAGCTGCAACAAAGTTTATAAAGTACAACTTTTTTTGATGCAATTTTTGTTGCAATTTATCAAGCTTCAACACACTCGGTATATAGAGCTTCGCGTCGATAACAATTTTTTTTTTAAATATCGCAAGTTTACAATTGCTTTGTTTAATCAGCATTCATTTATCCGTGTATATTTAAAAAGAACTAAGCACTTAAAAAGTCAATGGCAGCGTGTACGAGCCTGTACGTGGCGCTGTATAATGCAGATACCATAACATTTCACCTTGACAAAAGATGAGTTGTGACCATTCTGTATCAGTTTATAATTAAACTTATGAACGGCCCTTATCATACCGAAAGTACATTCACTGCCTGTGCTATTTGTGGCTTGTTTGCTTGTTGAAAGGAATTTTATCGAATTTTGTGAATGGCAAATCAGGGCATGGCAACAAGGTTTATTGAACTGACGCACACTTTGAATTGTTACTCAGGAATGCCAATTCTATGATAAGGAAATCAACCAATTCAAAGATTGAGGGAATCTATACAATAATGAAAGTACAGAAGCAAGGTTATTATGCGCTGAATATGTTATTGCTAATTTTTCTCAATCCTCCAAAATCCTACGAAATGTGTTGGTTGAGTTTGGCTAAGATTGAAATATATTTGACTAACAATTATAAATATCCCGATTTCCATTCTTCGGCAATTGTTAGGGGAAATCTACGCCTTTGTTGCACACATAAAACAAGCACTTTTGTTACTGACAGGAAAGGCAGTGTGATTGTCCGCCATAACGCTGTGTACAACTACACGGACATGAGGCCCGAAGACCGGGACCTGCCGGCCGTGACCGTGTACGACCGGACCTTGGCACCGGCGGTTGAGCAAGGGGAACTGGGTGATCTGGTGTTGGTGTCTTGCGTAACTTGCAGCCTTCCGGAAGGTACGTAATTTCGCTAAGTGTGGTAAATTTCATGACATAAATCAAATGTGACGTTTGCCGCAACGATAAACAAGTTCGCTTCGCTATGGAATTCGTGTTTAGTATAGGTTTCACCGGCTATTTTAAAACAAAATCACTAACTCTCACATTTAATTTTGTCCGAAAAAAATATGTCACATGCTTTTACTAAACCAATTTAGTCATTTATCGTTCAATTTCACATATGAAGCACGATATGTGGCAGAGAAAACCCCCCATCTTTTGTGTTGACCATTGTGTTCCCGGAATCTCAGGAATTCCTTTTAGGTTTCAAGGGAGGTGGGGGGGGGGGGGGGGGGGGGTTAGGTTACAATAGTGTTGAGTGCGTATAAAGTATAGGGATAATAGGGGGGTACCCCTCTGCCACATATCGTGCTGCAGGGGTATACAATTTCAACGTGTGGTCACCCGTTTTAGCCCTTAACACCGGGAGTGGCTAAAGCCGCGGCCCGCTCATCCGTACAAAATACTGTGGCCAGCTGTGCTAGCTATGAGTATGACGCAGAACATGGCCTGTGTGGCAGCTGCACACTTGGTCTATTCTGCAGTGCAGCTACTGGACAGATGCGTCTGTGCAATCATGCGATAATACAGTGCAGTTCGAGAATATTCGTCATTGAATTCGTCTAAGGTGTTGCCGAAAGGCAGCATTCAGAGATCGAATTTGTCGAAAACGTATGTTAAATAAATTAGTCTGATGTGTGCTTGACTCTGATGTAGTTCTTGGTATCGAAATTTCAGACCAAACAGACTTTTGCCGCTACATCAAGGATGACCTCGCAGCGTGCCAGAACCCCTACCTGGAGTTACAGTGCGTAGACGACCGGTACGTGTCCTGCCGATCGCCCTGCAAGCGCGCCGTGGATTCGTACTGCAGCGGTCACGGGGAGTGCACCCAGGCCGACGAGGCCGGCCCCGTCTGCCGGTGCCTGGAAACCGCTGAGGCTTGGTACAGCGGCGATAGATGCGACGGGTTTACCAGTAAAACCTGGCTGATTGTCGGGGTTTGCTTCGGGTCGGTCGTGCTGATTATTGCGATTGTTGGCGGCGTGTGTTTCTTCAGGAAGCGAAGTGGAAGAAAGTAAGTTCAGGTCGTAACGTTTTTTTTATTGTGATTTTTCTAGCAATACATAAATAAGTCACTTTTGAATGAGTTATCCACCGAAACAAATCGGCCCTGTTTAGTTCTTCAATTTTTTTACTTCAATTCCGTTCTCGCGGGTACCGGATAGAGGCTGGGTCCCACCCACAACCAGTGTCGATAGTACACTGACCGTACCGGAAGACATTCTGCTTGCAAAGCAACTCTATTTATGCTCAAATCCTTCTAACAACTTCTTTTTGTTTTAAGTAAATTTTAAGACTAAAAAAAATAAGAATAATTAAAGGCAGTCTTGCGCTCATTTTATATAAATTTGTGGTATAATTAAGGTCAAACATCATGATCGAATGATTTACTTTTATTTTTACAGTAGCTTGTTAACAAGACTCCGGACGAAAAGCTACATTTCCGATTTTGACGATGGAGACAGCATTAATATGATAGAATGTCACAGTTTAAATGTAAGATTCATGTGTGATCAATATTGACCTTGTGTGTGTATAGCAGCTACCCTATAGGTGGACATCTTTTGTTCTTTTAATTCAATAACAATAAATCGTTATACACCCTAAAAACAGATTTGTTGAAATAACCAACTGATTGGTAGATATGTTTCCAACCAATGATATTGCTCAATTTTAACCAAAATAGTGGTCGAAATAACCTAATGATATTGGTAATTTTAACACAAATATTTGTCAAAATAACCAACATTTTGGTTAAATTGCATGGACCAATAACGTTGGACACATTGCTACCAATCAATTGGTTTTTTTCAAAAAATCTGTTTTTAGGGTGTAAAAAGTTTACTCTTGTGATCTCTATAATGAAATACTTGTAACGGGTATATAGGGGCCATTGGTGGATGTGTCGCTTAGACATTAATATATGGGAATTAAATGCAAGAAATAAAATGCAATTCAAATCTAATTTTCCCCAGAAGATACTTTGCGTATAAACGCAGGCTCGAAGTGCGCATTTATTATAACCCAGAGGTATACTCTCATGTCCTATACAACTTGTGTCATTTCAGGTTCTCTCTGGTGGAATAGACGGTCCAGCGAGTCTGCAGAATGGGGTGGGACAGGAGCAGGAGCATTATGTAGAGGTGGAGAATTTGAAAGAAGCTACGCCAACTCGGGTATATAGGGAGTCAAGTTGTGCTTTATAGACAGATTCAAAGACCGTTTTCCAAACCTCGGCTTCGTCTCTAAAATTGGCTTCGTTCATGCAGTTTGGCAATAGGGATAGAGCCGAAAACGGAGCCTATAAGCTGGGATTTGGAAATAAGTTTAACAATCGAAAAATGCTCGTTAGAATCGCCTGCTTTTGGCAAAATTAATACCATATCCATTGGACCATTTTCTTCAGCTATCTGAATACACCGAAGAGGTTCCAGTTGTGATCCTGACACTAGAAGATGAGAACTCTCAGTCTAAGACTCTAGATCCCGCCAAGCCAGACTCCACGACAACACAAACATCACACAAATATGATTTGGTAAGACCAAAACAAATGATATTCTCTTTTTTCAGGAGTGGATGTAAATCATGGTTATAGGTAATCAACTTCTACAAACCTATTTCATAAAAATATCCACGAAAAACAAATTTCGATACATGTATCCGATCTTATGGAGTAACACCTTCAAACATGATGACCTGGATCTATCGCTCATATACTCCTTGAGTTGAAACCACGACCCACCAATAAAGCTGAAAGGAAACCTATATTATATAAACAGGATCCAAACCAAACTTGTTCATGTCATATATCACTACATGCTGAATTCAGTGTAAGGATTACCAAGATGTAAAATCAACACACGCACAAGTAACCCGAATTTTCAAGAGTTGTAATCGATGAGGAATCCTTGTATTTTTTCTCTCCATTTTCAGGACACGGTCTACTTTTGAAGAGTTAAACTAACAACTGGCTAATCGTTGGAGCTATAGGCGATGACAGACGATATTGACTTATGTGCCTTTGTGATATTGTACTGTTTCCGATACATTTTGGTATCATCATTAATTAAACTAGGAGTTTGTTTTATAATTTGTATATTATCCTAAACATTATTTTTCTATTTTTAAAAAAAGTGCAACAGAGTTGTGCCTTATAGTACCGCACATAATGTTTTGCATATAGGACCAGCTGTAATTTTTCCAAATATAACCTGCGAAAGTTACTGCCAAAAAGCTATGAGATTATTCCGTGTTTTCACTGCAATTAAGAAGAAATAAATAAACGTATAGGCCTAGATGATTTCTAACGACAATTTAACTCACCGAATTTTTGAAAACACAAAGTGCTACTAGTCCAGAAAGAAATGACATGTCAAATAATTAACCTTCAAATTTTTTTTAACAACAGAATTTTTGTTATGGATATAAAATCGTGTTTTATCCACTTTCGTGATTGGGATTGTGTTGGTTTTCACCATTTTCCCGAAAGGTATAATGTCAACTTCGGTGATTTTAGGTTTTGAGATTGTTTTCCTTTGCAACTTCGAATAGTATTATATTTTTAGAGATGAAAATGCATGTAAGCAAATGACCAAATATAATATCCCTTCAACGATTGGGTTGGGACATCTTTGAATATAGGTAGTATTTGGTTATTATAAAATACGCTATAATTATAATTTCTTCAGTTTTCCTTATTACAGCCTCCCGCTTTATATTCGTTTTATATTATATATTTTTTTTCATGGGGCTTTTTATGGAAACATTATATACTTAGATGATATTATGACATTCCAAATGAAATACATTATATTTCGTATAATTATACTTGTGTTGTCATAAATCCTACTACATTTTGGGGACAGCTAGGCTTCCTGTTTTGAAATGATGTACAGAACCATTAGAAGATTTTATAAAAAAAATACTATAAATAAGTTCGGTTGTTGATGCTTTTAACGTAAAGTCTTGATTTTATAGTTTAATGGAACCATCGAATATTTTAACGTATCTGTGAGATAACAAAATGAAACCTCCGAAAATTGGTAGTATCAATGTACATGTATTACGTAATTTTAGAGGAAAGTGGCTAGGAATCACCTCGGATTGCACCACGGTGCATCTAGAATCTAAAATTGTCCGGGGCCCTTCAGCGGGCCCGGTCGGACCCCACGCCGTAAGTGGCTTCGTTCTCTACGCGCTACTTGCTATACGCGCGCGCTCGCTGGAGTCGCACTAAGGGGAATGGTGAATTTAGTATGCTTGAAGCAAAGGTGTATTATTATTAAAGCTTTGTGTGTCAATATGCTGTCTTTACATTTGGGAAGAATCGTTTTTAAGACAATGTAGTTTTCAAATGTGTAGATAGTCAGAGTATTTTTGTAAGTAGTCCTTCAAAATTAAAATGCGCTCCCATCTTTGAAGATGGACAAAATAATTGGTTGAATAAAATCCAAAATTTGACAGACATTTGACTTATTTGTGTTCACTACTCTGAATTTGTCGGAAATTTGTCAAAATTAACGGAACTGTTATTTTTGCGCATAATAATAGGTGCTATCGTCAAAACATGGAAAAGCCTAACGTGTGGCCCCATTTGATGAAAAGAAAAGAATTTTGTTGGGAATTAAATTGAGCAACAACATCTGAAGTAGGAATTATTTTGATAACTTTAATTGTCCAAAATCATGAAGCTTAGGTACCCGCTCCACCAAAAAAAAGGTATACGTGCCGCGAACAAAAGTGAAATTGAGTTATATACACGGAAAGCCCACAACGTACGTTTTCATTTGGTATATAGCTCCATATCCCCTCCCGTTCAGGAGAACTGGATATAGGCCTATGACATGTTTGCATAATTATTGATTACTTCCGTAAAACAACACAACGATGCACACAAACTGGTCGTTTGTCTGTGAATGAAACCTGAAACTGTGCGGTATCAAAGAAGTCATTCATGAAGAAGAACAAAATGAAAACCACGTTTCGACGAATTGTTTACCCTCTACGTTGAGCAGGCCGCGAATATTTTTTACCCCCAAACGTAACTGGCAGATTTTATGAATTATTCAGTAGTTTGGATGAGAAGTTATGTTTATTCATCGGAATAAAACATGACGTCACAACATTGTTGTTATTTAGTTAACTAGTTACATTAAATCGCTTTAAAGAACAGCTGTTGTCGAGCTGCTAAACGTAGTTTAGTGGATAGTGGGATGGCCGGGCTATGTATCAAAGATCCCTGGTTCGAATCCTGCTGTAGGTCACCTCGTTTTTCCTAGTCAAATTGATATCTTTGGAGTATTTTTAATTTAATTGAAAAAAGAGACCTAGAACCCAAGTGTTGTATAGTGATCAATGCAACTACTGAATAATTCATGAAATCTGCCAGTTAGGTTTGGGAAAAAATATTCGCGAGCGGGCCCTTACATTTCAGTTTAAATTAAAATAAATAAAAAAGTACATGTATAAATATTAACTCAGACTTTCAATATCGCACCTGGTTGTTTTTGTAGATTATTAATTTACATTGTACATAATAACGCACGGAAAGGTGAACCGTTGTAAAGAATTGTCGGCGTTTGCAACACGAATTGTGTCGAGTAGGCCTATAGTTGTTAGGAGATCGAAACTGGGTCTTGCTGCCAAATCGAAACAGGAATAGCGGAAAGCTTATTATTGTGCATCTGTGTCTACATTATGCGTAATATTAATAATATGAATAGGTGCACACAATGGTTGTAAATATAGAAATACACGCCTATTTTATATAGCCTCTTTTGATGCAAATAATATTTTCTTGTCCGTTCTAAAAATTGCTTTTGACTGAACTAAAGTCGCAAGCGCCTCGAATAATATACAGTATTTTCTTTACAAAAACCAGACGTCGGACACACCCTTTTCTGCCCATTAGGCCTCCGTAACTAGCATCGCCTCATACATTTGTGATGTTTTTTTACTACATGCCGAATACATTAAAATTGGCAAAATAGTCACACGAGGGCGCTCTTTAGAATTTAGTCAGTCGACTGAGTCGAGTACATGTACTTGGCTTATTGTACGGTGGAAACCGGAGTCTGTTGACAAATATACGGAGTGGAAAGGCGGTCTAAAATGGGAAAACGTGACACAAGAGTTGTAAGAACACACTTGACCTGGAATGATAGATATTGATTATATATAATTAAGATAGATTTAAGGGAGGGGGTTGCCCAAGTTCAGTCTTTAGAATTTGGTGTCGGAAATACACGAATACACACCGGCTTGCAGTTGCACGATACAATACTAATGTTGTTTTGAGCAAAATAAATAGAGTCAAGGGTGTTTTTTCTCATTGCATAACTTAATGACTTTATCAAAGTAAGTTATAATTTTTAACAGTTTCTTGCGGTAGGTAATGCGATATTCTTGCACTATTTTGTATTGCTGTCTTGCGAATCAACGTTTTTATGATGCGTTTTGTGACTTTGTCGTTGTCGTTGTAGATATAATGTAGGCTAGTACTACTCCAAATTTTCTCACAAAAATCGAAACTCTGCCCCAACTATCTACGAGTACGACATAACATCAGTAAAATGATTGTCAATACAAAATTGAGTTTTCTTATTCCTAATCCTATATTATTATGGGTATTATTATAATGGCATGAATGGTAAGATATCCAACTTTAGAAATGTAAGCATTTTCAATTCCTGTGGCAGGCGTATGTTAACCCAATAGCCGCAGCCAGAGCCTCAGGCCCCATCCAGCAATCCGGACCCTCCATTAGGGACTACTTGAACAGACCCAGACCAACATGGTGAGTTAATTATACTTGTCATAAAGAGATCTACATATACCTCAGTAGGAGGAGGTGACTTATAAGCAAAGTAATGTGCAAATCCAGCCCGAAACAGTAACCGTCTTTGGGTCGTGTTTTTTTCCGTCGTTACTGTTGGGTGTTTTTTTTTCTTAACTTATTTTCTTTGCTATTTTTTTTTTGTAGGGAGGAATGGAAGGATATGATGAGTAAGAAACAAGGAGGTTCAAACACTTTGGCTGAGTGGGAAAAAACCATGAGTGACGTAAGGAGAAGTTACCACTGCATTTTAACTCGACCTTTACAAATCCATTAAAAGCCCCCCCCCCCCCCCCCCCCCCCCTTCTCATTTTGGCAGGTTTTGCCTTTTGGGACTTACCTAAATGTTGATTTGGGGACTTACTTAAAGGTAGTATACACCATTTGCAGATATCGAAAATATTTACTATTGAATTAATAAGAAATACCTTACTCAATTGAAAGTAAATAATGATTCTAGGCATTCAGCAAAAGGATTGCGCTAGATATCCTGTAATTATTCCAAAAAATTGAATTTTATAAAGAAAATTTCGCGATCGCCGGACGGCAAGCGCGAAAAAACAACGACCCCGGTTGAAAACAAACGGTTGAAAACAAACGCGTTTTTTGGTGCTTTTCTCGGCATCCATAGTTGTAAAACTTCGGAAAAGTCAGTTAAACGATATTTACTATGAAATACAACCCCCAAAATCTACCCATTCATGATAATTCAAGCATTTACCAATGGTGTATACTACCTTTAAATGTTAATGAATTATGATGGACTTGGGCCGGGAGTCCTGAAGCGCTGCTGCTGGGCGAATCTGATTGTTTTGTCCATCACATGTAACTGCTGTCACATGAGCGATGTGTACCGAGGCCATAAACAACAACCCACACTTCAGTGGTGGTCTCGTTACGTTATACCATGTGTAAGAAGCAGAGTGAGTCATGGATGTTGACAGATTTGGTCCAGTATGGTTTCTGTTCATTGATGTGCAAACGCCTACTAAGAATGTCAACCTACAGTTGGTCAGGGTCATTTATTCAGCAACTTGGGTATTTGAAGTCAAGTCTTGGATGTTTTGTGCTGTCCAAATTACGAATGACCCTCTAGCCGGGTCACAATTGGTGACATATTTGGTTCTTCTCGTATTTTCTCAGCAATTCAGAGACGAACTGAAGGAACACAGAGAGAAGGCGCTGAACAAAGCAGAGAAGGCGCTGAACAAGGCGAAGAAGAAGCAGAAAGAGGCAAGTCTCTCGAGGAGTGTGGTTGCAGGTTTTTTTTGCATTCTGTCAAAACTCCGATATGATTGATTGGCCTAGTTCTTAACCCTTCTATGGGGAAGTTACTATTTGAAACAGTTGCTCAGCACTTTTTAATCAAAGTTTTTCTTCCCTTCCTTTCCGTTTCAGAAAAAGCGATCAAAGAAAAAGAAAAAGGAGAGGGTGAGTTCATGATAATTGATGCTAGTCATGATTCAGGCACGTCGTTATATACGCAGTTTAAAATTTAACGCCCTAGTTGCAAAAACATGAATTGTATTCATGATGATAAAACAGTTGGGAGTTTTATGGACGGAATTGTATAGTGTCATGGTGATAGAGGAATCACTGTCTTAACATATTTGCCTGTGTTTTTCTGCCTGTTTTTTGGTTTGTCGTTTCCTCTTTCAAGTCGTCCTCCCCCTCCTCTCCCTCCTCCTCATCATCGTCATCCGACAGTGAGCAAGATTCCAAAACAGAGGTAAGCATTTATAATAATAATCAGTTCAATATTTTCATTACCATAGCGATTTTTGTAATGCATACTGAATCAAATATTTATTCATAACTGAATTCATTTAACCAGTTAGCGCCGGGATTATTTTAACATCACCGAGCCGAGGGGCGGAATTATTTTTAACGAAACTCGATCTGAAGCAGGTTCAGGCCGATAGTGTCTATCTAAGCCTAATGCCAACCGCTAGACTCATCTTCTCAAATTTGGTGGACAACACGGAGGTTTTTTAGGCCTAATTCTGACCCGCAGAAGTAATTTATTGGCAGTGTGAAATGCCACAAAAATGTGGTAAAAGGAGATGGTTGTGTTAGAATTATTTTTTCATAAATGGCACGAGCTGTGAATAAAATTATTGCCGTTTACTTTAATAAAAGAGATAGTTTGTTTTTAAATCAATATTTATTCATGCTTGCATTTTAATTTTGGCGAATGGGGTAAAAGGGGGTGGGGAACTTTCCATTTTGACTGAAAATAAGTTCCTAATTTAGAGATTACTTAACATTCATAAAATATTAGACAAAGTAAGTTGCTATCTCCTATGTATGAAATGTTTTGCAAATGGGCACACACAATAGTCCTGTACCAACCCTGAAACAACCCAGAATTATTTAATTTTCAGTACTATCGACTCATTATTTTCTACTTCTTTTTTTTTCTCCACGCACACACCATCACGTACATGTACATCGCTGCATGTCCAACAACAGAGAAGAGATAAACGGAGAAAGAGTAAGAAGAAGAAGACAAGGAAACGACAACACAACGACAGTTCCTCCGACGATGAATGTGATGCTCCTTCAGTAAGTCACTTTGATTACTCTGTATCTGGAAAGTCATCCGTTGTTTGAGTATCAATCCCTTGTTTAACAGAGCCGCCAACTTGGCCCCAGCGAGTGTGTAGCGCGAAGCCAATCATGGCTAGATGCTTATAGGTTCAATCTGAGGTGATTTCTGGCCACTTTCCGTTGAAATTAACGTAATACATGTACCGATGTTCGGAGTTTCATTTTTGTTTCGTTTCTGAACTAAACATTGCTCAGCAGCTCTTGAACCCCCATTCTTTCTAAAAGTCTTATATGGCTTTCTTTTTTCAGACATCCCATTCCGAGAAGAAGAAGAAATCTAAAAAACACCGTAAGCGCAAGAGGAGACGACGATCAGATAGCGATGAGGATGACTGAATCCTGCGTATTTACTGATGAGGCTGTATCAGCTAGGTTATTATTATGAGAAAAATCCCGCTAAGCACACAAGGTTCTGCTATCAGACGCTAAGCACACAAGGTCCTGCTAACAGATCCCTGTCAATTTCTATAAGGAATGGATGTCAAAAAGAACGTGTTCTGCACTGCATTTGGGGAAGTGCAGAGATTTTATAAAAAGTTATATTCAGCAACTACAACAACTTCGAAGTCAATACTGGGTTGGACAACTCGTGCGCATATATGCTAAACTTGGTTTTAAATTCCAGAAGGATTTTAGTGAAAGATACATTGAGTGAGTGTGTGGGGCCGTAGTAGGCAACACTTATTGGTAAACACCTAGGACAGTTTAGAATACTGGATACTCTGGATTTTCGTCATACATGGAACATTTCATCAGTCACCGAATGAAATTTTTCTTTCCATCACACAAACGTGATACATTCATGAATTGTTTTACATAACTGGATCCTTGTCGTTTGATATTTTAAGAAAAATTACTTAATGTGGTCGGTTATTTGATCCCGGACGTGCATCGACTTCTTTGTGTATTTCTTCAAACCAGCGTTAACGTTAGCATCGCACAGGAATTTGTCAAGTTTTTCATGTGATAGCGTTTTGACGGCATATGCCTCCAAATGGCTGACAGCGTGTTCTGTTTTTTATGTTAACAGTGTCAGAACTTTCTACAAGCTCACATAAATTATTTATGATTTTAATATGCTAGGTCACATATTTATTCCCATAGTAATGGCCATTAATTGTAATCGCTACATTACAGTACAGGCTTTGGAGTATATATTCGTTGTAAAGTGTAGATGACTTGTTTCAGTGGCATGTATTTGAAGAGCATATATAGGATGCCTTAATAATGCGTTGTTTGTATTATTTTTGTCAACCTACAGAATTTACTGATATTCAACTACAGCCAATTTTGCAGCAAATGTTTTGTGACGTCAACATGTACATAGTGTGAAGTACGAACCTGCTTTTAACCAGTTCGCGCCGAAGGACGTGTATACATGCAACTTATTTCAAAAAATCTAAACGGATGACTGGTAAACACGGCACGAGCAACTCGGAGCGAGGCCGGAAATATCTGTAAGTGACCCGCTCGCAGCTGGAATGTGTGGGTGTGTTGCCAAAAGATTCGGAAACTAATCCCTCGTCTGGGTCCGGTAAATTAATAAAAATTCCGGCGCGAACTGGTTAAGCCAAAACTTAAAAAATTGTCAAAATTACCAAAAGGAAAGCTTTGCAAAGGTAACCCGTGTCTAAAGGGGTCTTATTTTTTGCTTATTTGTTTCAACTTTTGCTTAGTTATATCTTTGTGTAATAAATTGATAATCAGTGGGACATCAGTAGAACTAACTATTATGTCTTCCTTGCGTTTTATTACAGGTTTTCCCAGATATAAAAAATATCTATTTCCCCAACTCTCGCATTGAATTTCCTCAGAGAAATTTATTTTTATGAAATTATGTCCCAAATATTGCATTTTTATGAAAATTAGGTTTTTCCAACTCGCATTAAATTTTGTCCCAAAATGTCCAAAATCCTCCAAGAAATTTATTTGTAAGGGGTTAGCCTTGCTTTTTTATTAAAATTAGGTCAAAATATGATTTTGTCCCAAAATGTCCCAAATTAATTTGTAAGGGGTTAGCCTTGCTTTTTATGAAAATTAGGTTAAAATATAATTTTGTCCCAAAATGTCCCAAATCCTCCAAGAAATTAATTTGTAAGGGGTTAGCCTTGCTTTTTTATTAAAATTGGGTCAAAATATGATTTTGTCCCAAAATGTCCCAAATCCTCCACAAAATTAATTTGTTAGCCTTGCTTTTTTATTAAAATTGGGTCAAAATATGATTTTGTCCCAAAATGTCCCAAATCCTCCACAAAATTAATTTGTAAGGGGTTAGCCTTGTATTTTTATGAAAATTGGGTTAAAATATGATTTTGTCCCAAAATGTCCCAAATCCTCCAAGAAATTAATTTGTAAGGGGTTAGCCTTGCTTTTTTATTAAAATTAGGTCAAAATATGATTTTGTCCCAAAATGTCCTAAATCCTCCACAAAATTAATTTGTAAGGGGTTAGCCTTGCTTTTTTATTAAAATTAGGTTAAAATATGATTTTGTCCCAAAATGTCCCAAATCCTCCACAAAATTAATTTGTAAGGGGTTAGCCTTGCTTTTTATTAAAATTAGGTTAAAATATAATTTTGTCCCAAAATGTCCCAAATCCTCAAGAAATTAATTTGTAAGGGGGTTATGCCTTGTATTTTTATGAAAATTGGGTTAAAATAAGATTTGTCCCAAAATGTCCCAAATCCTCCAAGAAATTAATTTGTAAGGGGGTTAGCCTTGCTTTTTTATTAAAATTAGGTTTAAAATATGATTTTGTCCCAAAATGTCCCAAAGTCCTCCACAAAATTAATTTTGTAAGGGGTTAGCCTTGCATTTATGAAAATTAGGTCAAAATATGATTTTGTCCCAAAATGTCCCAAATTAATTTGTAAAGGGGTTAGCCTTGCTTTTTATGAAAATTAGGTTAAAATATAATTTTGTCCCAAAATGTCCCAAATCCTCCAAGAAATTAATTTGTAAGGGGTTAGCCCTTGCTTTTTTATTAAAATTAGGTTAAAATATGATTTTTGTCCCAAAATGTCCCAAATCCTCCACAAAATTAGATTTGTAAGGGTTAGCCTTGTATTTTTATGAAAATTGGGGTTAAAATATGATTTTTGTCCCAAAATGTCCCAAATCCTCCAAGAAATTAATTTGTAAGGGGGTTAGCCTTGCTTTTTTTATTAAAATTAGGGTTAAAATATAATTTTGTCCCAAAATGTCCCAAATCCTCCAAGAAATTAATTTGTAAGGGGTTAGCCTTGCTTTTTTTATTAAAATTAGGTTAAAATATGATTTTGTCCCAAAATGTCCCAAATCCTCCACAAAATTAATTTGTAAGAGGTTAGCTCTTGCATTTATGAAAATTAGGTCAAAATATGATTTTGTCCAAAATGTCCCAAATTAATTTGTAAGGGGTTAGCCTTTGCTTTTTATGAAAATTAGGTTAAAATATAATTTTGTCCCAAAAATGTCCCAAATCCTCCAAGAAATTAATTTGTAAGGGGTTAGCCTTGCTTTTTTATGTAAAATTAGGGTTAAAATATGATTTTGTCCCAAAATGTCCCAAATCCTCCACAAAATTAATTTGTAAGGGGTTAGCCTTGCATTTTATGAAAATTAGGTCAAAATATGATTTTGTCCCAAAATGTCCCCAAATCCTCCACAAAATTAATTTGTAAGGGGTTAGCCTTGCTTTTTTTATTAAAATTAGGTTAAAATATGATTTTGTCCCAAAATGTCCAAATCTCCACAAAATTAATTTGTAAGGGGTTAGCCTTGCTTTTTATGAAAATTAGGTTAAAATATAATTTTGTCCCAAAAATGTCCCAAATCCTCCAAGAAATTAATTTGTAAGGGGTTAGCCTTGCTTTTTTATTAAAATTGGGTCAAAATATGATTTTGTCCCAAAATGTCCCAAATCCTCCTCACAAAATTAATTTGTAAGGGGTTACCTTGTATTTTTATGAAAATTGGGTTTAAAATATGATTTTGTCCCAAAATGTCCCAAATCCTCCAAGAAATTAATTTGTAAGGGGGTTAGCCCTTGTATTTTTATGAAAATTGGGTTAAAATATGATTTTGTCCCAAAATGTCCCAAATCCTCCACAAAATTATTTGTTAGCCTTGTATTTTTATGAAAATTGGGTTAAAATATGATTTTGTCCCAAAATGTCCCAAATCCTCCAAGAAATTAATTTGTAAGGGGTTAGCCTTGCTTTTTTATTAAATTGGGTCAAAATATGATTTTGTCCCAAAATGTCCCAAATCCTCCACAAAGTTAATTTGTAAGGGGTTAGCCTTGTATTTTTATGAAAATTGGGTTAAATATGATTTTTGTCCCAAAATGTCCCAAATCCCTCCAAGAAATTAATTTGTAAGGGGTTAGCCTTGCTTTTTTATTAAAATTAGGTCAAAATATGATTTTGTCCCAAAATGTCCAAATCCTCCACAAAATTAATTTGTAAGGGGGTTAGCCTTGCTTTTTTATTAAAATTAGGTTAAAAAATGATTTTGTCCCAAAATGTCCCAAATCCCTTCCCACAAAATTAATTTGTAAGGGGTTAGCCTTGCTTTTATGAAAATTAGGTTAAAATATAATTTTTGTCCCAAAATGTCCCAAATCCTCCAAGAAATTAATTTGTAAGGGGGGTTAGCCTTGCTTTTTATTAAAATTGGGTCAAAATATGATTTTGTCCCAAAATGTCCCAAAATCCTCCACAAAATTAATTTGTAAGGGGTTAGCCTTGTATTTTTATGAAAATTGGGTTAAAATATGATTTTGTCCCAAAATGTCCCAAATCCTCCAAGAAATTAATTTGTAAGGGGGTTAGCCTTGTATTTTTATGAAAATTGGGGTTAAAATATGATTTTGTCCCAAAATGTCCCAAATCCTCCAAGAAATTAATTTGTAAGGGGTTAGCCTTGCTTTTTTATTAAATTAGGTTAAAATATGATTTTGTCCCAAAATGTCCCAAATCCTCCACAAAATTAATTTTGTAAGGGGTTAGCCTTGCATTTTATGAAAATTAGGTCAAAATATGATTTTGTCCCAAAATGTCCCAAATTAATTTGTAAGGGTTAGCCTTGCTTTTTATGAAAATTAGGTTAAAATATAATTTTGTCCCAAAATGTCCCAAATCCTCCAAGAAATTAATTTGTAAGGGGGTTAGCCTTGCATTTTATGAAAATTAGGTCAAAATATGATTTTTGTCCCAAAATGTCCCAAAATCCTCCACAAAATTAATTTGTAAGGGGTTAGCCTTGCTTTTTTATTAAAATTAGGTTAAAATATGATTTTGTCCCAAAATGTCCCAAATCCTCCACAAAATTAATTTGTAAGGGGTTAGCCTTGCTTTTTATGAAAATTAGGGTTAAAATATAATTTTGTCCCAAAATGTCCCAAATCCTCCAAGAAATTAATTTGTAAGGGGTTAGCCTTGTATTTTTATTAAATTTGGGTTAAATATGATTTTGTCCCAAAATGTCCCAAATCCTCCAAGAAATTAATTTGTAAGGGGGTTAGCCTTGTATTTTTATGAAAATTTGGGTTTAAAATATGATTTTGTCCCAAAATGTCCCAAAATCCTCCAAGAAATTAATTTGTAAGGGGTTAGCCTTGCTTTTTTATTAAAATTAGGTTAAAATATGATTTTTGTCCCAAAATGTCCCAAATCCTCCACAAAATTAATTTGTAAGGGGTTAGCC
Organism: Crossaster papposus; assembly: GCA_037893245.1. Taxonomy (NCBI): domain Eukaryota; kingdom Metazoa; phylum Echinodermata; class Asteroidea; order Velatida; family Solasteridae; genus Crossaster; species Crossaster papposus. The sequence goes on along the minus strand of JBAIAA010000985.1, from coordinate 38,864 downwards.
TTGCATTTTATGAAAATTAGGGTCAAAATATGATTTTGTCCCAAAATGTCCCAAATTAATTTGTAAGGGGTTAGCCTTGCTTTTTATGAAAAATTAGGTTAAAATATAATTTTGTCCCAAAATGTCCCAAATCCTCCAAGAAATTAATTTGTAAGGGGTTTAGCCTTGCATTTTAAAATGTCCCAAATCCTCCACAAAATTAATTTGTAAGGGGTTAGCCTTGCTTTTTTATTAAAATTAGGTTAAAATATGATTTTGTCCCAAAATGTCCCAAATCCTCCACAAAATTAATTTGTAAGGGGTTAGCCTTGCTTTTTATGAAAATTAGGTTAAAATATAATTTTGTCCCAAAATGTCCCAAATCCTCCAAGAAATTAATTTGTAAGGGGTTAGCCTTGTATTTTTATTAAAATTGGGTTAAAATATGATTTTGTCCCAAAATGTCCCAAATCCTCCAAGAAATTAATTTGTAAGGGGGTTAGCCTTGTATTTTTATGAAAATTGGGTTAAAATATGATTTTGTCCCAAAATGTCCCAAATCCTCCAAGAAATTAATTTGTAAGGGGTTAGCCTTGCTTTTTTATTAAAATTAGGTTAAAATATGATTTTGTCCCAAAATGTCCCAAATCCTCCACAAAATTAATTTGTAAGGGGTTAGCCTTGCATTTTATGAAAATTAGGTCAAAATATGATTTTGTCCCAAAATGTCCCAAATCCTCCACAAAATTAATTTGTAAGGGGTTAGCCTTGTATTTTTATGAAAATTGGGTTAAAATATGATTTTGTCCCAAAATGTCCCAAATCCTCCAAGAAATTAATTTGTAAGGGGGTTAGCCTTGTATTTTTATGAAAATTGGGTTAAAATATGATTTTGTCCCAAAATGTCCCAAATCCTCCAAGAAATTAATTTGTAAGGGGTTAGCCTTGCTTTTTTATTAAAATTAGGTTAAAATATGATTTTGTTCCAAAATGTCCCAAATCCTCCACAAAATTAATTTGTAAGGGGTTAGCCTTGCTTTTTATGAAAATTAGGTTAAAATATAATTTTGTCCCAAAATGTCCCAAATCCTCCAAGAAATTAATTTGTAAGGGGTTAGCCTTGCTTTTTTTATTAAAATTGGGTCAAAATATGATTTTGTCCCAAAACGTCCCAAATCCTCCACAAAATTAATTTGTAAGGGGTTAGCCTTGCTTTTTATGAAAATTAGGTTAAAATATAATTTTGTCCCAAAATGTCCCAAATCCTCCAAGAAATTAATTTGTAAGGGGTTAGCCTTGCTTTTTTATTAAAATTGGGTCAAAATATGATTTTGTCCCAAAATGTCCCAAATCCTCCACAAAATTAATTTGTAAGGGGTTACCTTGTATTTTTATGAAAATTGGGTTAAAATATGATTTTGTCCCAAAATGTCCCAAATCCTCCAAGAAATTAATTTGTAAGGGGGTTAGCCTTGTATTTTTATGAAAATTGGGTTAAAATATGATTTTGTCCCAAAATGTCCCAAATCCTCCACAAAATTAATTTGTTAGCCTTGTATTTTTATGAAAATTGGGTTAAAATATGATTTTGTCCCAAAATGTCCCAAATCCTCCAAGAAATTAATTTGTAAGGGGTTAGCCTTGCTTTTTTATTAAAATTGGGTCAAAATATGATTTTGTCCCAAAATGTCCCAAATCCTCCACAAAGTTAATTTGTAAGGGGTTAGCCTTGTATTTTTATGAAAATTGGGTTAAAATATGATTTTGTCCCAAAATGTCCCAAATCCTCCAAGAAATTAATTTGTAAGGGGTTAGCCTTGCTTTTTTATTAAAATTAGGTCAAAATATGATTTTGTCCCAAAATGTCCCAAATCCTCCACAAAATTAATTTGTAAGGGGTTAGCCTTGCTTTTTATGAAAATTAGGTTAAAATATAATTTTGTCCCAAAATGTCCCAAATCCTCCAAGAAATTAATTTGTAAGGGGTTAGCCTTGCTTTTTTATTAAAATTGGGTCAAAATATGATTTTGTCCCAAAATGTCCCAAATCCTCCACAAAATTAATTTGTAAGGGGTTAGCCTTGTATTTTTATGAAAATTGGGTTAAAATATGATTTTGTCCCAAAATGTCCCAAATCCTCCAAGAAATTAATTTGTAAGGGGGTTAGCCTTGTATTTTTATGAAAATTGGGTTAAAATATGATTTTGTCCCAAAATGTCCCAAATCCTCCAAGAAATTAATTTGTAAGGGGTTAGCCTTGCTTTTTTATTAAAATTAGGTTAAAATATGATTTTGTCCCAAAATGTCCCAAATCCTCCACAAAATTAATTTGTAAGGGGTTAGCCTTGCATTTTATGAAAATTAGGTCAAAATATGATTTTGTCCCAAAATGTCCCAAATTAATTTGTAAGGGGTTAGCCTTGCTTTTTATGAAAATTAGGTTAAAATATAATTTTGTCCCAAAATGTCCCAAATCCTCCAAGAAATTAATTTGTAAGGGGTTAGCCTTGCATTTTATGAAAATTAGGTCAAAATATGATTTTGTCCCAAAATGTCCCAAATCCTCCACAAAATTAATTTGTAAGGGGTTAGCCTTGCTTTTTTATTAAAATTAGGTTAAAATATGATTTTGTCCCAAAATGTCCCAAATCCTCCACAAAATTAATTTGTAAGGGGTTAGCCTTGCTTTTTATGAAAATTAGGTTAAAATATAATTTTGTCCCAAAATGTCCCAAATCCTCCAAGAAATTAATTTGTAAGGGGTTAGCCTTGTATTTTTATTAAAATTGGGTTAAAATATGATTTTGTCCCAAAATGTCCCAAATCCTCCAAGAAATTAATTTGTAAGGGGGTTAGCCTTGTATTTTTATGAAAATTGGGTTAAAATATGATTTTGTCCCAAAATGTCCCAAATCCTCCAAGAAATTAATTTGTAAAGGGTTAGCCTTGCTTTTTTATTAAAATTAGGTTAAAATATGATTTTGTCCCAAAATGTCCCAAATCCTCCACAAAATTAATTTGTAAGGGGTTAGCCTTGCATTTTATGAAAATTAGGTCAAAATATGATTTTGTCCCAAAATGTCCCAAATCCTCCACAAAATTAATTTGTAAGGGGTTAGCCTTGTATTTTTATGAAAATTGGGTTAAAATATGATTTTGTCCCAAAATGTCCCAAATCCTCCAAGAAATTAATTTGTAAGGGGTTAGCCTTGCTTTTTTATTAAAATTAGGTTAAAATATGATTTTGTTCCAAAATGTCCCAAATCCTCCACAAAATTAATTTGTAAGGGGTTAGCCTTGCTTTTTATGAAAATTAGGTTAAAATATAATTTTGTCCCAAAATGTCCCAAATCCTCCAAGAAATTAATTTGTAAGGGGTTAGCCTTGCTTTTTTTATTAAAATTGGGTCAAAATATGATTTTGTCCCAAAACGTCCCAAATCCTCCACAAAACAACATTTCTTCACAAAAAATATGATTTTTCAGAAACAAAATCAAAACAGTCACAGTTAACCTTGCATTTTTATTACAATTCTGCAATTATTATATTTTTCTATAGTATTTTATATTAAAATTCTCCATTAATTAGATTTTAATCACAGAATTAGCTGTCTGTGAGCTCACTGAGTCGTGAACCCAAGACAAGAGGTATAACAAAACAATTGTTGACTGCTGTGATGTGGGATATAACGTTTTGATGAACACCCTCGTAGACGCATAGCACTCTCGGCTTCACGGTTGGTCGATAATTGTTAAATGTAGTACATTGTAGCCTTGTCAGGTGAGGTTGCCATTCACACTTTGAACAGTATGTGGTGTACGAGTGCATTGGCGTGCAGATAGTGTTTCAGCGGCTAATCATCAATTGTCAGACAATCATCGAAAGGCTAGAACACACCCCATCTCTTCAACTGGTTGGGTGAAGTCATGACGAAGCAGCGTCTTTGTCCGATACTGTCATGTCGGTTCATGCATGACATGACATGCAAGTCCATTTCTTAGCGCCAGATGAGACGGCAAGGGGGGGGCTAGTTCTTGGCATACCTTAGGGGAGTGTGTGTTAAGCAAGGTATTATCTTGTCTGTTCCTTGGAGTCTTTGACTGTGACCACCTCCAACACCTCACAAAACATCCTCAGAACGCCTTCACCACTCAGGGCGGATGTCTCGTAGTATCTGAAAGTATATGTGGTTAGACATGTTATCAATTCAATTTTTGGTTGGAAAACAATACTAAGGATCTTGTCTTTGCCTCCTGAACATTTTGAAGAATCTTGTTGGCTAGTGTTGGCCAGAGTGCATGTTTTTCTGCATTTAAGACCTGACAACACACATACCAAGTTTGAAGTCACTTTGTAACTGAGCTTACTTGAGATTCCTTGTTGCTGCCCATTTGGCTGCCTCCTCTGTAGATACTCCCCGCTTGCCTTTGATGTCAATCTGACAACGAGAAAGCAAAAGCTATGATGAAATACCTTGGTGAATGACGGTGTAAAGCATCCTGTACAATTATAGCACCTGGTGTGTCATCAATTTCAAGACAATTTGTATTTTTATATCAATGTCCAACAGACAAAAACTGGCTTCTTTGAAAATACTACAATTTACCCTATTTAGTTAGTTGATAATTTGTTTGCAATTGATATGAACGAGTTACAAGCCAGCTAGACTAGTTCCCTTCTAGTTCTACATGCATTTTGTGCCAATCAATTTGAGAAAAGAAACAAAATAAGTTCATCAAGATAGGATACCTTATTACCCACTACCACTGTGTGCATCGTCTCTCCTCCGTTCCTCACTGCCTCTTTCAACCAGAACTCCAAGTTTTCAAACGAGCAGCGATTTGTGACATCAAACACCAGAATGCATGCCTGCGTTCCTCCGTAGAGTTCCTTGCGCACTTCTGCATACTCCAACTGCCCTGAAAGATCCCACAGATGAACTCTCACTGCGTGCACGTTCATAAAAGAAGAGTGTTGACAAAGTGCACAGTGCATACCCTCCATCTAGAAACAGGGCACTCGGTAAAAAACAGACCTCAGCTCCAACCGCAAAAAAACAACGTCCCATCTCTCATTGTTAAAAAGAATCATTCGAAGTGATTCATCAGATTCCTGATCTGGATCCAGATCAATTTAAAAATGGAATCATCCTCGACCCATAGGCTATCCACCCAACAAGCATTGTTAAAATCCTTTTCAGTAGTTTTCCTGTAACCCTAACTCTCCAGGGTATTTTGGCTAGAAACCCTGCTAGACGCAACAGATTGCATACTTTGTCACATCGACTTGTGTGCAGAGTCCAGCAAGGTCAAGCAGTCACCACAGAAGCACTGTGCTGGATCTGGCAGGGTTAGGGTTAACAGACAAACAAACAGACAAACAAACAGTGTTAAAACCGGCTCATGGGCCTGGGCACTAACATGAGCCGGTTTTAAACATGTACTTGTTTAAAACTGGCCTTTGACGGATTCATCAGGCAGTAAGGGTAAACGAATCAAGACTGTTGTTACTACTTACAGTCAAGATCTTTGACTTTCTGAATCTTGAATCCATAGTCCACACCTACAGTTGGCAAGTATGTTGCCGAAAACTGAAAGTGGATGAGAAATTAAAATCTGAAACTTTAGTACAATCAATCTAAAGAATGACTCTTTTATGACTAATATTCCAGTTATGTATACATGTACGGTGGGTTAAGAAAGACTTACATAAGTTAGTCCATAAACAAGAGGTCTAACATTGTGACAATTTTTGGTGTCCTGGTTACACCTAAAATTGCCCATACAAGTGTAACTGAAATTGACTTCAAACTTTGAATATGTTTTTCAGGTACTTTGCTTAAATTTAATCACTCTCTGAGATACCTGCAGAAGACATCATCAAGGAATTTGTGCTGATTTAACAAATAAATCTTACGTCAGATGTAACAAGGACACACAAAAATGCACCCCTTTTACCAATTGTTCAATTCATGCACAGAGCCACATCAGCTGGTTAGTATGTCACCTTGTCTTCACAGAAGTGTTTAATGAGGCAGGTTTTGCCCGCGGCTGCCGTTCCCAAGGCGATGACTTTGACCCAGACAAGTGACGAGACGACGTCTTCAACGGAGATTGGGAGATGACCAGGCTCTCTATCCATATCACATCATCCGTGACTAAACACCGATCATACAAAGAGCAATAACAAAAAGAATAATCTACAAAAGTTCTCTTTAAGTTTCAGGTGGCATTCAATCATAGCCATATACACTCACTCTAAATATACCAAATATCTTTTGAGCAATAATTGTCATTCTTCAAATGAATGTGTTAATTGAAGTGCTAAAGTATGAATACACATAGCCCCATTCTGTGGCCGTATACTGGACTCCCTCCGTATACTAGTAAATAGTATACGGAGGGAGTCCAGTATACGGCTACAGAATTAATAGGGCTATAGAATACACATAAAAACATGCATTTCGTTTGCATCAGGTACATCATGTATGTACAACCATGAAGGAATAAGAGCTGCTCTTATTCCTTCATGGTACAACAAGTACATGTATTACAAGTTAACAAGTTAATAGTAGAGCCTATTCTAAAAAAAAAAAAACATGTAAACGTTATGCGCCTATCAATTGCTCCCCACCCGCCCCCTTCCTTCCTTCCTTCCTTCCTGTAAAGTGCAGCCTCACATATGCGAGGATAAACGCACTGCCAGGAACACCGAGGCAAACCCCTTCTCTTAGCGATAAGTGTTACTGGGATCTTTTACGTGCATTATAATGATTATTATTATACAATACACGGGACCTCCAGCTTTACGTCTCATCCGAAAGACGAAGCAATAGTGGTTTCAGTGCCTTGCTTAAGGACACAGGTGTCGAGACCGAGATTCGAACTCACGCTCTGCGGAACAGAAAACCGGGTTCTTAACCGCTTGGCCACGACACTCCACTCCACCGGTTCCCCCACCTTAATTTTCGGTTGCCTGGATATTATGGGATATGCGCAGGCAGGCCGGCTGTTCAACTGTTGACAAAAATAATGATCACGGTGACGACCACAAATAATATATAGTTTGTCTTCATTTTATTAACAAGTTTATGACACCAATCAAGGCAACCATGGTCAATCGCCAGACGAAATTTCAAATCAATTCTCCATAATACATCCTTCATAATTTAATAATAAATTACCTTATTTTGCACTTGCAGATTTTGCACCATTCCTCCATGTTTGTTTCGTTGCTAATCAAGCTGATTCTACGGTGCTATTCAATTCAAAAGAGGGCGCGCTTCACAAATAGCGGTCAGAGCCAATGGGCCTTTTCGAATCCCTAGCTTCGTCTTTGTCTTTGGCTTAAGGCGATTTTTGATCTCTAGCCACATTCTGACGCCTGTTGTGCTTCAGAAACATTCACTCGATTGATGTGAACCCCAAAGTTAGACTATTTCAATTTTCTTCCATTTCTTTTTGCTTCTCAATAATTCGGAATTCGGAGGCGAAGCCAAAGCCAAAGACGAAGCAACGGTTTCGAAAAGGCCCATAGTACCCCTTTAACTTGCGTTCATACCAATCTTTATCAAACAGATACAGGTGAGCAACCTATTAGGCCGTATTATTGAACGTTGAGGGCGCTATGCTCACGGTATTTGGGGGTATAATTAAAAGTGATTAGTAGATAATTCACGTCAGTTTGAATATTCTTACAACTCCAAATGGTTATTCTTTCTAATATTCAATTGATAGATAAAGTAAAGTTACTAAAACTACTTCAATTAACGAGATTTTGCCTGTGTTGGGTACCCAGAAAATGGCGTCTTACAGCGCCCTCGTGCGGCCAAAAATACGGCGCATTGTGAACACTATAGCTGAAACCAAAGTTAATGTGTGTAAACAATAATCCGCTTTGCTTCAGACATGCCGTTCGATTTGCACACCGAATGTATTATAATGCACAATATAGCGACGACGTTTTGGGCAGAGTCGAAAACGGTCGATAACCGCGCATATGCAGCTGTTCGCATATTGTTTTGTTTTTTCATTAAAATGTACATCATACACCATGCTCTATAATCGACTTCTTTTGCAGAAATTTTTTTACTCGTAGTCCTTAAATTACGGCCAATCATTTGTGTCTAAAATATGAAGTGTATTAATTTAATACAGTGAATTCACTTGCGAAGTTGCGACTACGATAATTAATGGCATCTATCATAATTATTTAAACCGAGTCATTCATTCTCTGAGTATCGGATACATTATTTCACAATGAAAAATAAAAATAAGTATCATAGGAAAGAAGCTGACTGCACTTTTTAATTTAGAGCTGGTGAAATTATTGCTGTCTCAGCTTTCAAGGAGAGAACAGTTGTATATAATACAGACATTGTCCGAATTCCTACCTAGAAATCATGCGAGTTTGTTTTGGTTTTTATACATTTCACAGATTAAGCACAGTATTATATACATTTCTTGATTCTCCGCTGTTTCCTGTTTATTGATATAATATTTCACAGCGTCGCCTGTTTCGAGTTGTTCAGGGATGCTCCATCTCCAAGTAAGTGTATTTCCAGTCCTTGTCGTCATCAGGGGGTGGATCATTTCGTGCCCCGGAAAGAGTCGTCGGATCCTGAAACGTTCAAAACAGTACTGCAAAGATTATTTATACCAAGTAGGACCTATAAGCGATTCTGTGCAATTGTACCCCAGCGCTCCATAATGTGCTAACTTCTCCGCCGCATGCGTGTTGAAGGTGTTAAACTTAAATGAAAGTGACTACCCAACTCTTCCTTTCAAAAGAAAACCAATTTTGTTTGTTCGTTTTTTGTTTACTCGCATGAACGATTTTGTGGCCAACTTCGAATTGGAATTGTGTTTGACAAGCACAAGCGCACACATAACCGCGCCGTGCTTCTAGAAGTCGTGCTAAATATTCTTGATTAAGTACGGCAGACCCTGTCGAGCTTAATTTTCTACCGAGCCGAAATCAATTTGCCGAGCCAAATTTGTTTCAGACGTCGTGCCTCAGTGAGGTGTAGAATAACAACAACGAAAGTTGAATTGCATTCGACACGGCATTGAGAAGCGCGCGCGACGTCTGAAACAAGCCTCACCTTTCTACTTCTCACAAAACATTCGACATCTTCTTCGCTGTCGTAATCTTCGCCGTCGTCCTCTGAACTGCTCAAAAGGTTCCAGGAACTGCACAAAATATAAATTCGAAATGTGGTGATTAAAATTTATTTTGAATACAATCATCTTAAAGTATACCGTCATCTATTTTGAATCCAGGAAAAAGAAAAAACTTTATGTGCATACACGCGGCATCCGATGCATGTAGCATGTTTATTAATTATATATTAATTATACAGACAATTGACAAAACTTCTTTAATTGCCCACCGTCTGTTGTTACGCTTTTTCTTGCACCAATAGATGACTGCGTAGACCGTAACGATGAAAAGCACCAGCCCCGCAGCTATGCCCCCAATCACCCCGACCTTACTGGTGGAATCCCGACACCTCTCGCCGTGGTACCAATCGCTGGCCGAGTCCGAGCACCGACACACCGGGCTGATGTTTATTAATTATATATTAATTATACAGACAATTGACAAAACTTCTTTAATTGCCCACCGTCTGTTGTTACGCTTTTTCTTGCACCAATAGATGACTGCGTAGACCGTAACGATGAAAAGCACCAGCCCCGCAGCTATGCCCCCAATCACCCCGACCTTACTGGTGGAATCCCGACACCTCTCGCCGTGGTACCAATCGCTGGCCGAGTCCGAGCACCGACACACCGGGCTGGTGTTGCCGGCCTGGCTGCAGACCCCGTGGTCGTTGCAGTAGTCGGCGTCGCCGTTGGCGATAGCTTTGCACGGTGAGCGACACTTGACGTGGCCATCCACACATTGCAGCTGCATGTGGGGGTTCTGACACGACGCCAGGCCGTTCGTTGTGAAGTTGCAAAAGTCGGTTTTATCTTCGAGAACAAAACAAATGTGTTGATTGTAAGTCAACCGTGGCTTTATAATTCGGTAAGACGAATAACCTCAGAAAACTTGTAATTAATGGTCGGCACCTGTAAATTAATGGTCGTCATTAAGCGATTTTACTCACTCTGATTGATTGATTTTATTTTGCAACTTTCCAAACACCGAGTCGAAGATAAATGAAGTTTGGTTGGTCCACAGTACCCGTTAAAACAAATAATACAAAAACAACACCTAAAAGCTATAATCAAAAGACGGTTTCGTTGTTCAGGTCATAATATCACCTTCAGGCTCGGCGCAGTCGCTGCAGTTCGCCAGTACGGCGAGGTTACCGAGCTTCCCCGTGTCGACCGCTTGGGCCAACGTGCGCTGGTAAACTTCCATGGCCGAAAGCCCTACGTCTTGAGGGCGCATATCTACATAATCGTACACCGCCTCGTGTGGAATGATCACACTACCTTTCCTGTGAGAAAACCAAACAAATAAACGTCACTAGGATAGCTTTCTTACACATTTCAAATCGAGAGCCAAAGTATTTCCTCTCATGAGATATTTAACATATAATGGGTCAGATTGACCCAAAATATGCATCCAAATTTGCCCAGTCTAAACTTTTTGGGGTCAATTTGACGGGGAAAAGTGCAGTTTTCCGGGGACTGTGCAAATTTAGATGCAGATTCTGGGTTAATCTCACCCAGGAATTTGTAGAGTGTGGCTTTAACATCGATAGCCTTAATTCCAATACTTATTTGGAATTCGTATATGAAAGCTAATGGGATATTTGGCTCCTGATGCGATTAAATTCCTCATGTTAACTAAACAGGCAATTGGTAGGTCCTAGACCTAGCTCATCGACCAAAGACTTACCTTATTTCACCAACCAAGCGAACTGTCTGAAATCCTTGGATGTTTTTGTAAAAAACTTCAGCCTTCAATGAGAAAACAATAAAACAGTGGAAAAAGTTAATTAATGTACAGATTTGTCGGCACTGGCCAGAAGCGATAATTATCTTGTTCCGATCTATAGTTTGTCTGCCAAGCCGTCATTAATTAATTGATCTAAATTTAAACTTACAACCATTATTATAAGGGATTCACTTGCGAAACAATACCAGCAACCTTTATTAAATGTTGTATCTGTTTTTCCCGTGAGAAAGATTGATCTAGAGTTGAAACAATGTACCGTGTAGCTTTTATGACCAAGGTATATTTATACCATGTACATATCACCATGGTAATAAGGGAGTGTCGGTGCCATAACAAGGGCAACTTTGATGTTTTACTGACTGGACGCTACAATTTTAATGTTGCTCGTATTTTCGTTTTTAGTAACTTCAGTGTAAGTTGTATTTGGGAGAAAAAACATACCCCAACATCAAACTTTGGATACGTAAAGTATTCAAACATTTATTGAAGTTCTCTCTTACTAGAGTTTAACTACGTCATATTGCTGGGGGAAAAAACACAAGTGTGCCGTTTTGTGATATTCAAATGTGGGACTTACCCTTTTCAAAAAGTATGCGCTCAACGCCCTACAATAACTGGAGGTGTTATTTTTGGCCGGTCGGCACTGCGTTGAGTATTCCGAAATGGCCACTTCGATCTTTATAACTTTCACGGGCTTCCCTAGTAAGAAAGTGAGATGGATGATTAACAATTATTTACGCCTACCCTTTAAACAAAAGCCTCGTAAATGTTACAGTCGAAACAAAATTCCCGTAAAGTTTACGGGAAACAGCCATGGGTGCCAATGAATTCCTGTCAAATTTACGTTTACCGTAAATTCACGGTAAGGCATTGATATGAACAATAATCAACCAATGATAAAAGACAAACGTCCTACATTAACATGAACACATTTACTATTGGTGATTTCACTTGCAAGTCCTACCTTTAAATTTGGGTGTTTCGTCCTTTGGTAAGTTGGATGAAGCCGTCGTTGGCATCACCGAAAACTGAGACGTAGCATTGATGAGTTCAGTGGTGGTAGTATTGTAAGTTGCATTTCCTGGGAGCGTCGAAGTGGTAAATTTAAAAGGCGGTTGCGTTGAGTTACCAGATGTGGTTGTCATATTACCTAAATTGGTGGTAATATTGACCGACTGTTCTGTCGTCATGTTTGACGGTGGTTCAACAGTGCTGAAGTTGAAAGACGGTTCCGTTGAGTTAACGGGCATGGTTGTCACACTACCTGGTAAATCGGTAGTTGTATTGGCCGGTTGCCCTGTCGTCATGTTGAATGGTGGTTCAACAGTGGTGAAGTTGAAAGGCGGTTCCGTTGAGTTACCGGGCATGGTTGTCATATTACCTGGTAAATTGGTGGTAATATTGCCCAGTTGCCCTGTCGTCATGTTGAATGGTGGTTCAACAGTGGTGAAGTTGAAAGGCGGTTCCGTTGAGTTACCGGGCATGGTTGTCATATTACCTGGTAAATTGGTGGTAATATTGCCCAGTTGCCCTGTCGTCATGTTGAATGGTGGTTCAACAGTGGTGAAGTTGAAAGGCGGTTCCGTTGAGTTAACGGGCTTGGTGGTCATATTACCTGGTAAATCGGTAGTTGTATTGGCTGGTTGCCCTGTCGTCGTGTTGAATGGTGGTTCAACAGTGGTGAAGTTGAAAGGCGGTTCCGTTGAGTTACCGGGCATGGTTGTCATATTACCTGGTAAATTGGTGGTAATATTGCCCAGTTGCCCTGTCGTCATGTTGAATGGTGGTTCAACAGTGGTGAAGTTGAAAGGCGGTTCCGTTGAGTTAACGGGCTTGGTGGTCATATTACCTGGTAAATCGGTAGTTGTATTGGCTGGTTGCCCTGTCGTCGTGTTGAATGGTGGTTCAACAGTGGTGAAGTTGAAAGGCGGTTCCGTTGAGTTACCGGGCATGGTTGTCATATTACCTGGTAAATTGGTGGTAATATTGCCCAGTTGCCCTGTCGTCATGTTGAATGGTGGTTCAACAGTGGTGAAGTTGAAAGGCGGTTCCGTTGAGTTAACGGGCTTGGTGGTCATATTACCTGGTAAATCGGTAGTTGTATTGGCTGGTTGCCCTGTCGTCGTGTTGAATGGTGGTTCAACAGTGGTGAAGTTGAAAGACGGTTCCGTTGAGTTACCGGGCATGGTTGTCATATTACCTGGTAAATTGGTGGTAATATTGCCCGACTGTTCTGTCGTCATGTTTGACGGTGGTTCAACAGTGGTGAAGTTGAAGGACGGTTCCGTTGAATTACCGGACATGGTGGTCATATTACCTGGTAAATCGGTAGTTGTATTGACCGGTTGCCCTGTCGTCATGTTGAATGGTGGTTCAACAGTGGTAAAGTTGAAAGACGGTTCCGTTGAGTTACCGGGCATGGTTGTCATATTACCTGGTAAATTGGTGGTAATATTGCCCGACTGTTCTGTCGTCATGTTTGACGGTGGTTCAACAGTGCTGAAGTGGAAAGGCGGTTCCGTTGAGTTACCGGGCATGATGGTCATATTACCTGCTAAATCGGTAGTTGTATTGGCCGGTTGCCCTGTCGTCATGTTGAATGGTGGTTCAACAGTGGTGAAGTTGAAAGGCGGTTCTGTTGAGTTACCGGGCATGGTTGTCATATTACCTGGTAAATCGGTAGTTGTATTGGCCGGTTGCCCTGTCGTCATGTTGAATGGTGGTTCAACAGTGGTGAAGTTGAAAGGCGGTTCTGTTGAGTTACCGGGCATGGTTGTCATATTACCTGGTAAATCGGTAGTTGTATTGGCCGGTTGTACTGTCGTCATGTTGAATGGTGGTTCAACAGTGGTGAAGTTGAAAGGCGGTTCCGTTGAGTTACCGGGCATGGTTGTCATATTACCTGGTGAATTGGTGGTAATATTACCCAGTTGTCCTGTCGTCATGTTTGACAGTGAATCAACAGTGGTAAAATGGAAAGGCGGTTTTGTTGAATTACCGGGCATGGTTGTCATATTGCCTGGTAAATTGGTGGTTATATTGCCCGACTGTTCTGTCGTCGTGTTGAATGGTGGTTCCGCAGTAGTAAAGTTGAAAGGCGGTTCCGTGTAGATACCGGGCATAGTTGTCACATTACCTGGTAAACTGTTGGTTATATTGCCCGGCTGTTCTGTCGTAAAACTGATGTATAGCGGCTCAGTTGAAGAGGTAACACTACGAGTCCCTTCTTGGGTGATACCAAGCGGTACAGCTGCCGCCATATAAAACACAACCACCACGACCACTTTCCAAAGACGCGCCATGACAATCACAGCTCACACAGTGAATCCAGAACTGTGTTCAAGGTAAACGCAAAAAACCCAATCCAGTTACAGATGCTATAGGTGACTGTCTTAATTTTACCGAGATTTAATGGCGATTTCCAATACACAACGACCGAGTATACTGCAAAGGGTAGTATAAAAAGTACTCTATACACAGATCCACCGTACAAATGACTTACACGGATTGCGAAAATAAAACCGTCACACCTAGATTTCTCATGTGTGAAATAATTCAACAGATGGCTCTGCAATAAATATCGATTCCAGTTATCGATTAGCATTAACTGCAGACTATGAAAAACGGACTCATTGGTAGTATTACGGATGCATTAGGAGAGTGACTGGTCACGTGAGAGGGTTTAACCAATAATATGGAAATCGGGCCGATGTTTACGTAGTCTGATTTTCATATCAGAGCTGTTTATTTATTTAAACGCGCGACTACTCGCGACAGTAGTCGCAACTTATATATGATGTATATAATAAAATGGTCACTTTAGACATTCATGTTTATTAGTTGCGGCAGAATCGTAACTGATTTGTAGGGGCGTTATCTGTTTAGACATGGTTTGGTAGCACTTCAACGTGTCTTTTGTACAGATGCAAGATTAAATACGATGAAAGGGGCTGGACAGGGTAAGCGGCGACAGGATAAACGGGTGTTTACAGCTTACTGTTTGCTTAGATTGTGTGATTTCGGTTTTAAAAAAAGAAGTTAAATCCAATGGTTTTATATTTAACGGTGAATTGAACTTCCATTGTACGGTCGCGCACTGACCAATCAGATGGCGAGTATTTATCAGGCGTTGTTTAAAACAAATAATTAATGTAGTCACACAAAATTTCAAATGCAATTTGGTTTAGTAGTGTGTTAAATGGTAAAAGTTTATTTTCATCAACACATCCTTTACGCTAAATCGTTTCTCAAAGTGTATTTATTGTTAATTACACAAATTTGTACAAATAAGTTACTTTAGAGTTCAATTTTAACAGTTACATATATAAAGTTACATATATAAAGTTACGTATATACATTGAATACATAAAAACAGTACAGCACCGAGTTAGTACTAAATACAATATTGAATATGCAAAGAGCCCACATTTTGCAATTACAATATAGATTGGACAAGAAAATCATCTTCGCTGGATAAATTATTGAAATTGTCGCAACTAAATATACAAAACAGACCTCCTTGCTTCCTGGACCAGTTTGCATCGGATGATGTGTATACACGCAAAGTTTTACCCGAATTCAAAAACGGATGTCGAATTCAAAACGGATGTCGGATAAACAAGCAAGCATGGCCGGAAATATCAGGGTGTGCTACCCACAGTTGCCGGGCTGAACCCGTCTCGCATCGAGATCGAGATTTGTAAAAAACAATCCCGCAACTAGGCCAGGGTCAATGTCAAAATAATCTCGTCGGGAACTGGTTAAACAGCCAAAACAGATGAACAGCTTATAGCAATTTGATCCATTTTGAAAATAAACTAATGAAGTAGAGTCTGTTTTGTTTAGGTTAATTCTTTTCTGAGGTTTGTGGTTTTTACATATTGAAATTCGTCATTGCAAGTAAATGCCATCATTAATCCAGTCTAAGACGTTGTCATCAATTCACAATGTTAGCTGAAGACCTTCACTACGGCCTTAAACAAGCAACCAAAAACTCTTACACGTACATCTGCTTGGTAAATTTCAGTAGTTTTGCTATTCGTATGAAAACAGAAGAGTGATAAAGAAAAAGTTGCCTTATATTGGGATCAAACTACTACTTGCTTGTCATGCACTTGAGTGGATGTTGTTTAATTCGACATCTTGCGTTTCATCCCACAACGGTTCCTCTGCATCGTGAAGGTGTTCTAGGGAATAAGAAAGGAAGCAAAACGGAAGAATAAAAGGAAGACAAAATAATCTCCTTACAGAAGCACACCAAGCTTTAGGATAATATCTTCGCTGTGGGTCACAGTCACAGACAGGGTCACCGTAGGTCAAATCACAAGTCAGTTGCAAGTCAAATCTCGAGTCAGTTGCAAGTCAAATCTCAAGTCAGTTACAAGTCAAATCTCAAGTCAGTTACAAGTCAAATCTCAAGTCAGTTACAAGTCAAATCTCAAGTCAGTTACAAGTCAAATCTCAAGTCAGTTACAAGTCAAATCTCAAGTCAGTTACAAGTCAAATCTCAAGTCAGTTGCAAGTCAAATCTCAAGTCAGCTACAAGTCAAATCTCGAGTCAGTTGCAAGTCAAATCTCAAGTCAGTTGCAAGTCAAATCTCAAGTCAGTTGCAAATCAAATCTCGAGTCAGTTGCAAGTCAAATCTCAAGTCAGTTATAAGACAAATCTCAAGGCTCAGATTTTGGGAGAGTCAGGAAGGGAATGTTAGAGTCAATGCTGACCTGAAGTGTAGTCTGTTGTTGGCGTGACTGAGATGACTAGCCATCCTAAGCAGGCACCGATGGCTCGGATTAAATTGATGATAACCCAGATGTTGAGTTGTGTGTCGGCTTCCGCACCGTCCCTAGATTGTGTAAACCAACCAAAAACAAAGTTATCCTCAGATCTCGAGTTTCACCTTTTCCTTTATGTTTTGACCTAAATATTCCTAACAATGTACATACATAAGTCATGATTATTATTTGCTTAACAAAACCACTCACGGAGAACACTGGTGTTGTTTCAAAGCAATATCACCTTTACCCTGTGGACAAATTCTAATCATTTAAAAAATATATTTGGACATCACTTACCATAAAGAACCACTCTCTGGACAAGAATTACCACTAAAAAGAAAAAGAGACAACAAAAATCAAACAACTTCTCATTGCAACTGGCTGTTAAAGATATAATAGACAATTGTTTACTACAACAAAGTTCCAACTTACCAATAAGGTGAACTTGTCTTGAAAAACAAACTTATTCTGTCGTCTATGGCTGCAACGCTCACAGACATTATCAGTGAGATTAGGTAAACTGTAAAAGATAAAATATTTGAGAAAACTTTATTTAAAAAGAAAATATTGACTCATTACTCCTAGCGTCCTGTCTGTTTACTCCTTAAAATGTCCCAAACTACCTAGCACAGATTTGTGGACTCACTAAGGAGACCGTCTTTGTTTGAGGCGCTACTTAAACTGGAAACTTTCAGACAATTGTGGCACTCTCTAAGGCAGTACGATTGGGTGCTTTCGTTTAGCTCACTCGGGTTGACACGAGTTGTTCCTTTAGCTCTGACTTCACACTCTGGACTCGCTAGGGTCAGCCACCACAGACCCTGCTTATGGAGCAGAGTCACTGGTGGATTACGTCTCAAACATTCTAACGAGACCTTTGTTATCTTTTGTGTTTCGATCCTCGGTCGTAATGCGATGTAAAAGCACATGGACGTCTAAGAGGCTAGGAAAAACAGGACTGTCTCCAACTGGAAGGAATCTGTAGACTTACTTAGAATTGAAATAGCACCAGATTGGAAGGTGATAAGACCACGGAAGAACTGTCGGTCTGGACGACCAATATCAAACCTTCGTAATAAAAGAAAACAAAGGAAAACTTACAGTTTGGCATAATATTTCACCAAGTCAAATATTTCACCAAATCAGTCAATTATTAATAATAGCAGGCACTTCTTATTTAGCGCACGTATCAACGAGGACTGGTACCCAAGACACTGTCAATATTATCCCTGCTCATTGGGCCCATGAAACATTCTGAATACCATCTCAGCTCCCTGGGGAGTATACAGCGTAATGCTGCCATTTCGGTGCAAAGCAGCTAAATAACAAACATCTACGCCTTCACAGGTACCCAAGCAATGAATGACAAAGTGCCTTGCCCAAGGGCACACTCACTACAACCCTTAGCCGGACTCGAACCCACAACCTGGAGCTTTACCCACAAATGGCAAATTTGATGCTCCAGATACTAGACCACGAGGCCACGAGACCACGACACTCCATACAGCAAGTAATCAGGTTTAGAGAACAGAAAGAAACAAATTGGTAGCAATTTCACTTGGAATAATCGACAGAGAGAAGATAATGAATGTTAAAGTTTTACGGGCTGGGATTCGAAGCAAAAATTAATAATACTCACCTATCAAAGACAGAGACTGTGCAGACAGTGAAGAGGAAGTAATACATGGCAGAGGCAGGCTGGGCCAGCCGGCTGTAATGCTCCAGGAATCTCGTCTTGCCAGGGGTTGCAGACGATGGTACCTGACGCTGTAGCATGTACACCATGACACACTGCCACATGGCAAAGCCGGCTAGGAGGCCGTGGCAGAATAGAGCAAAGGTCAACGAGGTACGGTGGGTAGACTGGAGGGATGGGAAATGAAGACAAGCCAAGAACAACTGAATATCTTTCATATTATTGAGCAAACCTCTGTATGTCATCAGACACCAGCAGACTGACAGCTTTTGGAACGGGTACCGGCACGAATCCCGAGCAGACAGGAACGAGCCGGATTGTTTAATGAAGTAATTAGGAGCAGTTAAATGGCAAAAATTAACATTAATGTTTATTAGTAATAGTGCTCGGTTCTATATCAATTGAGGGCGCTATATCGATTGACAGTTTTAAGCATCCTGTGAAATTATAGCACTTGGTGTAAAAACAATTCTAAATTGTTTGAATAAATTTACAATGATGGTCGGCTGAACAAAAACTGACTATTTTCAAATACTGCCCCAACTTTATTAAATTTATTGTGGTACAATGAATAATACAAGTGGTAAAAACGCAATATTCATTATATGTGAGCACATACCAATGCCACCTGCGTGGTGGTAATTTGAGTTTCTGTCTGTGGCTGTTGATTGTTTAGCTCTCGCTCCCTCTGGCGAGCAAGTCTGCCCTTGTCTTCTCCCTTGAAACCACCTGGAAATCAAAAGGGAGAGAAAAATAAGTTTCAAGATCAATTTTTGTTTTAATGTCATACCAGCATTAGCCAGCATTACATTACCATCAATCAAAATAGCTTCGGCGATGGTCTAATGCTTTGTGTGATTGACCTATCGACCCCCAGCACGCAGTTATACCCCTTAGACAGCCCAATAGAATTTGTGTCTCAGATTTGTGTGCGTTCCGCATCGATCTGTAATCAATGTGACTGGACAATCTGTCACAAAATATATTGATACAATTCTACCGCGATAAGTTAATTATCATATTGGCATTGGTTCATTCGTTTATTATGATTTGAGTCGGGGGAAATCTAACTGCCCAACCATGCCACACATGACAAAGATATCGTACATATTTTCTAAGATTTAGCTATTGCCTAAAAACCTGGGTCAAAAAGCACCAAATCTGGCATCATGAATTCGACCAGGATGGAATGGTTACAATGTGCACCACAATCCTATTAGTCCAAAATTTACATAATAATCCAGCTGACCGCTTACTTTTTCGTTCCATGAAGAGTTTTCCGACAGGTTGGCTGGGCAACACTGCTGTATGTGAGGGTTGTTGTTGTTGTTGTTGTTGATGTTGATCATCTGTTTGTTTATCAGGGGCAATGATGTCTTCTGCAGCTACCATTATATCCAAGGACATACCTAGGCAACAAACGCAAAGTGTTGGGCACAGAATGCAGTCATTATCAGTGTTGTTGTTGAGATGCTTGCGATGCTTGCGATGGATCGCGGGGTTCTTGCGTGGTTCCAGCGATGGATCGCCAGGTACCCGCGATGGAAAGCAAGGTGCTCGCGATGGATCGCGAGGTTATTGCGATGGATCGCAAGATAATTGCGATGGATCGCAAGATAATTGCGATGGATCGCAAGATAATTGCGATGGATCGCAAGATAATTGCGATGGATCGCAAGATAATTGCGATGGATCGCAAGGTAATTGCGATGGATCGCAAGAATATTGCGATGGATCGCAAGAATATTACGATGGATCGCAAGATAATTGCGATGGATCGCAAGATAATTGCGATGGATTGCAAGGTACGAGCGATGGATCGCAATCACATACAATGATGGATCACAATCTTTTTAATTACCCCCAACCCTTTAGTTCGACTTACTAGTAACCTTACCCACGCAAATTCTAACACCATATGGCAAACCCTAAACTCAAAGTGTTGGACTGATTCTGGTGGTACATGTATGCCTAACTCAATGTAAAGGACAATCAGTTTATTAGCGTACAGTATGGTAGGGTTTAAGTAATTATATCTCTATTTACCTCCCTCAAGAAATTGAGACTGAAATTGGTAGGACTTTAAGTATTTATTATAGGGCACAGCTTTGGTTAAAAACCAAGAATGTTGGAGCTACACTTTCTGTCTACATACCTTCACCATCAGCGTGGTAATTTTCATCAAGTGAGGTGGGTGGTGGTCTGTAAGAAAAAGACAACCAGACAGGTACCAGACTAAAGTATATTCTAAGTCAAACCTCAAGAGAATGGGTAACAAAGTTGAGATATCCAGAGTTTGAGTTAACTGAGGTTTCAGAATGTTCCAGTCACGTGTAAGTATGAATGAAATGCCATTTGACACACTATCTATTTGTTGATTCTAACGATGCATTTACTTTCAAGTTGTCTTACTTTGTTTTTTTTCTCTTCTTGGATTTACTCGGAGGCGGTGGTCTCCCGTGAGCTTTGGATGTCCCCGCCTCATTTTCATCGTCAGCACTATCGTCTAGAAAAGGTTATTCGTACAATACAACACTTACTCGCTAACAAGGCAACACTCGCCAACATTTACTACCAAACAAAGAAAATGACTGGAGAGGGACTTAAACCTGCAATCTCCGGATTGCCGTTCCGGTGCTCTACCAACTGAGCTATTGTTAGCAGTTCCCTAAATTTAGTCAATAACAGAGAGACATGGTGATTTCTAAAGCTGCTCATCCGCAGCTTATAATTGTCCGGCAAAAACGTTTGCACAAACTGGCCTCATACCTGCATAGTGTTTGGATTGAGGTCTGCGAGGTTTCTTCTTAACGGAAGACCCTGTGGTGTCAGCGTCTTGTAACACTTCATCGCTGACAGATCGAGGGATTCGCGACTGCCTGTTCTCTGCAGAGGTACAATGGAGAATTAAAGGGAAAGTATACCTTTTACAACATTAACTCTATCGGATATTCACCAGTTCGCGCTGGATCATGTGTAAACAACCAAAGTTTGAACGGAATTCGAAACGGATGACTGATAAATACGCCACGAGCAAGACCGGAAAAATCTGTCAGCGACCGTCACGCAGCGAGCGAGGCCGGAAGTATCAGGGTGTGCTACCCACAGATGTCGGCCTGAACTCGTCTCAGATCGAGGTTAAGGCTAATTCCCAACAGTCACCTTTTTTTCTTCTTGGTGATCCCGGAGATGCTTTCAAGTTGTTAATGGCAGGGGTACTGGCAGAGATACCTCCATTCGCTATATCTGTGGGTTTACGAAGCAGAGGAAACATCTAGCTTCATAAAGTTCACCCCAGTACATTTTCTGGCCCATATCTTAAAATCAGAATTGCCAACTTGCAACTCATTTTGTTTAATCACATCCCATTTTGAGTTTATCGGGTGTTTACTGTAATGTCATTCTTACCGTCTGCTCCGCTCTCAAAGTCATAGCCATGGGTCATCTTCTTCTTCCTCCGTCTGGTTTTCTTGCCCGATGATGAGCCGATGCCATTCTGGCTGTTCTGGACCAGATTCTCCCGACTGCCCATGACAGGCGAGTCATCTTTGACCTCTGGGGTCAAAGGTCGACGTTTGCCGGCAAAGGATAGCTGCGAATCACTAACCTCTGCTCCGCCTTAAACAAAAGTGTTGCATTAATTTGTATCAAGAGTGAAAACAAATTGAGTTCAAAATTTTGAATTTTTTTTTTGGTATTCCGTATTTAAATGCGGCATTTACCTTCTCCCGGCACTTTCTTCTTTTTCCTTTTTGATCGCTGTGCTTGGCTAGCTGTTAAATCTGTTGGTAGTATGCAACAGAGGGAGAAATTAACCCTAACCCTCCAGGATATTTTTGCTAGAAACCCTGCCAAACGCATCAGATCGTATCATTTGTCAAAGTGGCTTGGCAACGAGATCCATCAGGTCATAAATCCCAAGGTCAAACTGCTTCAGAGTCTGCAGTCACCCAATGCAGCAGAATCCATCTCTGATATTATTCAATGGGGATTAGCTTTAGCTAACAATGTCAACTTGCTATATACATGTACTAGCAGAACATTGTCAATTTCTTTTCAAAAATCTAACTCTTTTTCGGGCCCAGTATTTCATATGCGCCATCTTGGTGCGTATATGCACCAATCATCCAATGGGCTTTACTGTTGCCTGAAAATATTAATTATTATTGATAGATAAAAGTTGAATTTGTTCAACATTTCAGTGTAGTCTTTACATACCCGTACTACTTGCGAGGAGTGGGGGCAGACTTCTTCTCTTCACTGAGGCATCCTGATGGGCAAGAAATATAATCATAAAATTATCATAACTTATTGGTGGCATGCCATTGTTGGCATTGTTGCATGGCATTGCCATTGTTGACATTGTAACGTCGTTAGTCTTTCCTCTTATTTGTATCGAGTTTAATTTAATAAAATGTCTTATGATAAATGGATTTTGTACACATCTAACTTGTTAGCAATGTGCCGTCAGTACACTACAATATTTTCAATAATAAATGAACCCTAAGCCATAGAAACAGTTTCTAAAAATAAGTTACGCTAGTCCCACAACCTTACCACGGTAGTCGCCATGTTGAATTCCAAAGACGTCGGTCAGAAATAGCGCCCTCTTTCACCTATATTCTTTGCTGCAAAAAAGCCCCTTAGTTTGTTTTCGAAACCTCTGCCTCTTTTTTGGCTTCGCCTTCGACTTCTGAATCACAGAGAAGCAAATAGAAATGTTTGCAAATGGAAATGTTCGAATTGTTATATTCGTATCAACGGATTGAATGTTTCTGAAGTACAACAGGCACCACAATGTGGCTGGATTTCCTGCAGTTGGAGCCTAAAATCGCCTTAAGCCACAGCGGAGACGAAGCCAGCGATTCGAAAAGGCCCTTTTATAACTAATCTGTCACCCTTTCCCCACTCCTAATTTTATACCCCACCGTGACTATAGTGTCACGTTAATGTATAACTAGTTTGAATGTTTTGTTTCAATTTTAATGAATTCAACTGTCTTATAATAATACCTTTCTGATGGAAAAGCAATTTCGTTATGGCGTGCAAATTTAACATTTAATCACGAATTAGAGATATCTCTATTTAAATAAAGATACATGTATTTGCGCAACCTTCTATTAATAACCTATTATATTATACCAAACTCATTCATACCGAAAATCATGCACGTTTTTGATTGGTCGACGGCCACAACAGACTTTACTACCGGCTCGCATCGCGCGCGGAGGACACTCCACACGTACGTACGTTCCTTCTTATTCCTCCATGATACAACGGTTCAGTTACCGGCCTAGTTCGAAAAGACGGTTCTGTAATTATTATTGACTCGAGGCAACCTGCTGATGAAACCAAGGCCGAAGCTTCAATCTTTATGTAGACCCATCTTTCAATAGACAAATAATGCCGGGACAACTGCTGAGATGATTTGAATAAGAAGGACACGGTTCATTTCACTGTACGCTCTGTCTATGATTGCTTTAAGCGGGTGTACGTGTAGGCCTACTATATATTTTTTTTCAGCGTGAGCACAGTTGATGGCTACAAAGCTAAGAGGACGGCGACACGGGATGAGACTAAGCAAATACCCTGAGAATGATTCCTAGATGTGCGCGCCGCCGTACGTACGTATACACAGAGGAACGCTCCATTGCAAGCCACACTAAGACTGTAAGAACCCCCGGGAGGCAAAGTGGGCCATCCCACAACATTTGAGTAAATGAGGTTTAAAGTTGGAACATAATGAACTGTTTTTACATGACTTACATGTACATTTGGGAAATGTCTCACACGATGCATCTAACCTGAAGCTAGTTTGTATCTCATGGGATAGCCTACTTTGCCTCCCCAGGGGCTCACTTGATTAAACCAAAGAGCAATATATAGACCGACTCCTAACTGATTGCACAAACATCCACTACACGTATAATATTTGTATGGATTTTTTATCAGCAGCTAGCTTGTCTGCAGGATTGCAATGCATCATCTGCATCTTCTGTTTTCCCGACTTTGAGTATCAGTTTCCGGCCGTGGCCGCTGACTCTGTTTGTGTCATACAGAATGAGTTAAGACACACGCCGCAAGATAAGACGCGAGTCTAATGGGTTTTACATCCCACATTGCCCAGAGCCCGTGGTGGGCAGTCATTCGGTCACGTCCGGCCATGTGCTAAACCTGACGTTGCACAAGTGCAGTTACACTGGAACTTTAGAAGCTACCGTAATTTTAGTCTGCATAATGAACGATGTTCCTTGTTTCGACGCGGTATGGTACCATGCCACTAGTCGTGCACGTGTATTCTAGAGATAATTAGCTAATAATAAATGTACGTCCGTTTGGCCTATACGATGTGAGAATGTGCTCAAGTCGAATATCTAAGAAAAGCACGTGGCGGCTCAACCGACAGTCTATAGTCGGCGACCTTTGTTCTACCACAGCACACGGACACGTACACACGTGCTGTACGTGAATCTATTTACTTGGTCGCGGAGGAAGTTGAGTTATTTCTCCAAGTACATTTCCACATGCCTGTCTCCAAGCTCTATCAGCATGACAAATTGCACGATAGTTGTGTGGATACGATTGTACGGTAGAAACCAATAGTCTCGGTATTGTACCGTTATTTTGGACAGCTTGACTCAGGGGAAGACTAGGTGGCCGTTCATTGGTTCAAGTTGATGACCAAGTTCAGGACGAATATAACCAATCAGGAGACCGTGTCATCAGGAACTTGAGATGAGCACGTCCAGCCCCTTTGGCAGACGGAAGAAAAGTGGGTCACAGACAGAGGTCAAGATCGCTGTGACTGGAGTCAGCGGTGTCGGAAAGAGTGGTGAGTCAATACAGTATAGCCTAAGGTATGATGCCAACGCAATACAATAAATGGCGGACAAAATTGACATGCTTCGAAATTACGTATCATATAAAAACAAACGTAGGATGAAATGAATTTGTATTGGCATTTAAAGCCGGAAGCAGCACGAGATTCGAGCAGCTAAAATCCATATTTGCTGTTCACTGGATGGCCTATATAGTCCATTATGTGGTTTATCCACTGAACCCGGCATACTATGCCATGGCATTAGGCAGAAGATTGACATTTCGATTTAAAGAGAAAGTATAGTTTTGCAACTATTCAAAAAGTAACCAAGCAAATTATCGTTCAAAAGAAGTTGGCGTAAAGACTTTAATGACTCTGAACCCCCTGTAAAATTATTCCTTCTGACATGCTGTCATTTTGAAAAAAATAGAAAAAGAAGCAAGGATGCGTTTCAGAGACGCATTTTTGGAAACTCTATTAGTATTAGTTGTTGGTTCAAAATCGAAATCTTATATTATTTCCTCGGAATAAACAGCATTCACACAGTTGAAACTTCGTCATATTAGTTGTCAAGCACCACTCTTAGATGATGAGAACATTTGCTGCTTCAAACGATAAAAATGCACAACTAACAAATGGTATACTAAACCTTTAACTGACAAATGGTATATTTTACCTTTAACTGGCAAATGGTATACTTTACCTTTAACTGCAATGGTATACTTTACCTTTAACTGACAAATGGTATACTTTACCTTGAACTGACAAATGGTATACTTTATCTTTAACTGACAAATGGTATACTTTACCTTTAACTGACAAATGGTATACTTTACCTTTAACTGACAAATGGTATACTTTACCTTTAACTGACAAATGGTATACTTTATCTTTAACTGACAAATGGTATACTTTATCTTTAACTGACAAATGGTATACTTTACCTTTAACTGACAAATGGTATACTTTACCTTTAACTGACAAATGGTATACTTTACCTTTAACTGACAAATGGTATACTTTACCTTTAATTGACAAATGGTATACCTTAACTGACAAATGGTATACTTTAACTGACAAATCAAGAATATTTTCTAGTACATCAGCACGCACGTTGCGTCACGGTTTATACCCGGCACACTTTGCCAATGTCTGTATTTGCTGTCAAGCGCTGCACGCAAGCTCCTTACAATGTCCCATCTTTTTTTAAAGTCTCGTTATTACTGTGTTTGGTACTTCGGGTCACAAAGAGTTCGAGTGACTCATGCGATCACCTGCTAAGAACAGGCGAACCATT
This sequence comes from Crossaster papposus, assembly GCA_037893245.1. NCBI lineage: Eukaryota > Metazoa > Echinodermata > Asteroidea > Velatida > Solasteridae > Crossaster > Crossaster papposus. The sequence goes on along the minus strand of JBAIAA010000985.1, from coordinate 12,386 downwards.
CATGAAAAGAAGCGTCAAAAGAAAAATCGGCAGAGTGACAGACAAGTCCATCATATGGGGAAAGTATTATACGATATACTGATACCGTTCATAGGGTCTGACTTTTTTGCGGATTTACATGCGCGTCGGTAATTTTGTTGAAGATGGCGATGGAACAGTATACAGAGTAATTCAAATGGCTTCCATGCATGCACTTTCTCCTTGCTTGGACCCGATCATTCCAACACGGATATTCAGTACACATGTCATGTGTACAATCATTCCTCCATGGTACAATATTAACCACGGAGAAGTGAGAGCAGTGTCAAAAAGTTACCAACCTCAAACGTCATCATATTTTGTTTGTATAATAAAGGTGTCACTGATCCGCGTATTGTGGCCCACTGGACCCTCCTCTCCTCGATCCGCCGTTGCATACAATACACATTTTTTTCAAATCAAACAAAACATGTGCATGCAATTACCGTATACAGATAATTCCCGCCAAGGCCAGGTGGTACCATAATTCAGCAGGCTATAGGAAAACAATCCGATGAAATAATTCGCGCTGTGTAGGTTTTTTTTCCCAAGGGGAATCGAGGGCGGTAATAGCGCCTGAAAGGGCGCCATTTTGTCTCTGCGCTTCGGACCCCGGCCTCCATGACCCTTCTATGGGCATTTTACACGGGGATGCCCTTAGTCTTTCTGTAATTGTTGACTGAATGGTTTTTAAGCGTACTCTCCCCCGAGAAACATTCTTGTTTAAATTTTATTTTGGCATTCAACCCCCCCCCCCCCCTCCCCCCTCCCCCCCCCCCCCCAAAAAAAAAAAGAAAAAAAGATGAACACAAATCCGATGTTAATGGGTTACTTACGACCTTCACATCTGAATTTTTGTTCCTAGGTCCCCTTGTTCAATCACGTTTGTTTTCACATCGCGTACTTGCATGAGAACGAAAATAAAAATGACGTAAAGATGTACCTACCTACATGTACATTAGATGGATTCTATATTTTATACAGGCTCGTTCGGATCACTATTCTTATCAAGGTCATTTTTTGATTTATCTGTATAAACTGAAAATAAGTCCTTCTATTATTTTTTTAAGTGTGTGTGCCAAAGAAATATTTGTCTCTCATTTCAGTTTTTATATATTGAGATGCTAGAAACAATTTTACAAAGGCCTTTTCTGTGGGTGATTTTCTTAAGAAATCAATGTACCAAAAACTAAGACTTTTGAACGCTAATGTTCCTATTCGAGGGGTCGACATGCGAGATACCACACCCGGCTATAGCACCGATCCCTCGGTGAGCGTGGGCCGTATCATGGAGCATAGTTTATTGCTCCATGGCCGTATAGAACTCGTTTCTTTCTCCCATGCAGCTGTCCAGCAAAGTTGAAGACCTTTCTGTGGTGGGGTCGCGGGCCGGTGAAGGCTATAATCGAGATTGTAAATCTTTCTCCGTTTCTGATCAAGTAATTTCATTTGGCTGCGTTAAAATGAATTGTTTTTCGATCGGGCCGATTGTACAACCATCATTTTAGGAGTCATTTTTACGCGAACATCTACTGCTTGTATTCCTGGAGTAATAAGAATTCCTTCATGTTATATTTATTTCCGTATTACAGAAATAAATATATAAATATATACAAAATTTGTTTAGTCTGTGTTTTACTTTTACATGCCTTATTAATTCTGAGTACTCGTGAGGATGTACAAGGTAAAATGTGTTGAACACTTTTTTCTATTTTTTCTGTTGTCATTATAATAATTTGCTTTTAAGCAAATTATTATTATTATTTTTTTACAAGGGAAAAGTATACGGCAAAAGTATTAATACGTCAGTAAAGGTGATGGACTTGTGCCTTTGATGGTCATGCATATTTTGAATAAAGTTACGTGAAAACAGCAGACTGCAGAATGACAACTCACTAAAAAGGAAATTTACTAAGAAGATCGTTTCTTTAGCTACAGGAGCATGGCCACAAAATCGGGCAGAAAGTGACTGACAAGATTATGAGCAACTCCCCCCTTTCCCTTTGTAGCAACTACTCCTAGCGCGGTGGGTGTATAAAAGCTAAGCGGTGATAATAACTGGCAGAAAGAAGGGTGTGAGAATTATTTCGGTTTCAATTCACCTTGGAGGCGAAATGGGACCGACGTCCATAGCACGGTCAACGAACTGAAACCGCAGTGTGGACGATCCCGTGCTTAAAATTATCCCGATGGCTTTATATGACTGCACAGTTAAATAATAAGGGTTAAAGTTAATAGCATGGCTGCTTCTAAATCCGAGAAGATATCCTGAACCTCAGCTCTTCGAGTGTAAACAAGTATGCGAATCCGAATCTACAAAGTGGGGCAGATAGGGGACATTTTTTGGGGAATTTTGCCTTTAAAGATACACGCACTAAAAGCATGGAATACCGCAGGCAGGCAGAATATGTCATGAGAAAGATATTTTGACATAGTGCCATTTTGAAGATTTGACCTACGAAAAATATATGTACATGTAAAGAATAACAAGCAATGGTAGCCATTTTGAAATTGGTGAAATGTGCTTGTTATTCCATGGAGATACGTTATTCTACATATATATTACATTAAAACATGCCAAATTCCACGCTTGGATCACCAAAGGCGCAATCATTCTCATCGCCTATAATCTACCGTACTACAAGGGGCGAGATTGATCATTCTGTGGTTCAGTTATTAATGACTGATTTCGAGTGTCACCCACATATTCAGTGGGGAGTTCAGTACTTTCTCTGAAATTGGTCGCCCCCAGGCTAATAGGTTTTGATGTTCATATCACACACTCTTCGTAACGATCCGTCAGGAGACGCCGATTTCCATCGGGCAAGCTATAGCAAGTTGGCAGTATGCATATCCCCATAGCATTAATAGTGCATTTAAATGAGGGCGCGTCGTCTTTACGCTGATCTCCGTGCATTATTTATGAATGGGGGAGGCGTTTGTTTCTTTGCGATGGGGTACAGTACCAGCGGATGTCGTTACCGTCCGCCCAATAATTGGATGGGCTCTGCGTGGGGCACCGTGATTTCTTGGAGCAGTTGGGAATTCGGAAGAGCATAGAGAAAAGGTGGGAAGAGCGATGAATCAAGATGAGCGAGGATTTGATAACCCGACAGCGCGTGACGTGTGCGTGGGATGTGACATATTCGAGGTCTCCTGGCGGCATTACCCAGGGAAAATTGCCTCTTGTCCAAAGGTTGACCCGTAAAATGTATTTTGGCCGAAGATATTTTTGTGATTCTGCATAGTTTTACAATATTATTTGGGCCAAATTCATGGAGCTGGTAGGCACACAAAATTGCTTATACTTCAATAAAGTCCTGCTCAGTAAAAACATGTTATCAGCCAAAACACTGTGTGCTGTTAATGCTAAGCAAAAACCCGCTAAATACCAGTCACCACAAACAATATCTATCGCCTGGAAATTTGGTTTGTGAACCTGCTTTTGCCAAAGAAGAATTTTCTTGCTCAGCAATTTTTTTGGCGTTTAGCAGCTTCATGAAATTGGCCCCTGGTTTGCTACACAGACGAGTGAATTTGACTGTCTTTTGAACATTTCAAAGCAGTCAAACACGCATGGCATGAACACACTAATATATCAGGGAATGGTTTGGATTCACCTGAAATTAAACCATAATTAAGACTTGTGACAAGACGTCGAATCCATCACGACTTCGCCTTCTGGTCAAATTAAAACAGAAACGCCTGTACTCGACTCTCTGGTATGTTTTTAATACCGCCCGTCATTCCTATACGGCGTCATTATTGTGCTGTCCCTGTTGAAATCAGCCGGAGGCGAACCGTAAAATTGAATCAAGGCAGAATAATTCAACACAAGTCCTTTACAACTGTCTTTAGTTTATGGCAATGACTAGTGGATCATTAATACGAGGCTGGTCCCGTGCTATTTGCTGCAAACTCGCATGGATGTCATTTGAAAGTGCGCAGTTGTTAAAATAATTCACTCACTGGTGGTAGGCATGTTCTGCTGTCAACACAATCGAGTGACAAGCTTCAGTCTTGCGATAACAGGACATGACATCCAGTTCAATAATCTTCATTGGCTGTCATTTCGGATGGATTAGACACATAGGAGAGACAGCTGCAAAGATTAAGGACGTTGTTCGAGACATCCGAAGTAAATTATGATGGTATGTGACCACACTGTGGTCTAGACAAATATAAACAGAGTCGAGAGCCGAGAGTCGAGCCGAACCTATAGCCGAGCTAGCCACGCGCCAAGCCGGTGTGATATATCCTGTCAAAATCGGACCCATTGGATGATAAACTGGATGATAAACTTATCTCGAAATGAGAATCGAACCAAAAACCGAAATACTGAGAAGGTAATTGGAACTGGCATATGCCTATGCTCGTTTGGTACACGGGTTTAATTTGAATAAAGTTAACAATAACATGGAGCAACTGCTCCATGATGTTAACAACCGCACAAACCCGATCTGTCATGGCGTTGTATAATTAAGTACTGGCGATTTCTTCCCAATGGTGGATAGGGATGTTTTATTAATAGCCTATTTTAATAATAGATTATGTTATACGTAGGAAGATATTTACCCAAACCGAACAGAACTCGTCGACATGTGCCCGTACGTCCTATCTCAAATATGGCTTATGGGCGTGAAGAATTGGCGATTTCACTAGTAACATTATACCCAAAATTCTGTTCACCTCCTCAAAATTATGGCTCCTCTGTGGTATACAAAGACCCTCGGTACAAAGTATGTGCATAACAACGAATGTGTTATGTGCAGTTGTGCGCAGTGAATTATTGATCGATGCTATAGTAATACAATTATCGATGCTATTAAAACGCATCAGTTCGCTGTATCAATAAAATACTACCAAACTACATTGTACAATGACAAAAATATGTACGATAATTAAGCAAACTATAAGACCAAGAATAAGATCAACTTGATAAGCGTATATTTGAGCGAAAGACCTAATCCTATCGTTCCATACCAAAAACAGACACACACTTTAACTTCTAAAATAAATGTATCGTTGTATGTTTTATCGTGTAAGCTCTAATGCTTTTAGTCTCTAATGCTTTTAGTCTATACGAGGCGCTGTATAGTTAGAAACACGCGCCTTGTCCTAATGTAATTATATAAACAATTATAATCAATTTATCAGGAGCACAAGTTGTGAAAGCCTTTTAATTATGAACGCCACGGACGTAGGCTTCTATAATGCCGAATTCTTTACCGAATAAAATGAAAATGGCCACGAGTGACACCGAGGTCATTGTCGTGAATATGAGAAGCAAATATATTTTCGGCATCACCTGCATGTAAATTTACTGAGCAAAAAATTAATTAACAGCCTAAAGGTTGGACAAGGAAAACAATTTGATGAAATCCAGCCGCGGCAAACTGGAAAATTCATTAAAGTTAGGTTGTCGGTGCTTTTTCAAAATTTCAAAATTTGAACCTTAAACGTTTTAGAGCATCCATGGAAACCTATAGTTAAAAACGGTAATGACATTTATTTCCACTAATTTTCCTTTTCCTGTGTTTTTATTTCCCAACATTGCACAGCTGTTACAGTGCGCTATCTGACCAAGCGCTTCATTGGTGAATATGGACACGAACCAGGTATGGCCACCAAAAATAACCAAAAAGGTTATTAAACATGTTTTGTAATATTTTATGTAAGTATATTTAGCAGAATTATAAGTTGCGTTAAAAGAAATTGCGATTAATAACAATTTTTAATAGAACAAATTAATGTAAACATTGTTTCATATTATTCAGTTTCATTTTTTTCTTCAGTTTTAGATTGTTTCTTTTTAACGTGATCTAATCAGTCAAATCATTTTAGAGAACAAACTTCTTTTTAAATTTTTTTTCCTTTGTCAAATCATGTTCATTGATTAAAGAGGTCATTTTAGACAATCATTGCATAATAATATTTCTTGTAGATATACAAAAAAAAGCAAAGGCCTTACGTAGAGAAACAGGTAACCAAAATTGAATTTCAATCTCTGGAAGACTATATATACGGGCACAAATTGTATCTATAGACGATGTGCCCTCTGACGTCACGTGTTTACATCTGCATTCAAATGTGCCCGGCAGTGATGCGCACCCATCGTGTTTTACATCAAATTTGCTTAAAGAGTGACGTCGCAGGTCAGATCGCCTTTGAATTATGTGACCTCTGATGTCATCTCTTAACCAAATTTATGTAAAACACGATGCGTGCGCATATTGACGGGCACATTAAATTTGAATACAGATGTAAACAGAGGCACATCGTCTATAAGTGCTAGTTTAAAAATCTATCAGGTAAACACAAAAGTAATTGGGATTATATTGTTTGCGATTGTTCTCAGCTAATTTTGCTTTGCACTTTTATTAGCCAAGCAATATTTTAGTCTAGAACCTCCAAGAGTTTTTTGCTCTATTTTGAAACCAGTATCGCCTAACAGGGTTGGAAATTGCAATGGACCCATTGCTAAGGTCTTCGGAATATCATCAGGGCTGCCAAGTTCACGCTAATTCCTGTATACACGTCCAATGACAAATTGTTCGCGCAACTCTGGTTATTCCTGATGGATATTTCTTCCTCGTTCTCTACAGAAACCAAGTACCATCACCAGTGTAAGATAGATGGAGACATAGTACTGATGGAGATCCTAGACACTGGACACGAGGTATATGATCTATACGTATTCCCCAACCGTAAACACTTTACAAAGAAGTGGCAAAATGCGTTGGTATTTTGTAAAATGTTGGTCAAAATACCAACTGCCTACAATCTTGCGCAAATTCTTCCTAACACTTGATCAATTTTATCCGAATTAACTAACCATGCAGTGACTTGAATACCAATGTTTGACAAATAGCATTGCCCCGCACAAACGTCTTGCAACAATATTAGAGCTCGTTTGCCATATTATTGTTTTTTTTCCTCTCCTTTTGAGGAAGGATCGCTAACGGGTACAACGATGAAACAATAATACTGTAGCTCCCTCTATAATATTCAACTAAAACAGCTTGGTTTGTTTTGACAATTTCACCAAGCCCATTGAGTGGCCATTGAAATTAGCCAGTAGGGACATGGTTCCTAGGAAATTTACTTGGGAGTAACCTTAGTTGTTGTTTTTTTCCATAGAAAGTCTTGACGGACGATATTTTACAGTGGGCGGATGGTCTGCTTCTTATCTACTCCATCACGGACATGAAGAGCATTGATGCCCTCCGTCGAGCCAGGAATACCCTGGAGGAGTCCCGTAACTCCAAGGCGGTACCCGTGGCGTTCACGGTGGTTGCCAACAAGGCGGACCTGCTGCATCTACGCAAAGTTGACACCACGGAAGGCAAAACACAATTTCGATCTTTCCCCTTAAAATGTAGTAGACACCATTTTGCAAACATACACTCAAAACTACTGAATAAGTATGAAATACCTTACTTGATTGTAAGCGAATAACACTAACCGTCTCAAAGCATCCTGTTCAATCACAGCATCTGGTGTGCTGTTGTTTTCAAGAAAATTGGAATTTGGTATCAATTTCCAACGATTTCCAGCAGACAATCGTTGGAACTACCTTCCGTAATACGGATTCCGTAAGGATTAGCGGGCCGCGGCTATATCCGCTCCCCGGTGTTAAGGAGTTAACATTTCCAATTCCTTGACACCAAAAAATACAAAAATGCCTCATGCGCATCAATAAATAATCATCAATAAATAAATACCAAACAAACTGCTCATCTCTAAAAAAAAATCGATGGAGTACGTTAGTCTCCAAAATGCTATAGATAATCAAGTTGTTTATGTACGTTGGTGAAAATGCTGTGAATAAAAAAGGCCAAGAGATATATTCGTGGATGTCGGCAGTTTTATCGAGGCAATAATGTCACGAAGCGGACGGCATAAATCAGCCTCACAAAGTAAATACTGCTTCTGGGAAGTAAATATTGATTCCTTTCATTTACATATCAACAATATTATGGGATTTATTATTTGGAGGGATGGCTAATTTACGGGGCAGCAGTTAATAAAAACGTGCATTTTATATGTGCATTCCATTTTCTCAAATTTAAGGGCAATTTAGCCAGTGCTTTTCAAGCATGCATTGGTGGGGGATTTATTTCTTCCTGTGCTGCGAGAACTCTTTCAGGGCATTCTAAGTTACACAAATACTGACATCCCCACACTGTTGGATGATGTGTGGACCAATCAGACTCCTGTATTCAAATCGGAACCCCCTTTCCCCTCTTATTGGTTAAACGCTCTCACGTTACCGGTCACTCTCCTAATTATAAATGCATATTTGTGCTGTCATGAAATACACTTTGGAGCACGTTGCTTTTTTTGAATGCCCATACATCTGCACCGTACAAGAGGCATTCCTTAGTTATTTAATATCCCTATCGTTTCTTGTAGGCACGGACAACAACACTGCTATTTAATACCCCACATCCGCTGTCCTGTTGAATTGAATCATACAACGGCGATATCTGAATATAAACCCAGAACTGAATGTATGCTCTTGAATAGTACTTTAGAAAAGGGCTCTAGCGTTTTACCGTCCCGAGTGGTATAACCGCTCGATTTCAACAGACGAGAGGGATAAACAAAATAATTATTAGCAAAATATCAGTCTAAATTTAGCCCTTCGTCAAAATCGTCAAGCTATTTTTGGCCCGATCTTGACAAATAACTTTGTTTTGATGGGGTGACTCTAATTGTGATATCTGAGTACGTGCGCCAGACATGACTTTCAAAGGAAATCGTGAGGGGTTGACAACTGGCCTCAACGGATGTTTTATGATTAAACCGTTTTTTAATCGGGGTTGAGGCTTGTTTTATGACCAAACCGTTTTCAATCGGGGTTCAGGCTTAGTGATCTGTTAGGATCTGTTTATTTTTAATCAAACTTATCCCGGATGCCATGCAAGCGAGCACTTAGCCTGGTTTTCCCTTCAGCCTTGCTCTATGGTTAAAAAAATGACGAATGATGGCGATGTATTTGTATCATGCGAGCGCTGGCATTGTTAGTTCGACTTGAAATCACGACACACAGAACAGCCGTCCGTGTGCACATGATAACCTAACAATTTACTGACGCGATGAGGATACATTATATCCGTCGCCCGGGGCAAAATATTCTTATAATCTAGCTAGCTAGCCGTGTTTTTCATGATTCAAGTGCCAACTTGACACATTACAACTGGCTAAGTTCACATATGATCAGCGCGGCTGCACACGTTATGTACTCGCTATTTTAAGCTCTCATCATGGATTAGTTTTTAATCGGTGTGACAGGTGAATTTGAATTTGTAGAAAACTAATTAAAGAATACCAAAGAAAGCACCATTTGTCGGCCATACCATCTGCTCTTATTCCTCCATGGCCATACACTAATACTGAGAATCTACACGATATTCCCGACAAAAGATTACATATAAAATCTGTAATGTGAATTTTGTGGTTCCGTTTCCGTTTCCTTTTTCCGTGGTCTTAATCTTTCTTGAGAAAGCAGAAGGGAAGAAACAGAATTCTATTAAGTGTCAAAACACGAGGGGATTTTTTATCTGCAGGAAAACAAATTTGAAGGCCATTAACTGTTCAATGACATTAACAAAATACAACCTAACACCCCCAGTATTCACACAGGTGGGCTATTACCGAGGAGGGAATTCATTGATTAAAATGAATTTTAAATTTCTCATTTTTTTGTTATTCACAGGTGAACGACTATCCAAGGACATGGGCTGCTCGTTCGTCGAGCTCTCGGCATCGGAGAATTACGACAAGATAGCCGAAGTCTTCCACGAACTTTACCGAGAGATCCGAATGTACAAGTTCGGCACGCGGTCGACGCTGTTCGGCAGAATGTTCGGTCATACTCGAGACAAAAAGACGATGACGTTATAAGAGAACTCGTCCGTTCAGATCAGTTTAACTGCTACACGTTCGGGATGTGTTCAATTACAAACTGCATTTTCCTCCAAAAGTATTATGGGGTATACGATTAATGGGCGTGAGCACTGAAAATGGCCGGTGCCACCGCGCAGTATCTCATACGAAGATCGAAGCAGGCGAAGAGAGTCTTCGGCAATCATCGGAAAATCGAGAAATACAATCTACGATAATAGCATCTTCGCAAGGTCTTCGCAATAGCAATGTCTACTTGTCAAAGTCTTGAAAAGATGAGTTGACATATGTAGTTCAGTTAGAAACCGTTTGAGTGTGCAGCGGGTCTTCGAGTCGTTTTACGAGAAAACAAAGCAATATCTCGTTTGACAGTATTGATGTTTGGAAAGAATTCCATATCCGGATATTACACGTTTACGCTGAGGGGACCCCAGTTTTTCCGGGGACCCCGGTTGCTATAGTGTTCGGACGATGGAAAACACTGTTTTGGTAATGAGAAAACTAACGCTATAAGTTTCTCCTTGATACTTTTTTTCTGTCAGCTGGGCCCATAGGTTTTGTACACAAGAACTCGGATGATGTCCAGATATGGAATTCTTTATTAGTTGGGATGTATATACGCTCACTTTTATTGTGCAAGAATTATCTGGTCTCAGTCAAAAATAGCAACCATTTTAAGTGAAAAATGGAGGGGGAAATATTTCTTATATGATTATTGACATCAATAATCCATCGAAGCGTCAAACACGGGAACAAGCTAGAATCGATTTGTTGAATCCTTTGATTGATTTAATTAATGTGTAATTAACAAAAACTGTGGTTTCAGATATTGACTTCTTTTAATTAATTGTATAGTTGCATGTCGTACTGAACCCTCCCTTTTCGTCAGCCCTAGTTATTAAAAAAAAATGTTCACCGCAAATGTTCTTTCTGTACTTTGAACCAATTTCAACCAATGATAACACGAGATAAACGCGAGATTTTGTCGATAGTCCACGTCCCAAAATATATCACCACCGATTTTTACTTTAAATGTGCATGCAAATATGGCCCTGTGTGGATTACAGAATGGGGCGTGAAAGTTGTCGAAGACGCCCAATGATAATTTGTGATCGATCACTCGAAATGACTCGAGTCTTAAAGACAAGTTTCCAGGTACGAGTTTTTACATGCAGTAGAAAGCACACATTTGCTCTTCATTTTGGTGAATCACTTAGGTTAACTTCCTAATACATACATTATGTTAATTGGGTTAAAACGTCGATTGCTTCCATTGTTTCGTATTGTGTAGAATTATGGAGCTATGCATGTACTCAAAAGTAGCTCTAGCGACTTGTGACTCATTTTGTTGGGTTGGGTTACAAATTATTATTAGCGCAAACCAGGGTTTTGTGGATTTAAAAACAAATGTCACTGACCTGTGCTGGGCCGAAATTTCGTTTCTGCAGCAAACGTAGACTCGTAGTGTATAGCAACTGCCGGCAAAACCCGGCAAAACCCGCTGTCCAATGTTGTCACCAGCCTGTTAATAGGGCGCCATCTCGCGGATACATTATGTTTGTACGACTTAATAATACAATGCAAAACATCTAATCAGTGGTGTACAATTAGGACCAGTTTGGGCTGATCACCTTTCATTTAGTACACTAATAATTGTTGAAATGTCCTGTGTTCCCGTGTGCTCATTACGTCAATGATGCATGATGAATACATAATTGACAACACGATTTGGTCGACACGTGGGTATTTTGTACCTCCTGCCCACCACACTCGGACCAGGAAAGCGTTTTTCGGTGTTTCTCGGTACCTTTTGGCCGAGTATACCCAGTATTTAAGATAAGTGGACTAGCCGTTTGTACCATACCATATACACACTCCAGACTATTGTAATATCTAACATACCCCTCCTAGATATCTGAAAAGGAATTCTTGGGATTCCGGGGACGCAATGACGAACACAAAAGAGAGGGAGGGGGGAGGGGGGGGGGGGGGGGGGGGGGCTTTGCCTTATATCTTGCTTTATTATGTTTTGGAGACAGACAAACAATGTTTTTTTTAAGATGTCCCCACAAGACATGTATGTACAAGGTCTATGTTTAAGAGCAGGAACAAAGGATGCCATGTCTCCACAAAGACAAACGACAGCACACCATGTGCCATGATTAATACAGAATGCTGATATATATATTTGTTTTTATCAAATTAATTAACTGGTGCGCCAACCCGACTTTAGGACTGAGACGCCCAAGGCGTGTGTACACAGTTGGAATAAAGGTCTTATTGAGACAACTCGCCTGTTATTTCACGTCTACATACATTAAATCTGGCTTCCATAGCGTCCCTGGTAAATAAAGACCGATCAGACGTATTTCATCATTTGATGATAATATTCGTTAGTGATTTGTGTTCATTTCGCAGGTGACATCGGGTCAGTCAGTCAGTCAGTCAGTGAGGTTTTT